>JAZDUA010000084.1:1602500-2182500 GCA_038098605.1 Gryllus longicercus | reverse complement strand
GTGCAGCTAATATTTTATGAATTTAATAGAGTTATTTTATGCGCCTACTGGAATTCGGAGCTAAAAGCGTGAGATTCGTAAATTGGCCTCTTCCAAATAAATCTGGAACATTCGCTATATAACGAAAGGTATTTTCAGTGCATGATTTACATAGACACTTTGTGTGTCTGCGAGGAAATAACCCCACATTTTCAGATGAACAGGCTAAAAAAGAATCCGATTTTTGTAACAACTACGAAACTTGGATGTTCAATGTAGTACAGAAAATAAATTGTAACATAAAACATCTTTACTCCAAATGGTACTGTTACTTATTGTTTTTAGTTAAAAGAAATTTTATAGAAAACTCTTTCTCTAAGGTTTCGAATTAGCTATCAATCACCTTACTACTACAACCAGTAATCAGTAACCAGTACTCGTACCATCACAACCAGTAATTCGAATTCTTGAGTTCAGAATAAAAAATCGAAAAATCCAATCTGATATTAGAAGTCCGCAATGATAACGATTTTTTTTCGAAATATCTCGTGTTTCGTCTTTTATACACATTGAATGTGTGCAAATGAAATATCCAGGGCCGGATTTATGCATGTGCTGACAGTGCTGCAGCACAGGGCACTCCACCAAAAAGGGGCCTCCACCAAATAAAAATTACTTTTTTTTATTTTGGTCTATTTTTCTGCAAAAACTTTTTAATTTCATTGTTATGTAGTAATTTGTATTTTTTTAAATTTAGATTTCATGATGCATTTTTAGTCTCAAGAATATCTACTTATTTAGTATGTATTCAATGTTATTTATGATTTATTCAGTATTAAACGCACATTATCTAACCGAATATCGTGTTTCAAACATGATCACCGGTTTCGACTTGCTCTTTTGGCTAAGCCGATCTGATTTTATACTATGAATAACGTAACTTTTATTTTGATTAGATATATTTGAATTTGAAAGTTTATAAATGCAATAAATTTATTGAAACTTTACTTTTACTGAGATCGTATTTTATCTGACTTCATTTACTAATATGTGCCGATTATTTATAGTCCGAAGTAATATATAATCGAATATGACTGTGTTTCAAGACTTCACCATAAATAAACGATTGATAACTGTGAAATACATGTCTCCTATTTCATAAACAAATACCCTTTGTTCCTTTAAAAATTATTTCATAGTCGACAGTCGTATTTGATTGTCGATCGCATATGAAAGTGAGTTAACTATATTTTAATAAAGGTGAATAGTTACATAGTGTGTGCAAAATAGTTGTAACTAGTGTGCAATTTAAGGAAAAGGTATGTATTATACATAATATGTATAATTTGTATAGAAAAATGCATGAAAAACACATTGAATTTTACAATATTTTTTAACTATATATGAAAAATAAATAATTATAGAAATACTAATTATTTTATGTATATTTGGTGATACAATTTAGTTTTTTTATCCCTTGAAAATTTCATAAATTAAAGCCAATTTTGTAAGTTCATGAACTGTTTCATATAAAATTACTATTAAATGAAGTTTCTAATTACTTTAATATATCTCATCCAGTTCAAATACTGTATAGATATGAAGTAAAACTATACATTTTCAGATATCCAGTTTTTGGAAAATACGACAACGAAGAAACAATGGATCGAAAAGAAGACCGACATAAAGGAAAACGAAAACAATTAAGTGGTTCCAAAAAACGAAAAGAAGCAGATAAAGCGAAAATACAGTTAAAGTCTGTGTTATCCAAAACACCCACATTACAAAATTATATGCAAGTTTTAGCAAAATCTTCATCTGATATTCCTCAAGAAACGGTAAATAATAAAGATTACAAATGCTATTTTGATAACGTTTGTAAAATAAATACTTATCGTACACAACTGGAAATTCATTTCTTAGATAAAAATTCAAAGGCAGTGATTCGTTAGATTTTATAAAGCCTTATTTTCCACTATTGCTTTTTTCTATTAAATAAAATTATAAGTTCATTAAAAATATTGATTAAGTGATGATTAAGACTTGATGTTTATTATCTATATATACATTGATTAAAAGCTATTTTAATTTACTTTTGCAAATTAACATTTATTATGTGATTTATTTTTATTAAACGATTTAAGCATTTATGTCAATTTATGCTTTATATTTTAGGCTTCAGAAAAGGATATTCCATCTGTTAATAAATCTTGTTTTGAACAAAATTATGAAACAGAATCTGATGCAGACGTCAAGAATTCGGTAAATATTTATTCCGTAATTTACTATTATTTATTACATATTATTTTAATTTAATACTTTAAATTTTATATTTGTATAAACAGATGGTAAATGAGCAGTTCGACTCTGATGATCAGTCTACAGGACAGCATATTAATGAATCTAAAGGTACGACAACGGACATAGGTCTGTGGCCAGAAGATATGCGAGAATTCCAAAATTATTGGATACAGACTGGGAATTTAAATCTTCAACATTGCGACGAAAAGTATTTGAATTCGAATTCGTTTAAACAAACAGACGGTAGCTACATTCGAACATGTCAAAGAAGCATGTTTGAAAGAAAAACTCGCAACGGCGAAGTGGTAAAACGTTCATGGCTTTGTTTCTCTCCAAGTGCTGGACGATTATACTGCTTTCTGTGTAAATTACTAAGCAATGTACGAACTCAATTTTCACACGGTGGATTCTGTGATTGGAGGCATGCTTCCAAACGCTTACAAGAACACGAATTATCAAAATCACATTTAGATGCCGTGTTTGAATATGCGAAACGTTCTAAAAATATAGGACGTATTGATGTGGAACTTACTCAACAAGCAGATGAAGCAAGAAATTATTGGCGAAATGTGCTTCAACGACTTGTGTCATCAAGTTTATATGCCAACGAGGATTAGCATTGCGTGGGGACACTGAAATTCTTGGATCACCTGATAATGGAAACTATTTGGGTTTTCTCGAATTAATAGCTGAATATGACGACTTTTTAAAAGAACATATAGCTGATAAAGCAAACCGAGGAAGTGGTCATGTCAACTACCTTTCTTCAAAAGTTTGTGATGAGATTATTGAACTAATGGGAAAACGTGTTTTTGCAGAAATTATTTCACGTATTAAACAATCTCGCTACTACTCGATATCAGTTGATTCGACACCTGATGAAGGCCACGTGGATCAGCTGTCAATAGTATTTCGTTACACTGAAGATGCCACTCCTGTTGAAAGATTTTTGATTTATTTACCAAATCAAGGTCACAAAGCACAAGAGATATATGACGGGTTAATCAGTATTTTAAATGACAATGATCTTAATATAAAAAATTGTCGTGGTCAGTCATATGATAATGCCTCTAACATGAGTGGTAAATTCAATGGTTTGCAAGCTCTTATTAAATTGGACAACGAATTAGCAGATTGGATTCCATGTGCAGCACATTCGCTGAATTTGGTTGGAAAAACAGCTGCAGAATGTTGCGCAAATGCAATCAATTTTTTTGATTTCTTGGAAAATATTTATGTATTCTTTACTTGCTCAACAAGTCGCTATAAACTACTAAAAGAACAAGCTTCAAAATCGCCTGAGTCTAGTGACAGTACAACCAATTTTTACATTCCTAAAAGAATAGATACAACGCGGTGGTCCTGTCGAGCGGATGCTTCTAACGCTTTAGTTCGAGGATATTCTGAAATTAAAGCTGCACTTCTAAAAATCTTCGAAGATGATTCTCAAAATTCTAAAACTCGTAGTGAAGCACAAGCTTTATATAACAAAATGAATATGTTAGAAATCGCAATTTATGCAGTATTTTGGAATGATGTCTTGAGCAGAGTAAATGACACAAATAAAGTACTTCAGAATTCCAAGTTAGATTTGAATACTGCTGTTGCAGCTATTAAATCGTTGAGATTATTTATTCAAGAAAGGCGCGACAGTTTTGAATATTATGAAAAATTAGGAATGGAAAACTCTGGGACAACAGAGTATGTAATACGTAGAAAAGGACAACAGAATGTTCGTTTGGTTCCATTAGATTACGGAAATTCTGCAAACGTTCAGTTAACAGCTGCTGAAGAATTTCGAGTGAAAAGTTACCTTCCAGTAATTGACCAGTTTTTAGTTTCTTTAGATCAACGTGTCTCTGCGTATGAAATAATTTCTTCTCGGTTTGGTTTTTTATCAAAATTAGGCAACCTTAGTTCAGATGAAATAATCAAGCACGCAACAAACCTTAGTAAAATTTATGTAGACGACGTCGATGAAAATCTTGGAATTGAGTTGATCCAATTCAAAGAATTCATTAACCAATTCATACAAGATGAGGAATCTAAAAGCTCCTTAAGTCGGGAACATTTTATGTATAACTTAATAATTGAGAAGGGAATACAAGACGCGTTTCCGAATGTAGAAATTATTTTAAGAATTTATCTTGTGTTAATGATAACAAATTGTACAACGGAAAGATCATTTTCAAAATTAAAACTTCTAAAAATAGATTGAGAACTAGTATGACAGAAGAACGACTTAATTATCTTTCTATTTTGAACATCAATTTTGATATTCTAAAAGAATTATCTTTCGACGATGTAATTGAAGAGTTTGCTTACAGAAAAGCAAGAAAAATTCTTGTAGTTTAGTTATTATAATTAAGTTGTAATGTGTTGTAAATATTCGGTTTATAAATAAAATATTGTACGCAAAAATTATTTGCAATTTTTTTTAATTAAACATATTTGACACATAGATTTTATTTTGTCAGCCGCCAACTGCATATAATATATATGGGGGGGGGGGGGGCCTCCACCAAAAATCAGCACATGGGCACCCACCAAGTTAAATCCGGCCCTGGAAATATCATTAGAAGTATAATTTGTCCTACTTTTGATTCATAATACATATTTATTGAATTACATAAATGCTTTCGTTTTCGTTAAGAATACAATAAATAAATTGACCGCCAATTCATAAATAATATATTAGTTTTGCCACCACCGTATAGATACAAGGTATTTGTAGTGAAATAAGCTTACAGCAATTAATCAAACCATACTAGTAATCGATTTGTTTGCTTTCAGACTCGATGAAGACTTCTAGCTGACACCCGCGTTCCGAGACACGCCAAGACACACAATATTACAGTTGGAATTACATAATTTTAATCCTTTATTTAAAAATAATATTTTTTTATAAAAAATGCATTTCTCTAATTAGCTACTCTTCGTTTTAGATTATATATTTAAAAATTATGTTTCAATTATACCCAATTACATATAGGTTTTTATGTTATAAACAAATGTCATGTGCAAAAAAATATACTTATATTTTTATTAAATAATGTATAAACTAATCAGTAATAGATATTTTCATATTTAATTTATAGTGGGTGGGGTGATAACATTAATTTTGACCCGGGTGACGCCAACTGAAACAACTCTCCTGCGTTCACCACCTCTTCGAAACAAACTCTTTTCTACACGGCGCGGTGCGGCGCGACGCGGGCGAGGGAGCCTCGCGCCGCCATTTTGACAAGCCGCCGGGCGACCTCGGCGTGCAGGAATCGGCGTTGCGCCGCCGCCGCCGCCGCCTCCGCCTCCGTAGTCGCTGCCGCGGGCGGCTGGCAGGCACCGCATCCCCGCCCCTGACCTGAGGACAACCGACCCCCTTCGCCGGTGGCCGCCAGAGGGCGCGTCGCGCGAGAAACCGCGGACTCGGCCGCCGCCGTCGCGGGTTTTGTAGGCGGCGCACACGCGACGCGAGGAGGTGGCGGACGCGACCGACCGGCGCGGTGGCGCTAGCGGCACGTGGTTCGCGCAGTAGTCGCTAGGTCGCAGCACTTGGGTCGTCTGGTTGAGTCGGATTTTAGATTTGGATAAAACTAAAGTTGTCCCAAGTGTTGTAAATTTTATTTCAAACTTTAACAAAAAATATACATCATTGTTACTTACATGTTATATGTAAACATTTTTTTTTGTTTTTTCTTCATATCTTCGTATATATTATGTACTATATTTTCTTCATTTTCACATTTGTCATATTCTTTTAAATTTTATCAATGTGTGTTTGACTCGGAATACATACGTTTTACTGCCAACAAAAATATAGTATGGCTGGTAGAATCGGATAGGGAGAGTCGTCGTAAACTGCTAAAAGTTAATTTTTGTTGTATGTAAAAACTATGAAATATGAAATTAATGATTGATTTTGTGAAGACGAAGTGTCCTTGGGAACTAGATAGGAATTAATGCGGATTGCACAATTTCAAAGAGTATACCGTAGAGCGGTCTATCGGGTCTTGTCTGGTCTTGCTGGTCTCGTCTGGTTTAGGCTCGTCTTGTCTTGTCTGGGCTCGTCTTGTCTGGTCTGAAGTTGTCTGTTTTTTCTGTTCAGTCCTGTCTGTTTGGTCTATCCGATCTGCCTGGTCTGTACTTACATGGCTTGAGAACAACACTAGTGTTTAAAACATACACAGCTTTTTCACCTAAATGGATATTACTCGATCCATCTGGTAGATGTTGCGACTCCTCGAATTTGAAACGAATATTTTTTTAAATTGTGGGTCTTCAACATTTCCCAAATTTTTTCTAAACTGACTCAAATTTTTCTTTAAATTCTTTGCTCGAAAAGAGTAAAGTACGTTTATTGTAATGCCCCAAATCCGATTTTCACTTAAACTTTATACAATTGTATCTTCTTATCGTTCTTAGCCTTTTCTGAATGCTCCTATACGGTTCTCTTCTCACATTTACATTTTGATTTGTTAATATTAATTTGTTTCGTGAACGGAAACGTGAGACATGTCTTGGATAGTTACAATTGCATTTTTATTAGTGCTTATTCTAAGAATGCTAGTTTTGTTTTTTGGCGTTGTTATCTTCAAATACTACGTGGAATTCAAACACATTTGATGGAGCTTACAAACTGCTAACTGTAATAACTTCTGATTTTTGACTTTCCTGAAAGTTCAGTATCGGAAGATAACTATTAGAAGAAGATGAAGAAAGAAGTGACTTAGAAGAAGGTAAAGGTGAAAGGAAAGGGAGGAGAAGAAGAGGAAATAAAGGAGAGAGAGAGAGAGAGAAAGAGAAAAAGGAGGGAAAGAGGAAAAATATAACATTAAAATTATGCAGTAAATTATTATAGAGATTATCTTTGTTATGAAATAAATAGAATGTTGAAATAACCGGGTTAATTGTTAATATGATACTAATGATAATATGATAATATGTTAATATGATAATACACATAACTAAGTTATGTGATTAATCAAAGTGTCATTGCTATCTCCTCTGTCTTACTGAGTTAAAGGAAGATACAACACATAACACCATAGATTGGAATGAATTGAAATTGGTATTCGAGTTCATGAGTAAGATTTCCAGGATTCGATTCCAGAATTTTTTAGATTCCGCGTGTCATTACAGGAAATAAAATTTGGAAACTTTATGAAAGAAGACTGAATCATGCAACACCATTACAAGGTGACTGGGAATAAGCCGCTTAATGCTTTCACAGAAAGCAATGTCTGATGAGATAATCCACGATTGTACGCGAAAGATATACAACAAATCAATACCTTAATCTAATGATCCTTAACTGATATGGCAAGGTTAGTAATGGAGCTTCAGATAAGATAGAGTAGGCCCAAAATAAGCCACAAAGACAATGGATATTCCTACCACATTGGCTGTTTTTTTTTTTTTAAACGTCGACGTAACAACTCCATAATGCAGCGAGCAGAGTACATGTACTTTTTGAAATATATTTACGCATCTTTCAGTGATATTTAAGTTAAGACCTATGTGTTTATTGTTTCCTAACTTTAGATGACTCAGTTTTTGTTTCTAAAAAAGGAACCTCCTCCTTGGTGACATTTGTTCACATTTTCTTCTTTTTCTATTTTCTACATAAACGCCGAAGAGATCTGATTTATTTCTTTTGTTATTTATTCAGGCTATTTATTCGGATTATTATTTTATTATTTGTTATTTATCCAGCAGGAAGTTACGGCTGGATGATGTTGATACTGAAATATTAAGTCGCACGAGCGTCGTTGGCGGAGGACTGGGGGCCCTGCCACATATTTTCAAATAATTAAATAAAATAGTTTTATTCTAATATCAGTTTTTACTGAACAGAGTTTACATGCTATAACATATTATAACGATATTAATTATTCGTTGAGACAATAACAAACGATATCATGGTATACACAAACATATTTTTCCATCCTTCATTTCCAAAAAACGCAAAATTGGATTGTAAAGGAATATAATGAAGTAATATAATGATTGTAAAGGAATTCCGTTAGATGTTGGAATTTCTTGCGAGCATGTAATTCACATTAAATGCAGACGGCTTATAAGCACAAGCTTGCACAGCTACACTACAGCACAGCTACAGTAACCGCCACCGCCCTCGTCGCCGTACCGACGAACTTTTTTAAGTTTATTGTCAGAGTACGTTATTGAATCAACAAGAGGTGTGACATATTTAATGTTTTAAATGTACCGCGTGCACCATGTTAACGTCAATTAAATGAATAAGAACATTGTCGAGGCTTTATAGCTATTAACATACCTAGATGTGTTATGAGTGTTATTACTGGCGATGCCAAAAGTTAAAAATCGAAGCAGAGCATAGCGGAGCCAAGATTTTTAATTTGGACGAGGCAGTAAAAACTCTGCAACATTTCGTGGTATGTTCAGCGTTTTATCGGTCACCATAAAATCTCAATTTTTTTGAGAACATTTACGACATTACTGCGATATGAAACACATGAATTCTGTTGTTGCGGTACGATAATCGATATTGTTGGATATTGCTTGCGATATATCTATTTCTACAATACACTTTTATACCGTGGCTCGAGGAAGATGGACGCTGAAAATCTGTCTGTACCTAAAGAAATTTTGGTTGTAGCTGCGGAAGCGCGAGATTTAATCCCTGAAAATCTAAATCATGATGGATTACTATTTGTCTTGTAAATTATCATGTGATTTGCTGACTTGCGATGAATGGGTGGTTGTTTATTTAGGTTACTAAGGATGTTAAAACCCGTTGCTACGGATTTTAAATTTCTTAACCTGCAGGTAGGTACAAGTGCACTTAACAAACTTATAGGGTTGCATGTTAACAAGGTTTAAAGACGCATGTGACCGATAAACTAAGATTACGGTGAGGTGCACCCTTCTCTTGATGCCCCTCCCCCAAATTTTACGGAGCGGAGACGCCTGTGGCAAGTAAAGCAAGCTGTACGTGTCTTATAAACGCCGTACAGTCTAAAGTCAACGGCATCTCAAAAATGTTGTTGCCATGATGAGCGAATTTTAGAGATGTCCTCTTTAAGACGAACATGTTATTGGATTAGTCATTAGATTAAAAGTCTAAAACATGCTGATTAAGACGAATGTGACTGTATCAATTGGTGAAACGATCCTTCGAAGAGGTTTAATAATTCATTAGTAAGGCCGGGACCGATTTGCTGTATACTGATTTTAATGAAATAAAGTCTACATGCATTTCAGAGAGTTGTTTTCTCTCTGAAGGTTTCTCATGAAGAAAAAAAGGATTTTTTCTTGTTGTTGCGTGTACACGCTTTCCAAAAAAATTCCAATGGAATATTTAAACGGTATCATTCATAATTCACATTTGTCGTTTCGCTTGATGAGTGATATTTCCATCCGCGTCAACTTCAGTGGTCTTTGGTCCCGTTAGTGTAGTGAACGTTTTATTCCGGGAGGTCACAGTCACCTTCTCTGGATGGTGAGATCTGGTGGTGACTTGCACGATGTGTCATGTCTCCAGGTTCCTGCTCAACCTCTAGGTTTCTCCCCTAACGGGGCACCACCCCAGCCAGACTAGGTCTAGGTCCCGGCTAGTCTTCCGACAATTGGGATAGTGTACTGCAGGTGTAAGTGTTAGTAAGAAGAGAGGAAAAATAAAGAAAAGGAAGGAAAGATAGCGCACGGTCCGTGGACCGTTTGTTCCCGATGGAACTGCTCTGGCATTCGCCTGGTATTGATCAGAGAAACCACAAAAACCTATCAACCAGAGCAGCCGGCCGCTAGAATTCTTCTCCAGACACAATTCTACCCAGCAATTCTCCGTGAATTCGATCTCACCATCTCACCAATATCGAAAATCCTGGACCGCCGGAATAAGAACGCTAGGACTTCTCGGATATAGTCACTGCAGACAGCAACGAGCTATGCTCAGCCGATATGTCATTTCGACAATTTTACGTCATCAGTCAATGCCAAGTACCTTGTAATTCCAGTATTTATTATTACGCCAGATCATAAGCTTTGTGGCCTGACATGAAATGTGAGATTGACTTGAAGGTCAGATAAAGAGATTTGGACGATGATGTACCGATGAGAAGCAGAGAACTCAGGAAAACCCTCAGAAAACCTGCCGCGAACTTGCATGCCCACCATAAAGTGTACTTAGGTCGGCTGGTGGACCGTTTGAACCTTTGTCCCAACAATTCGCCCCATTGAAATGTCTATATTAAATAATTTGTGTTGCCCGCGGACTGATAACACGACAGTTCACAATATTTCTGCTGGAAGAATGTTATGGTCTGTTCCGGTCGAGGACGATTTTTACTTGCTACTACGGAATAAAGAGAAAGTGATGTATTGCTGCGCGAAAAAACGGGGAATTTTCGGCAGAAAAACTCTCATTACAGGGCCCTGGTAACGAAAAAGCGGATAAATTCAGTGTCTAAATGTAGGAAAACAACCCTCTATCACGTGGTATAGCCAGAATCCATGTTTTGTGGGTCCTTGATACCAAAATATGGAATGACCGTAAAACGTCTGTTTGTCCGTCCGTCTGCCCGTCCGTCTGTCCGTCCGTCTGTGAACAATGCTAGCCGCTAAACCGTCCAGCTGATTTTCTGCAAAAGTAATATTCCTCAATCGATCTGGCTGACATCACGGCGCCTTGAATTTGACACGTATATTTTAGTTTTGGGGAGTCCTTAACTGAAGCTTCTGGTACCTCTTCCAAATTTTCCAAAAAATGTGCTCTATCGTTTTGATTGAATTTTGTTCGTTAAAAACCCTGATTTTTCAAAAATTGTAAAAGTTCAAATTTTTTTGTGTTTACCTACAAGTATGAAGTTATAGATTTTTCCCTTAATGAAATCTGTTCCTTAAAGATAGATTTTGAAATAACGTCATGTACAATTTTTCTAATGTTTGAATACTTTTCGCGTGATTTTGCGTGAAAGTCCGGACGTGAAAGAACGGGATGCTTCAGCACCACTAGTTTGACAGATTTTTTGGCTTCGAACTTACAGTAAGGCTCCTTCACTATTGTCAGCGATACGTCAAGTCATAAGTCATTGACTTTTAACCATATCGGGTTCAGTGCCATTTCCCGTGTTCCCAGACGGTCACCCATCCAGGAACCAGCGATGTCTCAAGATGTTTAACTTCCGAGACTTCACGGAGCTTGGTTGACGGAGTTCTGCCACCTGCGCGGGTAAACAGCTTTTAAGGCGCTTAGCGCAAGAAGACTAGTTCCTTTCGATGTAGGTATGGGAAAGCAGTTTTTCTTACTATAAGAGATTAAAATTTGGCGTTTTGTCGTGGTGCATATAAAGAAAATTAAGTTTTTTTCGGGTGACCCTTAGAACAATGTCAAACACGTCACCCTAGGATAAGCCAACTTCTCCAACTGCCCACAATTAACAGATAACACTTTGTTTTAAGTGTCTCACAAGTGAATAGTTGATATGCAAACAAAATATATAAAAGAGTTCTTAATAAAAAGTTCTTACTATCTTCGGACGATGTTCGATAAATTAGTTATTAAAAAACCTTTGTACTTAACTCTGTAAAAGTACATAAATATTCTAATAAAATTCACTGCGAAGTAATATGCGACAATACTTGCGCTCTAAATCACGGGCAACGATATGGATCAGAATACGAATCATATCGGTATAAATATCGTAATTTTCCCTTCTTCTTAAGAATGGATTTTAAAAAAATACGACGCCTGTCGACACATCGATGTACTGAACAGCAGGATGTTTCAAACTTTTCTACCTTCGTTTTCTACCTTCGTTTATTCAGCATATAATCTCGTTCTCTCATTTTCTCTTTTTCCTTTCTAGTTATCGTTTCTCTGTTCCATATTTTCTTAGCCATATTATCCTATTCTTTTTCTTCACTATCTCCACCTTGTTGCGGTCCTTCTCCACCTTTTTCTTCTTCTTCTTCTTCTTCTTCTTCTTCTTCTTCTTCTTCTTTTTCTCCCTCTCCTCCTTTTTACAGGCCTCCGTCTTTAAGTCTTAAAGAAGAAGATATTAACGTTATCCTTTTTATGTCCTTTTCTCGTTTATCTTCTCCATTGAAAATTTCCCTCATATTTTCTCATTCTTCCCTTCCTTTTTCTCACCATCCTCGTCCTCTTTATTTTTCTGCTTCTCTTTTTTTCTTCGGGTCCCTCTCTTCCAGTATTAATGAAGATCCTAAACTATACTTTAATTTAATCTTGGAGTCCATTCACGTTTAATTTGCTGTCAGTCGGGAGCATAACGTTACATAGTAGTGGCATTTAATCTCCCATTTGGAATAAATCGTAACAGCTGAGTTACGTCAACGGACTCTACGTTTAAATCTAAGAATAAGAATACTTCTTTTTCTACGTCCTTTTCTCATTCGCCTTCCTCATCTACAAGATTTGTGGGGTTCCGGCGGTGCTCCTGAACCTGTGTCGGTTGGACGTCTGCTTACGTGACCTCCCCTCTCCACATTCTCCAGCGCCCGCGAGTGGCGCCGTGCCCTGGCAATCGCTGTTCGATGCCCGCTGCGGATATGTGCCACGCCAGCGCGGCGCCTCTTCACCACCCCAGCGCCTAAGCAGGGGGCGGGGCGGCGGCGGTTGGGGGAGACGGATTACGAGGGTGGTGGCGAGTGGCGGAGGGCGGTGAGGGCGGTGAGGGCGGTGAGGGCGGCGTAGACGATGGGGACAGCGTGGACGGTGTGGGCGGTGAGAACGGGGAGGACGGTGGGAACGTCGTGGACGGTTGGGACGGCGTGACGGTGGGGACGCGTAGAGTATGGGGACGGCGTGGACAGTGGGGACGGCGAGGGCGGCAGGGACGATGGGGACGGCGTGGGTGGACATGGATGGTGGGAACTGTGGGACTGCGGGGACGTTGGGAACTGGGGGAGTGACAGGGGCAAGGGATGAATGGCGGGCACGAATGGTAGGAACAAATCGCGGAGGTGTATGGCGGGGACGAATGGCGGAGACGAACGGTGGGGATGATTGACGGGACGGTGAGGCGAATTGCGGGGACGAATGGAGGGGTCGAATAAGGAAGACGAATGGCGGGGACCAATGCCAGGGAGGAATGGCGGGGAAAGCGGGGGCGGTGGAAACAGTGGGGGCTACGGGAATGGCGGGAGGGTGGGGACAATGGGGACGGCGGGAATGACTGGGACGACGGGGACGGATGGCGTGGGTGGTGAGGAAGGCGGGAGCGACGAGAGGGAGAGGGACGGCGCAAGCAGTGGGGCCGAGGGACTGGTGTGGGAGACATTCGAGGGAGATGGTGAAAGCTGGCGAAGGGGGACGCGGTGTAGCGGCACATGATGATGGGACGGCGTGGATGGTCGGAATGACGGGACAGCCATTGCCAGGCTGTCGCCAGGGACCGTTGGGATCGGTCGGCGGGGAAGACGGGGAGGACAGAGACGTCGATGACGGGGTTGACGGCGGGGTGGTGGACAGGCGGATCAAAAGGAGGACAGTGGGAAACGTCAGGACCTGGGTGAGACAGGGTAAAGGGGGCCGCCGGGGGCGTCGGAAGCGTGAACGACAGAGGCGGCGGTGCCGGCGAGGATGCCTGGGACGGTGGGGTTGCTGGGGGCGGCGAAACTGGGTTGTTCCGAGGCAGCGGGAGGTGGAGACGGGGTCGACGCGATGTATGGCGGGCGCTAGGGAGAGAGGATGCAACGGGGGGGGGCAGGGTAGGCGGGGACTGGCGGGTGGGGGATCGGGACAGGCAGGTGGGGAAAGCGGGTCGGGGTTGAGACTAGGTGCAGGGGCGTTAAGCGCGGACGCGCGTGGCAAGGGGTGCGGTTGAGGCGGGGTGCAACGGGTTAAAGTATTGGGGCGACGAAGGGTAAGCGGGCAGAGGCCGAGGTGACTGAGAAGAGGGTTAGAGGGGCCAGGGTTGGAAGGAAGCTGTGGTGGGGGAGATGGGGCAGCGGGGCAGGTTGGGGAAGTCGCGGCGGATAGGGAGGCGACGATAGTGTTGACGGTGCGAGAAGGACCGGGCGGAGGGGTGGGACAGAATGCAGAGTGCCGGGGTAGGGGTGTGTGCGGTGTTGCGGAGAGATTCGGGCTCGGCAGAAGCGGCGGTTGGGGAGACGGCACGGGAGTGACACGGAGTTCAGCAGGGTAGCATACGTGGCGAGGTGGCGGGGAGCAGTTGTTGAAGAAACGGGAATACAGAGGCGGGGAGAGAGGGTGGGGATGAGAAGGTGCAGCGGGGCTAGACACTGGGATGGCACAGGGAGCTCAGGCAGGGGCCGAGGTGACGGGAAAATGGTATAACGGGGCGGGGTTGAGGGAGGAAGCCGGGATGGGAGAGAGTCGGATTTCAGCGGGGCTGGTCACGAAGAGAGGTTGGGTAGATGGGACGGGGGTGACACGGAGTACAGCGGGGCGGCTGAGGCGGTGGGGGTGGCGGGGAGTGGTAGTTGGGGAAACGGTGAAAGAGGGGCGGGGAGGGACGGGCTGCAGCGGGGCTAGGCATTCGGGTGGCGAAGGGAGCGCGGACAGGTGTCGAGGTGGCGGGAAAATAATAAAATGGAGCGGGGGTGTGGGGGAAGCCCGAACAGGAGAGAGTCGGGTTTCAGCGGGGCTGGTCAGGGAGAGAGGAGGTTGGGAAGATGGGACGGGGGTGACACGAAGTACAGCGGGGTGGTGGAAGTGGCGGGGAGAGGTAGTTGAGGAAACGGTGAAAGAGGGGCGGGGACAGACGGGGTGCAGCCTGGAAAGACATTGGGGACAAAGATGATAGGGGGTGGGGATGGTAGCAGGAGCGGGGTTGCGGGAGCAACTGGGTCGGGGAACAGCCGAGGCAGGTCAGGGAACACGGGGCGGCGGTATGGATGACGGAGCGCGGAGGGCGGCGTTTGGGCGGTGGGGGGGGGGGGGGGGGGCGCCGCGCCGTATCTCATCGCCGCGAGCAAACACCCCCGCCTGTTTGCGCTGGCTGATCGCGCGGCCCCCAGCTGCAGACGCCCGCAGGCACGCGCTTTGCTCATCGCTCAAACGGGCAGTCAGAGCCACCCCTGCCTCCGTCCCTCCCGATCGGATCGGATCGAATGCAATCCGATCGTATCTGACCGTGGCGCGCTGTATCGTATGCACTCCATCGAAACGAATCGTATTGCAACGAATGGGATCAGGTAGTTGGGAATCAAATCGATTAATCCGAAGGGAAATAAAACAAAAGTAATGTAGGTATTCGTAACTTCTTTCTTTTTCTTCCTGTATCGCCTAACGTACGAGTTAAAATCCTTTTTTGCTAGATTATAATATATGTGTTTAAAGATACTGAAAAGCTCGTTTTAATATTTAATATTTTTCTCAATTTTGAGAAGAGTGTTTACTTATTAAATTAGAAGAGAGTCACTGATTAAATTAGAAGTATGATTCGTATATTGTCACACGTCACACAGCAATTTTCATGGGTGACTAAAGTCACATTCGTGAAAAGTTGTGAAGACTCTTATCTGAGGTCTGCAATTGCCTGTTTCAATATGACATTCATAAAATTAGTAATGTGGAAGGCTTCCCTGGCCAGATTCATTCGTAGAATTCGTTCAACAAATGCTTAAAATCACGCCGAAATAACTCACAGATGTTATAGCATAGCGCGGAGTCGCTATGTTAAGCCTAGCGTTCAACCTACCGCAACGGACAGTTGTTGCGCGTAATGTACAATGGGGCTACAATATTTGCTACCAATACCATAAACTTTACCAGTCTATGTCAAGAGAAGAAAAAATGTTTTTCCCTTTATTGGATAAAATAGACATTGTCAATTATTATTAAGTGAAATTATTAATTTCACAGCACTCATATATTGACTACTAGTACTTATCTTGACTGTTTATTGATTGGAAAGCGTTGCTTTGTAATTCGAGAATTTCAAAGAAGCCATCGCCATTTAAACAGTTTGGTACTCCAATGTAAACAACACAAGTCACAGAATCGTGATCACATCGACGAATCAAGGAGTCTGTCCCCTCGCAAATATTAAGAATGATCCCAAGATTATATACGACATGTAAGATTCCAGGAATTCCTAAAAGAAATAATGTACACAAATCGTACAAAAGTGTCTTTGGCGTATTTGTTTCAAAATGCAGCATTATCAAAACCCAACATTTTAGTCATTGGCCAAAGACTAGCTTTCTTCATTAGTTATGTAAATAACTATTTTATAGCCTTTAGCCTCTAGCAAAAGCGATTACTTTTAGGGCATGATTAGAGTGCTAAAATTTCAATTTTTATCACTTGTGCCAAAAGTTAAACGATGCTCAAGTATTCTGGTAAATCTGTGAATGCAACATAGAAAACAAAATATTTTCGCCTGACCGCATCAGCTACTATTGAGCTTAATGTCTTTGAGTGATTTGTATACTAGAATTAAAAGAAAATAAAAGTCAGTAATACATTATGTAGTGTACGACACACGGCATAAAAGCGATTTACTTTTGCTCATAGCATTCGGCCACTTGCCCTCACGTCGCAACTTTTCTTACTCCGACATAAAATACCGCCTTTACCACTCGTACCATAAACTCTTCTGAAATGTCTTCGAGTATAATTACCAGTACAACACATATTATTTCCTGTGTGTTTAAATCATTTATAGGAAATATTGGTGTAGTACAGGATTTGAAAAAGTACTGATACTGCGTAGTCTTCATTGCCGATACGACACACGGTGCCCAGCCAAGCATCGGGGATGCGAGCGGGGCGCGGCGCGGGGGCCGGCCGGGGGCGCAGCTGGCCGTGCGCCGGCGGCGGCGGAGGCCGCGGGGCCGCGCCGTGCTGTCGCACTGCGGCCGGCCGCCCATAAAACGAAATTGGCCGCTGCCGGGGGCGGCGAGCGGGGCGGGGCGGGGCGCGGGGCGAGGCGCGGCCGGGCGGGGCGGCAGTCGTCGCAGGTAGCGAATTATGCGGCAGCCGCTGGCCCGACGCGCGCTCGCCCTCCGCCGCCGCCGCCGCCTCCGCCGCCGCCGCCACCGCCGCCGGCGCGTTCGATCCCGCAGCCGCGCCACAGGTGTTCGCCCTGCCCCGCCCCGCCCCGTCCCGCCCCGCCCCGCCGCTCGCAACTCTTGCCCTCCCCGTCCACGACGCCAGCATCGTCGCGCCGCTCCGCTCTGCCCGTCTCCGCGCGGTGCCGCCCCTCTCAGAACGTACCTGGCGTCATCTGCCCTCCCGCCTCCACCCACTACGTTGCGTCCCACGCCACGCACTCCTCCCCGCTTCCTCTGTTTCATATCACTCCCTTCGCCCCGCGCGGCGGCCCGCGCGCCGCTCCGCTTCACTCCTCCTGGTCTCCTCCGGCCCGTCCTGTCCATTGCACAATCGCTTTCGTCTCCCTCCGTCCCACGCTACTCCTTCCCCCTTCCGCCCTCCCTCTCCGTCCCGTCTCCTCTCCACCCTCCTGTCGCCTCGTCTCTCCTATCTTCCTGCATCACTCAGCCTATACCCTCCGCCACGCCCCCTCCATACCACCCTTCTCCCTCTGCCCGATCCTGCCATCCTACATCATTTTCCCCATCACCTCCACCCCAACCTCCCTGTCTCCTTTCCTGTTCCTATCTCTTCCGCCCGCCCCAAATCTTTCCTCCCCGCCTCCTCCGCCCCACCTCCTTCAACCCATGCCATTGTCTTCTCCCCGCTCCCTCCGTCCCACACTACTATCAACCTCTTCGGCCCCACTTTCTCTCTCACCCACTTCCTCCTCACTCTCTCGCCTCCACCTCGTCTCTCCTAATGTCTCCCCGCATCACCCTATTCCCTCTTTCCCGCCCCCTCCATACAACATCCCTCTCTTCTACCCGTCCCCTCCGCCCCTCCTCCTCCTTTTCACCTCCTCTCCTCTTTCCCATCCATCTGCCCTCCACATATTTTTCCTCCCCGACCCATTCCGCCTCATTCTTCCACCACCACGTCCCTCACCGCCCCATCCCGACTATGTCATTCTCAGAGCCAACCTGCCTCACACTATCCCTCTCAAACCCACCCATCCTCTACCCTCCCTGACCCTCACCGCTCGTTCCTACCTATTCTTAACCTCCCCTCTCCGCCCAACACAAGCCCCGCGTAGCTCCGCCCCGAAATCTGCCCATCTCTCGCCGTCCCAATGTCCTCTTGCAGACGCTTACCAGTCTTTAATCCGCTTACCAATCTTCAATTTAAGAGTCACAAGAACGACAAAGCATACTATAGCATTACTATAGAATATAAGCATATTATTCAAATACCTGTCTATGAACTTATACTCATTATAGAAAAATAATTGAAAACTTTGTGACTTTGTAATATTGAAGTCTGGAACATTAAACTGTTGGAGTAGTAATCCGTTGCTGAACGCTGAATATTCTCGTAATGTTAGTGCACAGATGTATGTTAATTTATTAGATCTCTACCAGTAGAAGAGAGAAAAATGTAATTTTGAAACTGCTAACGTATTTATAGAAGGTACCAAATATATTTGTTTAATCCGTTCAGGTTTTGTAAATATGAATCAGTCGTCAGCTTGCGGGGTTTGCCCCAACGTGGTATCTCCCAACGGGGCACCAACCCAGCCAGGACCTGCTTGAAGTACGCGTTTGGTCTCCCGGCAGGTGTGGTGCATGTAAGTGTGTGTGTGTGTAAGAGGTGGTGATGGGACAAGGAAGAGGAAGGAAAGATCGCGCGCGGTCTTCGCTCCATTGATTAGTGCTCCGGCATTTGTCTGGTGTTCATCGGAGAAAGCACGGAACACTACCGATTAGGGCAGCCGGCTGCTAGAATTCTGCTCCTGACAGCGGCAGCATTCGACCTCGCCACCAAGCTAGTGTCAAAAACCGCCCCCCTTTCCGACGCTGCATCCACCGCCGATAAGAGCCCGATAGGCAGAGTGCGGGAGAGTCCCTGCTTATCGTCCCAACGCCTGTTCCACCAACCGCATCTGTCTGCCATTCACGAGACTCATTGATCTCTCACGCTAGTGTCATAGCCGAAATTCTTCGTCAAATGATCATATGTCGTTTGATTTTTGATGGGGAACTATAAAATTTGTATTCCAAACGACCTTGGGATCTTGGTATGCAATTGGAGGCAATACCCATGTTTTATAACCATGAAAAGTATTTTGCATTGTTTATTTCCCTTTTAATTATATACTCATCTAAATATAAAAAACTACTATGTAATTTAATTTGTAATAATGTTAATGATGCATTACTGCAAGTTTATGTTACAAAATTCTAAAGTATTGAATTTGCGTCTAACATCTATTGTACAATTCTTTTGAGTCTGTGACTATGAGAATATATCTCAATGAGATTTCGAGCAGTGTGTCTGGATCAACTAATTAAATCTGAGGTGGTCCCTTGCTTTGCTTTTTCATATTAAGTATTGGTTCATATTAAGTATTGGTTACAGCAGGTATACTCGTAACTACCTGCTGTCACATCTAGTTATACCTGTTTTGAAATTAAAGAAATAAAGAATGTGATGTGTCATACTGAACGAAATAGAAGCTCGAGACAGAAGTCCACTGAAACAGAAGTCCACTGGTTTCAGGGGATGTGGTTGATCGACTGACTAGTTTCTGGGCGCGTAAAGTGCTAATATCGTTAGTGTCGTAAGTGAAGGGCATGCGTTTACCACGGGGGTGGAGGTGATCTACCCCCGCTGGATGGTGAGATTCGGCTGCGACTATACGTTGGCTTGCGGGGTTTCCCCAACCAGGTATCTCACACCAGCGAGGCACCGTCAAACTCTAAGCCTCCGAATGGTATTTCGATATGTGTGGTAGTGTGCTGCATAAAATGTACGTATGCATAAGTAAGAGTACGTCAAGGAAGAGGAAGGAAAAAATGTGCCCAGTCCGTGGCCCGTTTGGTAGGGTACTGCTCCAGCATTCGCCTAGTGTTGATCGGAGAAACCACGGAACATTATCGATTAGAGCAGCTGGCCGCTAGAATTCTCACCCAGACTGCGGCTGAATTGGACCTAGCTATTTAGCTACAGTATAAAATTCCGCCATCGTCGGGACCAACTAGAACCTCCCCGCACTGCAGTGACGTCAATTGCTACTAGCTACCTAAGCTAGCTACCTAGCTGCGTAGCTGGTAGGGGATATGTTGGAGACGGGAACTTTTGAAATAAGAGTAATGATGGCAAAGATTTACATCATTTGATTTATAATGTTATTTAAAACAATTGTTTTTTTACGGCACAAGTTTAAATTTTTTCTTCTTTTCATCAAACCTTTTCGAAAATTTTGTTATTAAGTAATTAGTTTTAATAAAGTAACACAAATTAATCAACAAAGTATACAGTAGCAAATTATAAGAATTATTGAACTTCTGGGAAAAGAAGGAGTGAAATTATTATAACTCGTTCGAATGGCGCGGGCAACTAAAGCTGGCATTACACTTGCAAGAAATTGGCGAGCAATATTATTTCGCAAGAAAAGTTGCCAATGTAAACATTGCGGCAATAAATATTTCTGATGTTGGCAATATTTCTTGCTAGATATTCCGGTCGTAATGTAAACTTATGTGCTTCCATCCTCGAAAAGATATTGCCGGCTGTTGCTGGGGCTAGAATTGGATTGAAGTCTGAGCAAGATATTGCTGAAAGAAGCCAATGATGACCACAGTCTCATACGCAGGAAGCACGTACGGTTGTACACAGACGTAATAGTTCCATTTTAACATGCATTTTTTCGTAAAATCGGTGTGTGAAGGTTTACGGCAATAAAAGTAGTAATAAATATTCCCTCTATGGTTGATTATCAAAGGTTCAAATTTTGATTCAGCCATAGATGCCCCCCTGATTATTGATTTTTTACGTTAAACATTATTGAGGTATTAATCTAATCTAAATCAATTTTAAGATTACTCTATAATATATCAGTTGTAGGAAATGATATTTTATAACTTTTTGCCGAATTAGTAATTGCACTTTTTATTAAAAGAAAGTTACTTTGCTCCCACGGAATCGAAATCCACGAAATCATTTTGTTTTATGAAAAATATTCGGACACTTCTACCTAATTCGCACATGCCCCCTTTTCCTTTCTTCTTAAAATTCAGTCACATGTCCTCACAAATCGTCGGCGTTACTTCATCTCATTTAGCACAATAAGTGCGACCGCAACTCGTATCTTGTGCCTTCCACTAGTTATATGTCGGGAAGTGAGTGAGGTATAACCTCTCTTCATTTCATGCGCCATTTCCCTCGCGCCGTCACGAAACACGGCAACAAATAGTCCTAATGTAAAGCGATCGGCAATATATTGCCGGAAAGATCTTGCTCAGATCTTTCTGGCAATATATTGCCACTCCTTGCTCTTGCTAGCGTAAAGATGACCGCAAGAAGCAGAAACAAATTGCTAAAAGATATTGCGGAAACGTATTGCTAATGTAAGGCCAGCATAATACCCAATACTCGGAGTCACGTTTCGAACGAGATATTTAAACTTTGTAATTTTTGTTATTTGTTGAAATAAAATAACTTCTTTGGTTCTTGATACATTTTTCAAAGTAAGTAAAACATTTATTTTTCTTACATAATGAACAAATAGGAAACAAAATGAGATACAATTATCTATATTAAATGTTCTCGCAATTTTTTTCTCCAATTAACAGGTTAGCCGCATGAGTACCTAAACTACAATTACAAAATTTTAATGTTGGGTATAGGCTATCACTTCAGCAGAATTATCGTACCCTTCCGATTCTGATTAGTTTTATTCAGGTGATTGCAACTTAAATCTATAATAATTTGGCATTATCTTGTGTACAGAAATTGCATTATTTAAAAGGTTGTTTAGTAGAACCTCCGGCTAAATTGATTACACCATTGAAAGAGTACTGAAAATTTTAAAGTTGCAGGAGACATTGTAGCCGCAATTGAAAAAATTTTGACGCAATTGGTTTCTGAATTATTCGAAATAAAGAAAAAAATATTTCCCCACTGTAAACACTCTTACATTATCTATAGATGCGATTTTGATACTTATTCAGTTATTAAAAGCATTACATCATCCTGTCAGTGAGAGGGTCTGTAATTGGCGTATATAAGTACTTCCAAACTGGATTTCCAATGCTGAGAAACTTCGGAGTTTCATGCAAAGACTCATCAAGTTCCTACTTTCAAGTAATTACCGGAATTTCTACTAGAAAAATGCAGTATCTTGAAGTAAATTGCTTAAAGGAATTTGTTAAAGTAACTAGACTACCAGCCAACTAAGCAAGCATTTGGAAAAAGTGAAAAGAAAATGAAAACTATCCAACTGTTTTGTGTTAGCTATTCCGCGAATCCTATTTGAAAGAGACCGGTAGTAGTGGCTCAGTGACTGACACTACAATGTCTCTGACCGGTAGGACCTTGGGTTCGAGTCCCAACGATTTTCGACAATAGCTTGTCAACTAGGTCGACTTCAGACGTTCTCTGGAGGAAACGTCTAGCGGCCGGCTGCTCTGTTCGGTAGTTTTCCGTGGTTTCTCCGATGAACAACAGGCAAATGCCGAAGCAGTACGCTAACAAACGGGCCACGGACTACACACGATCTATCCTTTCTCTTTTTTGCCCTATCCTCATCCTTTACTTACACTACACTCTTACATACTTCACTCGTTCAAGCACTACACTACCATACATGTAAGACCAGTCGGGAGCTTAGCGCAGATCATAAAACGTGTTTGCTCTACTAGTATCACATGTCAGTTTACATTATCGGTACCATCCAAATGCTATTATCAAAGTGTTGTACAAACATTTGCAAATAAAGAGGATCAGTGGGTAAGATTCCTGACAAACTCGACGTAGTATCATCCTGGTCAATTTTGTGAACCACTTTCTCATAGTACATAGTGGCATGTTTCCGATGCTTGGTCTAGGGCAGCTATTACCACTTTGCCTTCTGGCTCCCCATGTTTAGCCAGTTAACTACTAGTTTGTTTACTTATTTATTTTAGGTCGTTTAATAAATATTAAGAAGTTCATTTCAAATCGAAATAGCGTACATGATGTAAAAGAAAGGCCATATTATAATGCGTCTCATTTTTTCTTTAATGAAATAAATCCACTAATATAGAAAAACAGAAATATCCATTTATTTATTTTCAGAGTCAATGATTTTACGGCATACACCGTAACCTTGAATTTACCATTTGATTAAATCAGCAAACATTTTCAAAATTCAAATAAAAAATAAAACATTTATTTACAATTAAATAATACTCAGACATTACAATATTAAATAATACTCAGAAAAGGAAACAATAGAAAGAACTTTACACAAACAAATAAAGGAAAACTTTACAGTCTGTTTGTATTTTCAATACAGTACGTCTTCTTGCTTACGTGCACAAGTCGTCAAACATCATTCATATTTCCCCAAATCTTTCAGCTGCTCCAAGACACACATTCCTTGTCAACAATTAAGTTATTCAGCCTTTACTTATAACTGAACAACGTCTTACATTCCATAAAGTTTCGTCGTCCACCTGATCATACACTCTATTCGGAAAAACGTTCATTCAACCTCTGGTTATTGATTTCTATATTTTGTGCATCTTGTTTGTCACTATGGTATCCGCCAACATATCATTTTTGCACAAGTAGACTGTGCACACGAACCTCCTCTTGATATCGAAAGTCTTTGATAATCTTGACTCGTTACAATATCCTTATTTAGTAATGGAGTGACCTGCTACCGTCCGTCCGTCTGCCCGCCCGTCCGTTCGTTCGTCATTCACGGTCAGTTCACTTCTCGTCCAGTTTTCGAGCCAAATCAGATGTTATTCAACGTGCCTCGGTCTCCTGGCGATGAACTGATCATTTTCGTATGGATCCAACCTGGCAGTTCTATGACTTTTATGTAAAACCTGTTTTTTAGGTAACGAAACGCGTTTTAGGTAATTTGCGGCACTTCCAGAAGTAATCAAGAGCTCATTCCATTCGTCTCAACAAAACCAATCGATTGCCGGTCCGGATGGCCGAGATCGTTAAGTCAGTAGTATCGTAGCGATCTCGAATGATCACTAATGACCTAGGTGTTGATGCGACCTTAAATAACAAAAAAACAACAACAACAAAGTAATCGATTGGCACAATGATATCCGTGTCCCTCTAAGATATTCCGGACAAATTCTAGAAAACTTGTATTTGTTGTCTTCAATTCTCCTACGAGTACATCGGTGAAACGTAAATGAATACTCATTCTTTGCGGCATTTACAAGAAGAGTTACGACTTCATTCATGATGCTTTATGATCATATCTGGAAGAAGGGATAACTGAAGAGGCAAAGGAAACGGGAGAACCTCTGCATTAAATCTACACCGATTTTAATTAAATCATTAAATTTAATGTACAAAACTACTTTTAATGTTTTTTTTTTAATTTACAAGGTTACATATTTGTTTGTACTTGGCGCGTCGGCCCGTACACTGTCCATGGCCTACCAGCGACGTCCCGGCCTCGCGACCATGGGTTAAGGGATACTTTTGGTTAGCACGAAGACATTCTCACGTCGTATGCTGGTCTTCTCAACCTCAGAAGAGAGTTTTCTCACCGTCATATAGCAACATTGAATTGAATTGCCTTATTTTACGTGGCGAGACTCAGGCCATGAGGTCTGCTCCTCCGTCTGAGCACGCAAATTTCGCTACGCTCCTTTCACCAACTAGCGGAGAAAAGAGGTATTTCTTGGGCGACGAAACAGGCGATTTTTGAATTTAGCTCAGTAGCTTCATTTAGGCTTGAGGATCTTTTACATGCAGTTAATCTACTAACATGCTTTACTTCCCCTCCGAAAGCAACCGGCTTTACTTCCCCTCCGAAGGAAGGCGTACGAAGGATTTTTTCGCCCTTCGGCTTCGCTCGGGTTTGAACCCACTAACCGTTACACCATCGCCGCCGCTGATACATGTACTGGGACATTGCAACGAAAACGCGCACTATAATCTTACCCGACTGGGAACCGAACGTGGGGTCTCGGAAAACGAAAACACTGACCAATGAGCTAAACCGCCAATCAAGTTTCATGTACTCTACCTTAATCTACATTAGCATTAATGAGAATTCTGTCAGTGTAAGCCCTCAAATTAGTACAACATGTGAAGCCCTCCGCCCTCGAGTGCCGTTTGCAGAGATGCTTTATGATCATATCTGGAAGAAGGAATAACTGAATGTACAAGGTTACATTGTTCCAAGTTTGTTCGTTTGTACTTGGCGCGTCGGCCCGTGCACGGGACATGGTCTACCAGAGACGTCCCGGTCTCGCGACCATGGGTTAAGGGGGTACTTGTGGTTGGGACGAAGACATCCCCATGACCTATTCCGGTCTTCTAAACCAGAGAAGTGAATTTTCTCATCGTCACACAGTAGCACATACTGGAACATAGCAACGAAAACGCACACTACAATCTTGCCCGACCGGGAACCGAACCTCGGGAACCGAACCCCGGGAACCGAACCCCGGGAACCGAACCCGGGGTTGCGACATGGACAACGAAAACGCTGACCAATGAGCTAAGCCGCCAGCAAGAGTCATGTACTCTACCTTAATCTACATTAGCATTAATGACACTTCTGTCAGTGTAAGGCTTCAAATAAGTACAACATGTGAAGCCCTCCGCCCGCGAGTGCCGTTTGCAGAGATGCTTTATGATCTGATGCTTTATGATTATCTGGAAGAAGGGATAACTGAATGTACAAGGTTACATTGTTCCAAGTTTGTTCGTTTGTACTTGGCGCGTCGGCCCTTGTAGGGGCCATGGCCTACCAACGACGTCCCGGCCTTGCGACAATGGGTTAAGGGGGTACGTGTGGTTGGCACGGAGACATCCCCACGCCGTATTCCGGTCTTCTAAACCAGAGAAGTGAATTTTCTCATCGTCACACAGTAGCATTACTGGGACATTGCAACGAAAACGCACACTACAATCTTGCCCGACCGGGAACCGAACCTCGGGTACCGAGCACCGGGAACCGAACCCCGGGAACCGAACCCCGGGAACCGAACCCCGGGAACCGAACCCCGTGAACCGAACCCCGGGAACTGAACCCCGTGAACCGAACCCCGGGAACCGAACCCCGGGAACCGAACCTCGGGAACCGAACCCGGAGTTGCGACATGGAAAGCGAGCACGCTGACCAATGAGCTACCTGCAATGAGCATGTAGGATACCTTCATCTACATTAGCATTAATGACACTTCTGTCAGTGTAAGCCCTCAAATCAGTACAACATGTGACGCGCTCCGCCCGCGAGTGCCCTTTGCGACGGGCGCCGCGCGCCGCCCGGGGGCGACCGGGTGCGCGCCCACGTCCGCGCGGGAGACGCCTATCGGCGCCCGTCAATATTTGCGCGCGCGCCCTGATAACCCCGGTGCAGGCGCACCCGCGGCGACGGAGCCTTGCCGCACCACGCCGCGGACGCGCGCACCCGCCCCGCCTCGCTCCACCCCGCCCCGCCCCGCCCCGGCCGCACGCCCAGCGCGACTCGGCTGATTTGACTTGATTTCACATGAAGGATGTAATAGTAATAATAATAATAATAATAATAATAATGATGATGATGATGATAATAATAATAATAATAATAATAATAATAATAATAATAATAATAATAATAATAATAATAATAATAATAATAATAATAATGATAATGCCGATCAGAGATGGCCGAGATCACTAAGGCAGTAGTGCCGTACTGGTTTCGGACCAGAAGATCGCGGGTTCGAGTTCGGGCATGGGTGTAATTGTGTATATGTGTTTGAGTGTTCCGTTCTTTCACTCTTCATTATCTTTATCATCATTTCATCTTCCGTGCCCCCAGGGCTAACAATCCTGGGGGATGTTAAATGGAGCAATACCGACCTCGACAACCTCCAGAGGACAATTCGAACCGCTATGACTCATCACCAAAAACATCATTCCCATTCAAGTATTGAGAGTTTTACCCTTCCAAGATCACAAGGAGTGGGGGGTGTTGTAGATCTCATAAATCTACACAACTCTCAAATTGCTTCACTCAGAAGATACTTCTTGGAACATTGTGGGAGAGTTCAGCAAGCAGTGAGCGCAGTTGATAAGAACTATATTCCTTTGAACTTGAGTAAGCTTGATCCGCCTGTTCAGCCAATCATTGAAACCGAAGAGAAGATGATCTCATGGAAAGCGAATGCACTACACGGAAGGTACCCCCATGAGCTGAGTAAACCAGAAGTCGACACCTCTGCGTCGTGCGCTCCACTACGTATGGCTCCAGCATGGGGTCTCTTTCCAGAGACAGAAGCCTTTATAATAGCTATCCAGGACCAAGTGGTGCCAACTTGGAATTACAGAAAACACACTCTGAGAGATGCGACCATCTATTCCGACTCATGTAAAATATATAAGGCCGCAAGCGAAACTATCCAATACGTGACAAGTAGCGACCACGCACAGTTGGAATACAAAAAGAGGCATGATGAAGTGGCGAAGCAGGTCCACCAATTATTGGCATTGAGAACGGGCTTACTCGCCACTTCCGTGCCTTATTATAAATATGTGCCTCAGAACGTGCTTGAAAGTATTGAGCACACTCTCTACTGAGTTCGCTCCATTGTCATTGACAGACAAGTCGGCGGCAATAGACCCGATGTAACTTACATCGATAGAAACAATCAGCAGGTTTTCCTTATCGATATATCAATACCCCACACCCACAACATATTAGCAAAACATCTACAGATCCAGAAGTATACCGATCTGGCCATGAAGCCGCAGCTCATGGAACTTCAGAAAAGTGACAGCTGTGCCTGTAATAATATCAACCACAGGAGTGATCCCGAATTGACTCTTCAAGCACTAGTATCTTCACTTGGATGCCAGCAATATATACAATACACAAGGCAGTCATCTTGAATACATGTCATATTTTTAGAAGTCACCTGAATCTTCAGTAAAGCAACTGCACACCTGGTCATCATTCCTGTGAGTAGTTGACATTCCGACCAGTAAAAACTATGAAGAAAGTAAATAATAATAGTAATAATAACGACAATAACATTGGGGATTGACCTAATATGATAACTATATTGTTATTAGATATTGGTTCGCCAACACACTTTTTTAACCTTACTAATTTTATCAGGTTTTAACGTCTCATGAAGACAATGATGTAAATTGTTGAAGAACGCAATCTAACTGGGAGGTCTTAGTGCTCGAGTTAAACGGAGGCGGATTACCGCCACAAATGAGATATTTCTGTTCAATGTCTGCAGGAGAATTCTAGCGGCCGGCCGCTCTGATCTGTAGTTTTCCGTTGTTTCTCCGATCAACACCAGGCGAATACCGGAACAGTTTACAAACAAAAATTCGCATATTTACGATGCGAATTTTCATTAATTATATAGATTGTCCATTTCTTTTCGCACGGGGTTTCTTACGGTTTAAAATAAAATAATTATATGAGTCGTCATTGCCAACAATATTGTTTATTATAAGAGCAGCTTTCGATGGAATGGAAGCTGTATGGAGGGCACAAAACGAGTTGTGATTTTGTGGCTTCCATACAGGAGATAACCGCTGATGATGGCTAAGCCATCGAAAGCTGCTCTTATAATAAACAATACTGTTGTCAATGACGACTCATATTATTTTATTGAGTAATTATGATATTGTGTTATATTATATTGAGTAATTATTATATTGAGCATTACTGAGTATATTATTATATTGAAAATGCCAACGAAAACTCACCACATCACCAATATTCTTCCGGTTTGTCCTACCCCCGTCGCCGGTTGCCATTTATTGGCTCCTGAGAGACGTATCAGGCTATCAAGGGGTCGAAACCGAAACTACGGAAACTCCTCGTTACTCGTATGAGGACCCCACAAGATGACCATGAGGTAGCCCCTGAGGCGTACCTCGGTTCTGTACGTTCACAATTGTGCCCCAGATAGCCCGTGGGTGTTTGTATCGTTAATGTAGGTGTAGGTAATGAGTTCCTAATTCATGCCCACGGACAGATTTCGAACAGGTCACACACGCAGTCATCGGTCTGGGAAAGAAATCAGCGAAGGACTAGGGTGTGCATCATGCAACAGAATTGTCACTGAAAACCGCACAAAATATTTTTTTTGTTTTCAAAAAGTTGTATGCTCACTTCTTAAGGAAAACAAATAAAACACTCTCGTAAAGGGTGAAAATGCCCATGCCTAATCACAACGCGATCTCAAGTACGATCTCACATTACCACTGCTACTATAGCGACCAATGTCATTTGGATGGGGAATCAGTGTTGCCAAAATCATTGAGAGGACTGCGCCCTGCCCTGACTCGACGAGTGTTGAGTTTGAGTGTCTCTCGGGGTCTGAGATTTTGTGCGCGTTCGTTCACCTTTTGCAATTATCATTTCGTATCCTAGACGTTTCGTCTATGGCTTAAACCGTAGTTGGCCGTTTTCTCTAGTACAGGAGACCTTCATGTGAGAAGAAAAAGTCTCACCGCTATGATTAGCTTGCCCACATCAAGAGGCCTATAGATTGACAAAGCGAACGGAAACAATTAAAAAAAATCACTTAATATGGAGTGGACAAAACGAAAGGATTTCAAAAAATATGATGAGAACGATGAAATTGGCTAACGCCCCCCAAATGTCAGGATACTCGAATTTATTTTCAAGAATCAATGAGAATCAAATATTAGGAACAAAATGGACTGCTCTTAGATAAATGTTTGCTCAATCTTGATAACATATTTGATGTGAACCTTCAGTTTCCCGGATAATTTTGCAGTAGCTTTCCAGAAATTAGCGAAATCTTTTTGCAATAAATGTTTGTGTTTATTTACGATTCTTTTCTTTAATGATAACATACATTTGTTTTATTTATTTCACAGTTTTACATTGTTAAAGAAACAACTTTTTGTTAACCAAATATTCTAACGCTTTTTATATAATTTTAATTTTATTTTCCACTTTTCCCGCTCGTCCTAATCCTTGTCTGTTAAATTCTTCTCTTTCAAAAGTCCCTCAATTTCTCCCTACCAACTGTGTTTAGATTTTCCTCTTTTCTTCCTACCCACAGGAAATCACTCTAAAATTATATGTTTTAAGGCTAGAAATAATAAATTAAATGTTTGATGCATCATTATGTTTAAACATTAAACAACTAGAGGACATTTTCCACGCAAATGCAGGCCGATATTTTCATTATTATGCGACCTGATTACGGAGGTTTCAGCTGGGCATCAACATGCTGTGGCAATTGTATACATCGCCCCCTTATCCATAACCAAAAGATTCTAACTTGGTGTAAGTACACAAGTGGATGTTTACTCGCCCGGTACCGTTCGTGCATGTAAACATATCCTCAGCGATAACTTAAGGGGGAGGTGCATTTCAGTTGCCGCAAGCACGTTTGTGAGTTCAACTCTTCCCTGTTTGAGTCAACACAGATTCTACTCGGTTGGCGAACCCAAAATCCACACTTTATCATGCCGACCTTTAGACTTCCCTGCAGAATGACAAGTTGTTCTTTTTCTGCGTTTTCTTTCGTGAAGATCATATATGCACAGTGCGTTTTTGGCGATAAAAGTTGTGCGCGAAAGATGATACAATATAACGAAGCAAAAATGTATAACTTGTAGCGTTTTTTTATCTGCTACCACTTCCATAGATTGAGAAGCATCTCTTTCTTTCTCTCTTTACTTCTTGCCATTCAAATGACACTCGGACATTGAGTAATGATACACCTCCTTAGTCTAATACTCTGATAAAAAGGCGAGAAAGGAAAGGAGGAATGGAAAAGTACAAGCAAGAGGGCAAGAAAGTCGTTGCATCAGTTTTCTAGATTATTTCCGAACGACTAGAAGGACATTCACTCCTTTTTCTAGTTGCTTGCTCTCTATGAAATCCCATTAAAATATTCATAACACAGTAATGTTATTCTTTGCTCCTATTCTTCAATAAATCTTCAAGTGACACCATTTTGTACTAATATTATATTCAATGTCGAAAAACGTATTTGGTGGAAAATGGGGCAATTATTTAATTTCTAACATCTAACTCTTTGAAATTCCTGGAATAGAGAGAATGGACACAATTTTTTTAAAGGTCTACTCGACAAAGTACGGTGTCATGAAAAGTTAAAGTCATTTAAAATTTGATCATATATTTGTCTGTTGTCACTTGTTATTTCCGTATTCAAATAGAACATCAGAATGATATTAAGAATCCCAAAAATTCATTAGATGATTATTTAAAATAAGTCGTGAGTTCAATTTTGCTGGATAGAATAGTTGGACACATTTGAAAAATTAGATTTTCCAAAAAAAAAAAAAATGTTAGGCTATTTTACTGATTGCACTTCTTGTAGGGAAAGCCTGGAGATCTCTTTACTTTGTAATGCGTATCTTAAAAAAGAGTACAGCAAACGCGAAGGAAATAGCTTATTTATTGCTTGTTCTGTCGATAATGGAATATGGAACAATTTGTTGGGATCCGCACAAAATTATACAGTATAAAAATTTGGAAAGAATTCAGCGTAGAGCAGCTCAATTTAGTTTCAGGAACAAGAAAATGGCAGGATAGGATTCACTAGAAAACAGGCGGTCAGGCAAGACTGCGCTTTGTGTAAAGCTTATAATGATAATTAAGCTTGGAAAGAAATGAATCCTCGGTTAAGTATTCCTACATACATCAGTAGGTAGCAGGCACAACATAAATTTAAGACCTCAGAGAACGGATGTCGGGAAATTTTCTTTCATAAATCGACCGATAACGGAATGGAATAGATTGCCTGCAAAAACCTTTGAACCCTTTCCTAGAAGCGTTCAACAGTTTAGGAAATTAATTTAGGGTATAACTAAGTAAACGAGGGACTTAACTGAGAATACGTTATAGACCGACGTGATCTATTGTGAAGGGAGGTGTCGTGCAGAGTAGACCAGAGAAATAATGAAGTGATTAAAGGGTCATAGTGAAGTGAAGTGAAGTGAAGTGAAGTGCCAGTGCAATGTGGTCTTCATTGAACAAAGATTCAGTGCGAAGTTATTTTATAGATGTTTCTTTTTTTAAAGAAATTTAATGTTTCATGAATTAGACAGTTTTTATATCATGATTATTTTTATTCCCAATGTTATTTTTATTATTATTGTTGTTATTATTAATATCGTTATTATTATCGTTGTTTTATCATCTGTTTTTATTGTTTATATGATTATTATTGTACCATTATTATTATTATTATTATTATTATTATATAATTTGCATGTTAGCTGTATTTTCTTATTTTTGTAATTAGCTGCCATCAGGTTATGCCCATTTGCAGTTCAAATAAATTTATCTTTATCTTTATTTCGCTTTGTTTTTTTTCATTTATTTAATTGTTTGTTGATGTACAATGTTCAGTTTACAATAAAAACGTTGCATTTGTTTGATGTCTTAATATAATTAACTTAATCTAGGTTAAAATTGCACTTAACTAATCTTAATATAGGGAGAGGAAACAAAAAGCACCTCAGGAGAATTATTCAACATTTGCAAATATCTGGAGGAAGAATGGGGCGGGAATCTGTTCTTAATTCTGGTTTCGTATCTGGGATCTTTTCGAGTCTGTAGTGAGTGAGTTGATGCCTTTATGAAGGATAAGTTTGTGTAAAATTTGTTTGATAGGAATGCTATTTGGTGTGTTATTTCATTTATGTTTAGATCGAGATGTAATTGTTTATTACTAATGAACCACGGTACTCTTCTTATTAATCTTAAAAATTTGTTTTGAAATACTTGCAGTTAGTTGAGATTGATTTTGGCGGCATTGGTTTAATGAGAAGACTTTTGCTGCTGATTTTGAGGGATTTAATTTAATTTTCAAGTTATTTGCCAATTTGTTATTAGATTTAGATGCTGTTGGAGCTGGAATTGGTGAGTTTGTAATGAATTGCCGGAGATATATAATGCAGTGTTGTCGGCAAATTGGACGGTATTTATTTGATGAGAAGTTGGCATGTCTGCAGTGTAGAGATTAAAGAGAGTTGGGGATAGCGGCGAACCTTGGGGAACCCCAGCGGCAATGTGTTTGGGGTTAGAACAATGACCATCTATTGTTACTGAGAAAGTTCTGTTAGATATGCAATTTATTGATATGAATAGTTTGGCGTACCAATTTCGATTATTTTGAAGTATAGGGCTGGATGCCATATTCTGTCAAATGCTTGTGACATATCTAGAAATACAGTGATGGTGTAAAATCCCTTTTGGAAAGCAGAGTGGATGTGTTCAGTTAGCCTCAATAGCTAGTGCGTCGTTGAGTGTTGGGATATGGAACCGAATTGATGAGGTGGAATTGAGTTGGTTTTATTTATGTTTGTTTAGTCTGACGAGAATTGATTTTTCTATAATTTTTGACACGATGGGTAAAAGACTGATTGGTCTATAATCTTCTGCACGTGAATGATTTTTATTTGGTTTTGCTATTTGATGTATTATTGAGTGTTTCCATGATTGGGATAATAACCTGTTCTTAGTATGGAGCTGTACATATTGTTTAAAATGCGATGGCATTGTTTGGTGACCTTTTGAGGATGGTAGTATTAATTCGGTCCTGGGGATTTTTTATTCGGCATTTTTTAAATTATTTGTTTAGCTTCATAGGGAGAGATGAATTTAATTCTGTGAGGAACGTTGTATAAAGGAGCGTTTGAAAATTTTAAGATTTCATTGTTTGGCATTTTTATGGAGTCATTAGGAGTAAATGTGCTAGCAAAATTGGCTGCTAGAATCTCGGCTTTCTCCATAGGCGAATATTTTTTCCCAGTATCAGTTGACAGTGGGGGAATGCTGTTCTTTTTTCTTAGAATTTTCTTTGTGAATTGCCAAAAAGAAATGGTTTCAGTATGTAGTTCCTCAATAAATTGATTAAATTTTTTTGTTTGTATTTACTGATTGCCTTTTTGCAGATATTTGTTTGATGATTTAATTCTTTTTTTAGTTCTGGGATTTTTAGGGCGTTCCAAAGCCTTCTGGTATTATTTTTAACTTTTATTAATACCGTAATACGGGGAGCTAGTGGTTTTTTAAGTTTCCTTCTGGTGTCTAATGTTGTATATTGAGAGTCATTGATTGCTTTGATTATTATATTATTTAATTTAGTGATTGCTTGATTAATTTCAATTGGACAATTGAGGATTTGAAATTTTTTGTATTGATTTTTCAACAGAGTTTTTAAAATAATACCAGTTTATATTGTAAGTATTCAGCGTGGGAGGAGGAGAGGATGGAGGTTTTGTTAATTTAGTTGTTATAACAAGTGGTATGTGGTCTGAGTCTAATTCATGAAGAACAGTGGAGTAAAATGGGTCTTTCAAATTTGTTATTGCTGTATCTATGGGTTTTTATTGGAATCATACGGGAAATGGGTTGGTTCTGTGGGCGTATTTTAAGCTGAATTGTGTTTTGTATTCTGTTTAAGTATTCACCGGCAGGGTTTGTGGTCCGACATCCCCAAGCTGAATGCTTTGAGTTTAGATCTCCTTCTATGATGAAAGGATTGGGCAATTGTAGTAATTTACTGATAGAGGTAGTATTGATTTTTATGGGTGGTTTATACGTCGTGACTACAATTAGTGTTTGATTTTTGTTATATGTTACATTTATCCCGATTTTTTCTATATCTGGAGTGAGTGGCAAGGTTATTTGGTGGTGTTGAATACTAAACTTAATCAAAATTAATGCACCACCTCCATAATTTTCGTTTCTGTCGGCTCTGATGATTTGGAATCCTGGTATGGTGAATGTTTTGCATGGGCTCAAATGCGTCTCTGTGATGCATGCGATGTCTATCTTTTTTTGCCTGTAGAAAATGTTCTAGTTCGTAATTTTTGTTTACAATGCGATTTGCATTCTAATTGAGAATGGTTATGGTGTGAATCTTCCATAACTGTTACTAATTGTGGAGGCGATGGAGTTCTGAATACTTTGTATAATTGTTGGAATTAGCGAGTTGATGAGGTTAACTATATGATTGGTGGTAAATTGTGTGTTGTTGGTAATGAAGGAGTTATTGTTGTAATGGTTAAATTGATTGTTTGTTTGCTGATTGTGATATTGTTGATGATAAACATTATTTGCATTCATTGGTTAATTGCGATTATTAATCCTTTGAGTGAAATTAGGAATATTGTTGGTTGTAGGCAAGGATGGAAAGTTCGTGGAATCATGATTGGGTGGTGGCGTGCGTGATTGGAGGGATCTGGGACTGGAATTTACATTATTGCTGTTATTTTCCACTATATTCCTATAATATGTACATTCTTTTGACCTGAGGTCAGCCCTGTGCTTCCCCATGAAATTCTTACTAGTAGGAGTTAATTTCTTTGATGGACAGTTTGCTGAAAAGTGGTTTTTTGCACAGAACACACGAAACTTCGTAGTTACAGTTATTTCTACTGTGCCCAAAGTTTAGACAACAGTAGCACTGAATGGGACCTACAGTATTCTTTCATCTTTCCGGCTTTACTATGGAGTTGCAAATGTATTTTAGTTCCAAAACACTTTCTATTTTATCGGTGACGTTGAATTCTACAGCGATTACTAGGACCTTTGTAACTGATGGAAAGTGAGATGTGATGTATTCAAAAATTCCTTTTTCCGGAATTGTGGGATGAATGTCTTTTATCACAATTGAATATTTCTGATACTGGGATCTGAGTACGTATGGAATTGTTTATTATAATTCATAAAGTATTTAACTGCAGCTATGAAGTCGGATATAGTCGTGAATTGTATTTTAATTATATTGTTCTTGAGTTGAGTGGTAAAGTTTTCTAATAACTTAGAATTAATTTCCTTTATAAATTCGGTATGATTGCTAATTCCTGTTAAATGAATAGGGGGATTTTTTTTACTTCTACTGGTACTTTAGGTAACTCTTCATTTAAAAAATTGAATTTATTTGATACATCTACATTATAGTGTTTTTGCAAGTTGTTATCGGTGTTCAGATCTGAGGAAAGTTCTGTCGAGGTCATGCGTTTGGGTCTCTGTCACTGGCGTCGCCTCCGTCCCCGCGGTTTCGCTTGCCTTGCATTACCTTGTTTTGTTGCGTCTCTGAATGGGTTGATCCGGTTGTTTGTTGTTGTGATGATACTTTCCCAGATTCGATAGGCGCCGACGATGATCCAGTCGTATAAGAACTGTAGAATGAGTGTTGTTAAGGCTGCGACGTGCTGCCCTCTATGCTGCTGCCCGTGAAATTCAGGCTGCTTTCAGCGACCGCCATGTTAGTTAGATATTCTGGATTGCAAATTGATTCCAGGGCTTGAGAAACGAAATGCCCTGTGCTGAGAATATCATTGTTAGACATAAATATCGTGCACTACACTAAACGTGCACTTCCATCCACAGAATAGTGTTTAGTACTAGCACTGAAGAAATTTTCCACCACAGTTCTGCGAAACGTTCGGAGCGATGTTGCTCGGTCGAGAGCGTAGAGCGAAGTGTGTATTTCGCCTTGTGTTCACCTACAACCCACGGGAAAATGCATCCTGTATGTTGGCTATTGTTCTTTCAAATTTCAACGGTTCTTTTAAATGTTTTTATTTGATCACACCTTCCTTTCATTTTCAGTTGTTCGCCGTTTACTCTATTAGGTAGTGTATTGTTTTGCGAGAATTATCGTTTAATGAATTGTATATTTAAACTTTACGCACACATTTGGATTTCTGGCAGTTCAATGCATATTATTACATATCAAACAATACATGTTTCTATAAATCAATGTATAAGAGATTGTACAGTAATGTATAAGGAAATATGTGTAATGTAATGTCTTTTGATCTTGATGTGAATGGAATCACCCAGAAAACACAATTTTATAATCATAATTTACATAACAAGTTGCCAAAACCGTTGTCTGGGAATTTAAGTTCAAGAATTTCTATCAAGAACACCGAAACCTGTCACTAATTGTGATGAAAAATACATGAATTCTTATTCAAATTAAATCAATGTAGTGCTATTGTAGATTTATTTATATATAGGGACGCAACTTGCTAATTACAAAAAAAACGTACAATTTTTTATAGTTGAATTTGATTTTTTTGACATTCTTATTCATTTTTTTTGAAAGTTTCCTTTGAAAGTATTAGATCACCTCAACAATACGATTTCGAATATTGGTCTATTAATGATGTTTAAGGTCGACTGTATTAAGGGCTATTATCCGGATGTACTCGTATGTATGTGTCACATAAAACTGTCAGAAGCTTTGGAGTTGAAACTTGGTAAATATCTCAGGAGTAAGATTTTGTTGTGCAGTTCCGAAGATCATTTCGATGTTTTAATTTTTGGACATACTTTGCATGTAGACATGACATTTTCTGGAAAGTGACTGAATTTTTTTCTTTACAGTTTTTTGCTCATTTAGAAGAAATTGCAAATATAGTATGTTTTCTATTTTCATTAAAACCCCTGTTTAGAAAACTCCAATAATCTTCGTATTTAAAACACTATCTTCGTTGAGAAGCAAGTTTGAACATTATTCTCAGCCATATTTCGTGATTTTTGTTTAAATGAAAGGTAGTAGGCCTCAGATGTCTTATTGCTTACTATTATCCGCTTATACGCAAATTATTTTGTTTAATTGCAGTACTCTTGGACTTAAACAGATGTATATCAATTATTCTCTGATTAGATTTAATTTATTATTTCAAAGAACAGTAAAAATGCGATGTATGGGCGGGAAGGTGCACATGTTCTTGGGCTTCAGAATCTCTTCCCCACCCTTTTACTATAAATAGATGTATTATGAGTAACATTAGCAACAAAGTGAGGTTGGCAATTTTTAAAAACTAGACATTTTTGCTCCAGATTGTAGAAAATGTATGTGTATTGGTAAACGAACTATATAATTCCCCGGCTTTCCCACTATTTTTTAGTATTGTTAACAAAATAGTAACCCAATGTCTCGGCTCTACTTCTACTATATCTAGCAACAGGAGGGCTCAACTACACGTGCGCATAGTGAAGTTATATTTATGTCCAGAAGCAGATCAAGGGCCATCTGAGCATCTCTCTCCCTCAAATTGTGACTCTCAATAACAATGGGGTTAGGTTAAATTTATTATAATTATACAAAAATGTTTTATTATCTTATTACCTTTCTTTTGAAATACACTTCTTGCAATGTGTTGTGAAAGAAAACTATGTAAACAATTTAAAAATATATCATTTCTATGAGTAAATTGTCATAAAATATTATTAGAAACCAAGTAAATTTTCCTCATGTTTCTTGTGGCTAATATATTTTGTCTTAAAGGAATAGCACTTCTGTGTCTGGTAACACCAATTGTTGGTATGAAAAAGCTTAATGACTGGTTGAGATGCTTCAATTCATTTTGCTTTCAGGAACAGGCAGTAAATTACACAGGAAGAGGGCAAGAAAAACAATCATGTCAACAACATAAATAAAATATCTATTACAATATACCATGTACATCTAAATGTGAGTTGGCAGACATTGCACTAGGAAAAAAGAACAAACAAGATTTGTACAGAAGACAGCCTGCACGGCGAGCACATCACAGAGCAGGCTGGCGGCGCGATACGCGATCGAGGAGAATCGGCGACCCAGTCCTCAGGGGCCACTCTAGTAGCACCTCGCGTCCTCACCACATCCGTCCTCGCGTCCTCACAACATACCGACCTCCCGTCCTCACTACATACCGACCTCGCGTCCTCACTACATAGCGACCTCGCGTCCTCACCACACCCCTCCTAGCATAACTTCATACCGTCTTCGCGTCACTTCCTTACTACTCTCACCCTGGCTTCCACACCACACCCATCTTGATTACATACCATCCGCGCGGCCTCGCCACATCCCATCCTTGCGTGCCGAACACTCCCCCCCCCAGTTCTCGCCAAACATTGGCGCAGCTCTCACACGTCCTGATTTTATTCACATTGATAATCATTTCGAAAGAGCGCATTGAATAGTAAAAGACTGGGGAACATTTTTGGTTGCTCATTTAACAATAGGTGAGTGTATTCACTTTTTTTTTCATTTTTATAATGTTGTGTAAATGTCATTAGGAACAAAGTTAAAAATGTTAATGAGGAAAAAATACTGAAAAATAACGGTTGAGAACTTTTCTTGAGCTATCGCTTCCAAAATAGAGCCAACGTCAAATTAGTTTTTTTTAATAAGTCATTTATAAATGCAATTAAATACATTAATAAATGTGCTTGAATATGTGGTTAGACGCACGAGGAGTTAAAAATTGGCAATAAATACTTTAAAAATAGGTTCAATGTCTCTTTATTCTTGACAGGATCAAATGAGTTGGCTTGCGTCTGACTTTGCATCATGTAACAGCTTGGAAACTAACTCAGGTCTGAATTTGATCTACGATATTTGAGTACGGCATGAAATGATGCCACAGAAGTCTAAAAGCTTTTCGTTTCAGAATGTAGACTAGAATATTATATTTTATGAAGCAAAGGTCAAGAAATATCTCTCAAAGAAACGTTTCAGTGCAATTCATCTTTCATTACACAATACTGCGGCATTCACAATGTCTTTTCTTTGCTTATTTTTATACAAAAGCTTATAAATATTATGCAATCAGCGAATGTATAACTATCATACGAATAATTCGTATGGCGTCTAAGTTGTTGAACGATTATTTTCTAACAGTCATTACTATCTATTCACATTTTTATTTAAATTATTCATTTCACTATTTACATATTTTTTATTATCGAAAAACTACAACAGAGAATGAGACCCATTTACGACGAACTTCTCGAATATTTCATAACCGCTACGTAACTAGGACGGATCATATGTTAGCACCGAAAAAAACCCTTTATCAATATGGCTCGAGATCCAGAATTTGCATTCCCATATGACTGATCTTTTATTCCCTTACGATAATATGTCTGGAAACAGGCCCGTAGATTCTCCAATTGCTTCTCTGAGTATTGATCCAAAATTAGGAATTTGTAAGTCCGGAAGAAATAAGTTACCTGACAACGGAGCGAAAGTACTAAAACTCCACATTGAGTTTTGAAGAATCCGACATTAGTGTCTGAAAAGCCGTTGTTCCGATTCTACGCTGCACGGCGGCAGATTTCTGAAATCCCCAACTCGCCTTTTCTTGAAGAAAATATGAAAACGATCACAATATGCAGTTTCAGGACGCAAACCGATACCCACATTATTTGTTACGAAAATTGCGAACAGATTTTGCAGGTGGTATTGTAGTAATCAGATTCATTTTATATTTAACGACCTTGGGCAACCATCCCTTCCCTCTGAATGTAGCCCGACAACAGATTTTCACAACTTTTGGAACGAAATTTCCACTTTGGATCGAAGAAACTAATACAAAAAGCTAGTACAGTAGTAAAAAACCAATGTGGTGGATTCTGCCTTAAATATAGGGTATGACTGATATAATTTTTATTTCATATGATGTTTTTGATTGGATATCCGATCAGCAGGACGGATGTGGCGTTCATACCAACTGAGACTTTGGTTAATTAGTTTTCGCAGGAGTGGTATTTTCCCCCTGAGGACTGTGCGCAGACCCTTCCATAAACCGCTGATGCGCAGAGTGCTGCGCTTCGAGATGTGCAAAGCGCAGACTGGAGTTACCACCCCCAGCGCACCAGCTGGTGGGGTGGTCCTTATTGTACTGTCACATGGAGAGGTGTGCTAATGAGAGTTGATTCGCTTTAACCCACACCGGCACGGACGGAGCCAAAGCTCAAACAATCTAGTATCTTGAGCAATTTCCACAAAGACTGGTGAGCAACCATGAGCCTTACAATGTCATCGTCAGTTCACAAATGTTAGAGCTGAAACAGTTTTCTTTATAATTTAGAGTATAATATCATTAATGGTAAAATGTTAATATCACAATTATTACTTGAAATTAAGTGGAAGGAGGTAATATTTCTTCTAATTTTAATGTATTTTTCTAGATAAATAACTGTTTATCTAATGTCTCAATTCATAAAATAAAAAAATCGTAATCCCTTTAAAATAAACAAATGATAGCATTAAAATAACTAGTGGTGTTAACTAGTGACGTTCACAACAGTACATAAGCAATCGCAAATAAAAGTAACAGTGTAAAAATCATAGTAAGAAACGTTAATAAGATCGCTGGTGAGGTAGATACCTCCCAATAATTAAGTAAATAAAAGGTATAGTCTGGTTTCAAATATTATATTTGATACCAGACAACACCTTTTATTAATTCAATAGCAAGAAACAAAACATTCGGAACGATGACGATTTATTTACGAGCAACAGTGTCTCAAGGGTGTACTAAGGCCCACAAAACATACTACACTACATTTCGACAATCTAGCTCAATATTCAACTCGCAAGAACATTTCATTCGCCGCGAATCAACAAAATCATCTGCACACCTCTAGATACACTGCACGGCATCTCGAGATTGCGAACATAGGCTTGCTCTAGGCGTACACTAAGTACATAAATATTCGCTTATTACGTGAAAAAGTAAAACAAACATTTATACAATAATCAGGGGAGCAGTCTAACGGTTCCTGAGCCTAGCCGAGGTTCGAACATAGAACCATCAGCCGAACTGGGAAAACAGCACAACTCGATAGCGTCGAGTAGTTTTCAGGACATAGTTGGGAGTTCTGGCCTTCCTGACATAGATTGCAGCACGACAAGAACTAGTTGTTGTGAATCATAACCAATTACAACAACAAATCGTGAAAAAGGGATAACATGTTTAATAATTAAAAATGCCCATTCATTGTTCGCGATTTATCTAACGCTTTTTGACATTCATGTTTGCTAGTTTTAGTAAATTAATTTCGAAACAAGAGAGTTTAATTGTTTCAGTACATACTATCAATTTCGACATTAATTTTTCATCACGATAAAATCGCCTTGATTCAAAATTTCATCGAAAATTTTATTCCTCCAACGAGTTTTGCTTGAAAATCTGCATTCTCCCCACACTCTTTACTTTTTCACAAACACCGTGACATCCTAACAACACACGTTCTGTTGAACGTGAACAAACGCAAACACGGCCCATTCACAAAAGCGGATACAACTGGTTCCGAGCGTACACGATACGTATTCTCTTCACACGCGCTGCAATCTTGTCGTTTCGGGCAGATACAGGCAACTAGAGCCCGGTGCTTGTCCTCACGCTACCATTGGAACAGAAAACATCGGCTTCCACCAACACGGACGGAGGCGGCTAGAGGTTGGGGAGGCCTCAAGCTCACAATAATATCAAGCGACTGCTGCCAATGGTGCGAAGGTCCAGGATTTCACCAGGGGTTTACCCGTTGCTTCTTTGTTTCAGTCAGTCTAACCCAGGAGCCCTGTGGTCCAAATACGTCTTGCCAAATTAAAAAAAAAAAACTAGTACATTTGTTTAACTGCAATAAACACAACATTAATATAATCTCGATTTTGGATACGTCTTGCAAAGTGTAGCCGTATTCTGAATAGAATACAAGAATACAACCCTGTTGAATCGTAATGTACTAAAACGATGTAAAGATTTAAAATTGGCTCCTGGGAGATTTTGATGTTTTAGAGAGAATCCAGGGAAATAAATAATATATGAGGGCTTTGGGCTTGAAAGAAACATGCCAACAAAATTATCGACTTATGTGCATCCAATTAAAATGGCTTTAAACAAGGAATTTTGCACCAGTGGATGTTTTGATGATAAGTGCCATACTCATATACATAAAACATTCATGCCTTACAAGGGAATTGATCCCACAGCCATCTGCTCCGCTTGCTTGAGTTCTGACCACAGACTACTGAGCTACCGAAGACATCAATTAATGTTTCGTCTGAAATTATTTCCATGGAGTCTCTCTCGTATTTGAATTGTCTTTTTAAAAATACATTGCCCGATACAGAGGACCATGGAAAAAGTGCAACTTGCCGTTTAACAAAACATTTCAGGCGGAACTGGAAAAATTCTAGCTGAAACACGACTTTTCGTTGTCGAGAATACATTACTCGGGATGTCATTCTACAATTAGTAAACATAACATCCGAAAATATTTAAAACGAGTTGCAAAAGAGCTTATTATCTATGTTTTCTACTTATGTTATTTTACATAACCCTTATATTGGCTTAATTTATTATCTTTTAGATATTGACAAAATTCGTACATTCTTACAAACTTTTTCCACCTCACAGCAAAGATGACTAGAAATTTAGATAAATATAACTAAGAAAAAGACATCAAACAACGGTATATGAAATGCAAGCTTTTTTGTTCATTATCACAATATATACAGTTTCTATACGATGGAATTATAGTAAGAATTGCAACAAGTTTCGCTTATTCAAACGTCAAAAGGCAAGTCGCAACGCTTCCACTACAGAGGCGGGTTGCTTTAGGAGAGCTGCTATGTTCTCCTCGTTCCACTGCCATCTCTCAATATCTTTACTACTGAGTTTCCTGGTAATCACATTTGTTACGAAAAAAATATGTATTTCTCTTTCAGAATACAGAAGAATTTCTATTTTGTAAGGTCTTCGAAATTGCAAATTGTAAACTTGAATTTCTTCAACTTGAACTTCTATATTTGAATATAGAGTTCCTGATTAAGCTACCTGCTTTTTCCAGGTTTTAAGAGCACAATAGAATAGCGTAAAATATAAGAAAATGGAATTATGCAAGAAAATTAAATTATATCTTTTTATACACGCACTACAAATTACGCAAGTTCACATTTAACAGAGAAGTATTTGAATGAGTTTGGCACGATTTAATGATTTTTGTAAATTGAAGTGATGGGAATAAGAACTAAGTACGAGCCCTGCGGATTGGAAACTGAACACGCAGCTCTCTTCAGCCCGGTTTATACGGCGAGAGTAACTCTTGAAATTCGTTATCACGACAAAAATATTAATTGTCTTGTAAACAATAATTCCAAAGCTACTAAAACCATTTTCTGAATATTCAATTCTGAAAACAATATCAAGAATGCTGTTTGTACAAAACAATAAAGTAATCATTAATTCAGGAATTTGTCGTTTCCAAGAACTTCTTTTCTCTTTATGTTGATTACAAACAACAATCATATTGACTTATCCAAGGAAACAACCAATGATATTTCTCGTAGACGTAAACATGCCACGAGTGGCGAGCTCCATGAGTACAGTTAGCATCAATAAACGTAACAAGACTCTCGAGTTAAATGCAACCATTCAAATAATTAACCGAGAGTCAATTTCATGTCTTTACAAAGCTGCCTCTGCCAACTAGAGACATACCGATACCCACGCATTACTCATATGGGTATAAAAGCACCAAGGATAGTTGTTTCCGTGGAGAAGTCTCCTTCGTCATATGGTGTACAAACATCAATCATCAACCCCCACGGAACAATCAGTCGCGTAAAGACAGGCCAGGTCACGACTAGTAGTATCCACAGCGACACCTGTGATGTCTTCGTGTGATGAAGAAAAGTCACTTGAGTTGTCTTTTCGCCGACGAGCGGAAGTCCTACGAGAGTCTACACGCGATTATTTAAAAAAAAAATGTGCCAAGAAACGGGCCTTGCGGAACACCACCGCGCCGGTCTACTCGTCCCGCTTCCTCCTGAGCTTCCCCTCGGTGTGGATGGTCCGCGTCACCAGGTCGACGCAGCTCTCGAGCGAGGGCGCGGACGCGTCCGCCGAGTAGTCCTTCCCGGCGGCGCGCGACAGCGTCAGGATGTACGCGCACGCCACCCTCAGCACCGACAGCTTGCTGAGCTTCTGCGCGTGCGAGTAGGCCGGCACGGCGCGCCGCAGCGTGTCGAACGCCGCCGAGATGGTGTGCACGCGCGTGCGCTCCCGCGCGTTCGCCTCGATCCGCCTCTCGCGCGTCATGTTCTTGTAGTTGCGCTGCTGCGGCGGCGGCGACTGCTGCTGGGAGCCGCTGCCGGACGCGGACCCGCCTGGGTGCGCGTGGGAGGAGGAGGAGGGGCCGGGCGTGGCCGCGCCCGTGCCCCCGCCTAACAGCGCCGCCACGCTGAACCCGCCGCTCGTTTCGCCCCGGTGGGACGACGCGGACGAGGACGCGGACGAGCCCGCCGGTTCCGTCTTGATCCGCGGCGCGGAGTCGGACGACGTGCAGGTCTCCGAGCGCGCGGGGCCGGGCCGGAACGCGGCGTAGCGGCCGTCGGCCGAGTCGGGCCGCAGGCGCGTGGTGGCCGGCGCCTCCGTTTTGACGCGCGCGCGCTCCGGGGTGGCCGGCGCGGCGCGGCCCGGCGGGAGCGCGGCGGCGAAGGAGAACCGCGGGTCGCGGTCGTCCGCGCCGGGGGTCGCCGGTTCGGCTTTGACCGCGGGCGGCGCTCGCGGCGTCAGCCGCGCCCGCGCCGCGTCCGGGGACGCCCGCAGCCGGTCCAGCGGCTCGCCCGCCGGCCTCAGCCTGTCCTCGGGCGCGTCCTCGCCGCAGAAGCGGCGCTCGGGCGCCGGCCTGAGCGCCGGGCGGTCGTGCGCGGGCCGCGGGTGGTGGAGCGGCAGGCGAAGGGCCTCCGGCAGCCGCAGGCGCTCCGCGTACGCCTCCGAAGGGTCGATGCTCCAGGGGCGGAAGGGCCCGCCCACGGGCGCCGACACGGGCGGGGAGGCGGCGGCGGGGGCGGCAGGTACCAACGGCAATGGGTCTTCCACCTGCACAGAGCAAAACTTATTATTTTGGCGCAGATATTTGGCACAGTAGTCTCATTGACAATTAAAGACCCAGGCTCACTGACTTTCACAGATATAGGCACATTTCACGACATTTTATCCAATATTTTATGAATGTTTTCAGGAATGCGAGGCCCCTCATGAATCGGGGTCAAGCTTATTTTGCTCGTATGTAAATGTAACTCAGAATATAACAAATTCTATGATGAAACAATGTATATAAGATACCTCAGCGAGACGATTTAACGTTTTATGTTCTGTAAACAGTTCTCATCTCATTAGCCTCAAGACAGTTTTCTCGTTTAGACAAACGGAAATATCGATGTACATTTAAAAAAAATATATTATATAATTACAACAATACATATTGAAGGGATCATCGCCAAGTAATAAGAACCCTCATTTCAAACATCCAAAATAGAGATTTCAGAACTCGTCCGCCTTCCCTAAAAATGATTCAACACGAGAAGGGTCTGGATTAAGCATTTTCTCCTCCCGGCTTACAACAATTACCAAAAAGCGGAAATCATTCCGTTGCCTTTAAATAGAAGGGTGTGAGGTAACAACAAGATAAGGCACACCAACCACAGCAAACTTTCTGCTAATCGTAAATGTTAATAACTCATCTTTAGCCAAAGTGTGGCTTATCTTGTAAGACATGTTATGTATTGTTCATATTTATGAGGGGCTTCGGGCAGTACGAAGCTGAGCATCACTCGAATTACATGATGCTACCGTGGCTGGTGTGGCTTATCTTGTAACAGCCGTAAGCCCATCTTAAATATGAACAAGAACAATACAAGCCACTCTCACCCAAATAGAGATATTAATATTGGTATGCTTCCTGTGGCTGGTAACTTCAATGAATGAAGCAATTGAATTAAACTGAATCCCATGTAGCCGTTCTCACCTCGAGGGTGGCTCGTCGCCTCTTCTTGGGCGGGGGCGGCGCGGCGTGGGCGCTTGCCTTCCTCTTGGGCCCCTGGGCGGGGGCGCCGGGCGCGGGGGCGGGGGCGTGCAGCGGGGGCGGCGGCGGGGCCAGCGCGGACGGCGGGGGCGGCAGCAGGGGCTGGGGCGGCGGGGCGACGGGCCGCACGCGCACCTCCACGCTGTCTTCGGAGGCGTCGGTGGGCGACAGGGCCTCGTCGGCGTCGCTGCTGGCGACGCCGCCCCCGCCGCCGCCGCCGGCCGACGCCGCCGACGCCGCGCCTTCGCACTCCAGCTCCTCCCCACCCGAGCAGAAGCCGGCGTCGCGCTCCGACATGGCCAGCCCTGCGCACAAACACACACACATGGTATTAGTAGGGGGCGGGTTTCGGTGACCTAAAACATCGCCAAAAATAATCAATAAAATGCTCTTAATTTTTTTTAATACCAAAAAAAGCAAACAAAAATTACACCTTCAAATAAACATCTCAAGCTGTGGGATATGTTACAGATGTAATCGATGCTTCTTTCGTTCTAGTGAACTCAGCTAGCAAACGTATTGTTTGGACTGTTCTTTACCAGGTAATCTGCCTTTCGTTATTGCGAAATCTCCACCACTTTTCCGCTTTTTGTTACAATACAGTTCAAATTCGCCTGAAGTGATTGGTTAATAAAGGTCAATATAAAAATTATGACTGTCTGCTTATTTAGGTGGCCGCTGAAAAGAAGGAATATTTCCACGTGACTGTTGGAAAAGCAAATATGATCCACCAAAAATGTGGCCCTTGGTGGAAGTGACCGCCTAATCAAGGAGCAGGTTTTCCAGTATATTAATAGAACCATCTGTTAGTGGTGAAATTAGAAATGCGTTTCTCACGGAGAGAGTGAAAATAAATATACGTGTGTGTATGTGCAATGTACATCGATAGTTTGGCAAAAATCCACACGTCTAAGAAAAATAGTGAAGTCAATTTACGACAGCCGATATTCTCAACACAAGAGACAGTTTATCGTCGAACTGCACCCCTACACAATTTGTTAGACACACCACTTTCTCGCAGACACAAGCCACTTTGTTAGTAATTTGAACCGCTTCAGTTACTATGAGGTATCTACCAAGACCATCGTGGCACAAGCACAGATTTATGCGCGAGAACATTATTCATATTCAGCTTCCTGATTCTTGTTTGCGTCGTCACCATCTAGATAAGGGTAATTGACAGTGTGAAAACAAATGTTTTATAGAACTACAGTACTTATGGCTAGCTGAGTCATCAGTTGCTAGTCGCTACACATCCCGATATGTAGGAGCAGTAATTATAGATAACAATGACAAGCAAGTACAATGTTTGGTCGCTGAACCCATAATAATTATGAGACGAGCCTTACTGAAAACCTTTAAGAAGAAAAATCAACAAATTCTCATCTTAATACATGGTAGGAAAACCTCCAGAGACAAATAATTCGTCCTGATTTCATAAACTAGATTTCCTTTTCAGGGTATCTTAAAGCGTTTATTTTTCTCGAAATATCGACATTTATTTTGTCAGCATTTTATATTTTCTCTACACTACATACAAAACACTTCATACAAATAATAAACCACAACTGAATGACTCCAAAAGCAGCCAATTTCAGAAAGAGAGACAGACAGACAGACAGAAGTGTCGGATGTACTGACTTGAAGATGCAACCATCATCACGTGCACAATACGACATACAATTGAGCACCACGAAAGTCCACGGCTAATGCCTAAAAGAAAGACCATAACACCATTAACGATTGTGACCAATAGAACACACCGTTGGATACAAACCGTGAATACATATAGACTTGTATCAAACAGATAAGATGAAGCTCAATATGGTAGAAAATATTACAAAAGTTATCAGACGCATTTACAATCCGCAACGGAGGTTATTTGTTTCCTGACAATTTGATCACACATAACTAGAAAGCGAAGCGTTCTGAGACTTAAAACTCGATTTTGGGTATCTGTAAATATCAAAATATATGAAAAATCAAACTGATATATATATATATATATATATATATATATATATATATATATATATATATACACACTTCAATCTGACGTGCTTTCGTCTATTAGTAAAGGCTTAGCAATATTAGATTATTTCACGCCCACTAAAGAGCCTATATGACGTAACGCACGGCTCACAGATTGGCGTTTCTTTTCTGCTAGAACTTGGATGGGGAAATCCCCACAAGCCGACGTGTAGGTCGGCGCTGGGAAGACCATCGTCTCAGTCTGCGACAAACAGCATGCACTACACTTACGGGACTAATGAACATAGCAGTTGTCGCGCCTGGAACACGAAATAATGAACCTCTACAACATGGGTTGCCCCGAGTAGAAAACAGTATACAACATGCCTTTCCCTCCCCCTATCTTATCTATTAGCTCTAAGCACCGCTTCCCAACACCCCACTCTGCTCGATTTCCAGAGCCGCGGGCGGAGGCGGGACCGCACACCGCACCGCACCGCTCCGCACCGCATAGCCCTTCTCGCCCGCGCTGCCTGCACGGCGGAATAAAAAGAAAAGCAAACAAGCCGATAAATAACGCGAGCAACGCAGCGGCGGCGGCGGCGGTACAGGCATCCCGACCCGGCGGCGGGTACACCTGCCCCCGCCCGCCGCCGCCGCCGCCGCCGCCGCCAGGCTCGCAGGTGGGCGACAGGTGCGCGGCACAGCTCCCGGAGCCGCAGATCCCTCCGTCGCCGCCGCCGCCGCCGCCGTTCGCTCCAAACTGCGATGGCGCTCCAGCAGATGACGAGATACGCACGGGCTTGCATGGCCTTGTCAATATGTTTGTTTCGTTTGGGTGTTAACAATGGGATTCGCGTTTATGAAAAACGGAATGCACGTATTACGACATACGAGTGAATTTAATTACCATCTGTTGTTTATTCTTGAATACAGAAGACTATTCCGTCTTCTAATGCGAATAATTTCAATTTTTGCTCAAAATTGAAGAGAGTACACATAGGTATCACACCAAAACACTCCATTTTATTATTAAAAAAATAATTGGCACCTTCGTTCTCTCGAGACGGCGATGGCGTTAAGATGGCGTGCAGATTACGAGATAGGCAATGGCTTGGACTTATCAAAGTTTGTTTCGTGGTGGAGGCGTTTGGATGTTAATAATGGTTTTCGGGTTCCGTAATGCAATGTTTATGCGAAACGAAATGCACGTACCACAAAGTACTAGTGAATTCAATTGCCATCAGTAGTTTAATCTTGAAATCGTTTGGAATATACATAGAGAAGGGTTCTCCATCTCCTTCGTAAAGGCCAATAATCTCGATTTCACTCATATTCTCAATGAAAATGTGCTTCCTTTTCTCCTGATAACAAATATTAAATTGAAACCGAAAATGAAAACCTAGTTAGCAATACTATAGCAGATAATTTTAAATAAAACGATTCATGTATTTTAAATGTACACGGAATTAATTTACGTGATATTTTAACTGAATGAGGCTCTCAAAAATGAATGAAAATCTGAAATTAAGGCCTGCCTGAAACACTGCACAACATATTAAGAGAATTATTAAAATTATATTTGATGGGATAAATGATGTACGTTCACAAGAAAATTTAAAAAAAGGGGCAAAACATACAAAACTCGAATTACTTATTACAATAAGGACGTAAAATCTTCAAACTAGTTATATCATATCCGATTCTATAAGCATTTCAGTCATAACAGTGAGCAAATATTCCATCAAGAGCTCGTTGAATATTCATCGTGAGGCGTCAAAAATAATGTCACTTGCTTCTTAACAACATTTTCTTCGAATACACAAGCAATAAAATGTATGTAAATTCCCCAGTTAAGCACGTAATAAAAAACAAAAGAGATTTCATTATTTTTTGCAAAGAACACAGCCATCAACAGTTGCCTTTAGAATGCTGTTCAGAAGTACCATTCTTCTGCCTTTAATGCGACAGTAAAGACACCGCCGGTTAGACAAACAAAGTTCGGATGATCGCTCCGAAGTTTATTGTGCGTGTCTAGACTCGGAGGGTGTGCTACAGTCGTAAAGGTAGCCATCGTTCGTCTTTTGAGGAAGGCGATTTTGGATACGTCTGGTTGGTCCTTTACACATGAGGGCGAATAACGGTCTTTACAAAGTTGCTTCTCAGCAGGCACAGTTCATGTTCGACGATATATTTCTTCTGTCATATACGTCGCATTTTTAAAACAGATAATATTTTAAAGGTAAATCTCTAACTTCAAATTCAAATTATTTACATATAAAGCAACTGGATGACTCATGGACGATGAGCAAGCTTTCTGAGAGGTGGTCCCGAGTTTGATTCCTTGCCCGGGCAAAAATGAAGCCGTAGCCTTCCAGTAAAAATCGACTCAGTTTCTGTAGTTGGGTGAAAAAGGATTAATCTGACTTTATAATGTTAAATATATTTACGTATATAACAAAAAGAAGTCTAGGAGGAATATTTATACACAACTATTAAATTGGTATAATTTAAAAAAAATACAAATTGATAGTAATTCGGTATTTATTAATTAGTTTCTGTTGTAAATAGGTTAAATTGAATAAATGTTTCCATACGTTTTGGCAATGCTCCCCCTTCCACATCCCCTTTGAAACCCCTGCCGTGAATGCACGCTCCAGTGTTACGAGAGCGGGCCGCCTGAGACGGGCCGTACAGCGGGTCGCCACGCTACGTCGGGCGGTCAGCCCGCCTGCCCGCCTGCCTGCCCAGCGGGGCGAGGGCGGGCGGGAGGCTGTGGCGAAGGCTCGCTAACAAGACGGGCTCCGTTCCAGGAGGTCCGCGGTTCGGGTTTCGCGGCGCCGCCGGCGACACGTACCAGACTTTGTACGGGTTCTTTCCCCGCGAAGGGTCACACAGTGGGCCCGACGGGCTAGTGGTTCGATCGCGGCAAGTGGTCAGCATCCTTTCCGTACCGGAATAGTTATTAACGTCTCTAGGCCGATAAACAGCAAATAACAGCCGCGATTGCGATTGCTTGTTAACTTGAAAAAGGGCAAGTCTTTCGAACGCAGCAAATGGTCAGCATCCTTTCCGTACCGAAATAGTTATTAACGTCTCTAGGCCGATAAACAGCAAATAACAGACGCGTTTGCGTCTTGTAAACAGAGGCAACAGTCGAAACTTTTACCACCCGAGTCTGTTATTTGTGATATCGGCTGCGAGTCGCTTAATTCCATTTTTAATACCGATCTGGTTGTGAAAAAACATAATGTACGTAAAAGGTACTTTTCTTGGAATAGAAATACGTAATCATGATCTTTAGCTACAACTCATTTGTCTCAAAGTTTTTAACGGACGGACTGTTAAATTCTTTAACCGACACCGACCATTAAGAGTTCCTTTTCGTTCCTCTGGTTGCGTAAATTCGATGTGTACTCTAATTACGAAATGTATGCAATCTCGATCTTATGTACATGCGCATTTCAAGTTTCGCCATAAATTGCAGCATCTGAGCATGCACAAAGGGTCGATATTGTTGACGATTGCTTAATGTTGCACAGGGCATAAAATCCCCATTAGTGATGTTTTCATTTTGAGCATTGATGTTTTAAAAATCGATGTTTTGCTATGGCTTTCGCATCCCTGTGTCCAGGACAGTGTACGACGAGGGCGGGGCCTGTTCGCCCGGGCGGTGGCATCTCGGGTCAGACCGGCGTCACGCCCCCGTGTTCGCCCCCGCCCACCACGGCGCCGCTGAGGCTTCGCCGGCGAGATGTGGGCGGAAGAGTGAAATTCGGGCTCCGGGTTTCGCATGGCCCGACGGCCCGTGTGGACTAGACTGGAACAACGCACGGGACGTTAACCGAGATTTCTCGGCTGGAGGAAGGTGGCTGATAACAAGAGGTGGATTTGGTCAGGTAGAGACTGGCGGAAGTGGCTCAGGGCGTCAACTCACAGAAGTGCATTCCGTCGTCATCGAGTCCGTGCGGTGGCAGTATTTTTGACACTAGCTAGATAACACTACGCGCTGTCTGGTGGAGAACTCTAGCTGCCGGCTGCTCTAATTCGTAGTTTTCCGACGTTTTTGGCGAATGTTGGAGCAGTACCCTAAAAAACGGTTTAAGACCGATTATATTTGTCCTTCCTCTTTCTTACTTCTTTCTTTATTTGTCCTCACCCCTTACTTACACACACAGTTACATCCACTACTCTACCATACAAGTCGGGACACCATTCGGGAACTTAGAGCTTGTCTCACCTGTGGCGATGCCCCGCTGATGGAAGTTACCTGGATGGGAAAACCCCACAAGCCTACATTTAAATCAGAACCGGATCTCATTACCAATAGGGGAAAGAACTACGTCATTTCTCATTATAAAAAACATGCACTACACTTACGAGACTAATGAACATAACTGTTGATGCGTCTGGAAATAATCAATCAGTAGGTCAGCTAGGGGTAACACACATTCAGGCTTAACTTGTTTGTTTTTTAGTTTTTTTTGTATTTGCGGGAGTGAGATTTTCGTATCAGCCAATTCCACAGAATTAAAAAAGAATCCGACACTGGAACAGTTTTATGATTCGGGCTTTTTCGTCATTCATATCCTCTATATCTAATAAAATGTTTTTAAACCACCTTCCTTCCACTTATTTCTTAGAGGTTTCAAATACATTTTTTAATTCTTTATTCCTCCTACTTTAATGCATATAAACATGGCGACATCTGCGGGGCTGGGGGTTGGTGCAACGTCCCAGTGGGTGGAAGAAGGCGGGTCGAGTCTTGCGGCAAGGGAATCTATGTTTTTACCTGTATTTGTTGCGGGACAGCTTCTTATATCAATAGACAACTCAGCTCCATTACATTCTTAATCATTCATTCATCATTGTTCACCTTCATAATTATCCTCATTATCAACCATACCCTCCAATCAGGACGGCAATTTTCATCATCATCATCATCATCATCATTATCATCATCGTCGTCGTCGTGACAATAATTTTGCTGTTAGCTGCATTTATTTTTCGAGAGTCATGTTGGAATTGAACGTTCTGAGAAATTCCGGGATATCAGGATTTCGACTTCAAAAAATAGGAATCGTCCTATCTTTGTTTTCTCTGAGAAACAAGCGCAAAGAAGGTGGTTTAAAAACATGGAATTTATTAGATATAGATGATATGAATGCATTACACTACAAGAACAGATGTTATCCCAAGAAGTTCTCATGTCCCCAAAATAAATAACGTCGTAAATAATACTGGGCCGATATAGCGGTTTTGCCTTCCTTCTTTGCAAATGGAAGGTATAGTCTCAATAAAGAAGATTACTCACTCGAACAGTGCGAAGAACTATGAAGAATCGGAGGTGGACAAACCGGATTCTCTGCAGGTTTCCTCTGGATTTCCCTGCCCATTAGAGCACCCCTAGTACATGTTTATTATTCACACTGCTAGGCGCATTCCTGCGATCACGAACGGCAGAATAAATGGTCCCAGATGCCCAGTCTTGCTCCTCTCCCACTTCCTCTCTCTTTCTCTCTCTCTCTCTCTCTCTCTCTCTCTCTCACTCACTCTTTCACACACACACACACACAAACATCCCTATCGATTTGAAATAAGTGAAACGCAATGCGTTGTTTTGCGTTAGCTATAATGTACATAGCTAAAGCGTAGCTTTAATGTTCGTGAAGTAGCGAGTTTTCAACTAAAGATTCGTACACTGGGATAATCAATGATCAAGTTCCGAGGTTGCCCCATTTTTGGCACCAAGTAGCTACTCGTAAATCGGAGGAATACAGACTCAATGAATGACTATAATCTGAAAGAAGGGCCGTTTTGATAATTAGCTTCCGTGGTTTTCTCCTGTATTACCATGATGCCGGCCGGCCACAGGTGGCTCAGGGCATCAACTGATGTCATTGCAGTGCTTTTAACCGGGAAGTTCTAGGATACAAGTCTCGACGGTGGCAATAACTAGACAGCCAGAGTGAGTCAGTAGTTCTGAAGAGAATTCCAGCTGCCGGCTGCTCTGATCGTTAATTTTCCGTGGTTTCTCCCATCACAACCACGCGAATGCCGGAGTAGTACACTAACAAACGGGTGACGGACCGCGCGCGATCTTTCCTTCCACTTCCTTGTTCTATCCTCACCTCTTACTTACACACACTTTTACCTACATGCACTTTACTACAATACGCATCGGGAGGCCAGGCGGGAGCTTCGAGTTGTCCCAATCGGGGCGGTGCCCCGTTGGTGGGAGATACCTATTTAGCAAAAAACCCCACAAGCACACTCAGGTTAACGCTCGGATTTAGTACAAGCGTTGAGCAAGACCGTTTCCATTACAAACGTCGAAAAATTGGGGCGTTACGTTTTTTTCTTTTTCTTTTTTTTCTTTCTTTTTTTATTCTTCCTGCCAGTACGTACGGAGTCGCCAACGACGGCTGGCGATGACGCTAACGGCTTCGCCGGGCTCTGCCGTGCTGGGGCGTGGGCGAGGAGCCTACGCCTAACTGAATAACAACGAGGCGGGCGTCGTTATTTGCGGAAGGTTAGAGGATGATTCACCGCGAGTGCGCGAATGAAGACGGCAAACGAAACAGATTTCACTCGGCCAGCACCAGCGACCTCTCAAAGAAGACGGGATAAAGAAGAGGATATAGAAACAATAGGTTGCGAACCGCTGGAAAGGAACGTGCTAATGAAATAAAATGTTTGAGGTGATTATGAAGCCTCGCAACACCTCGGCGGGAAAGAATGAATGAAGGAAGCTGCGGTGCAAAGAGCACTTTATAGAACATGGTCCTCTCGAGCTGTTGTTGTGTTCATCGTTGCGAATACGACTTGTGTTGGTGATCGAACTGCTTATGATTGCAAAACGTTTGACATTATTGAGCGCAAAAAAGCGCTGTAAACATAAATATGTAAAGCACCATCTTCCATTATTATTTAACATCGTTTACACATTTCTTGAATTAATCCACTTTTTTGCAAGGTCTTGATAGAGTACTTCATGGCCAATTCACATTCACAAAATACCATTCTTTTTAACATTCTACTATTTGAAGGATAAGACGTACAGGTTCATTACGACCTACCTACAAACCATAAAAACAACTGAGACGTGAAATAATATTTTCTCGGTTTTCAATCACAAAACAACAGATGTGATTTAATTGTGGTATTCCAATTAAGCTGTGCTTTCCTTCCTTGCGATGTTATTTACCAAGGGTACCTAAAAATGAGCATTATTTTGTTTCGCTAGTACAGTCGCATTGGAAGGGTACAGGTAGAAAAATTCTTAAAGATAATGTCATATTCCAAGCTAGGTATACTTTAATCTATATATTCAAATTAATTTATCAAATATTATCTTACAATATTTTTTTCTTTATTTATGTTTTGACTTAGATTTCTGTTCATAAACCTTAACCTAGCAACAAGCGCTAAATTACTAGAGATCGTAAACTAAACGGAGAGAATTAAGAAAGGTCGATGCTGTGGGGGGAATGAGGTAGGACAGCAATCAACGTTGGACCCCCAAAACGAAAGCGTTTGAAGAATTCTAATGACAGGGTGTGATGCACAGAGCGCCAGGAAGGTTTACGGTATCGCTGATACGATCAACTACTTGCAGGTGAGATATTTCAATGGCAGGGTTTTCTTCTCTCTCCTTTATTTTCATTCCACTCCAATCGATATGTTTAAGTGGTTTACACGAGATGGTTTCAAAACCAAGATATGCATAAGATCCAAAATGTAAAATATTGTTCAATACAAAAAGTAGAACTGGGCAGGATAATTGAGAGACCGACAATAAATATTGTTTCAAATTACGGATAAACAGTTTGTTCTTGTTCATCTCTCTTACCACCACAGGTGTATACAGGATATTTTGAGCTTTTTCCTCTTATACCGTAATAAGATTCCCTCTTCCCCTTCCCCATACACATGTTCCTCTCTTGCTCACACCCACGTCTCAACCTGGCACCGCGGCAGTGACTAATACAAATTTCCGCGACTGCAGAAAGATTAAAAATTCGCTCGCATTTCGTCTAACGAGCGATGCCATCCCAGGCGTTGGAGCATGCACTACACGAGGCAGCACACACACACACACACGCACGCACACACGAATTCATCCCACCACAAGATGCGAGATGCGAGGTCGGGCGATAGACGCGGGGTGGGGCGATAGCCGTGGGTGGAGCGGAGGTAAGGGCGGGGCGGAGGCGGTGGGGACAAGCCAGGGGCGGAGGGGGAGAGGAGTGGGCTCAAGCCATGAGAGGGGCCGGGGCAGAGATGGAGCACGCCATGGGAGGGGCGAAGGCGGAGGCTGAGCCGTGGGTGGGGTAGGAACGGGAGAGCAAGAGTGGATGGAGCAAGTGTTGATGGGGCGAAGGCGGAGGTTGAGCCATGGGTGGTGTGGGGACGGAGGCTGAAACCGCATGAGCGGGACGGGGGCGGGGCAGGGACAAGTCATGTGCGGGGCACGGGTGGAGAAGAGCCGTGTGGAAGCCGTGTGCGGGCCAGAGACAGGAAGGACAAGGGACCCGCCGTGAGAGGAGCGGGGACGGGAATGTGGGCGGAGTCAGGGGCAGTGTGAGGCGTAGGCGGGGACGGAGCAGGGAGGAGTGGTTTCAAGCCCTGACCGGGGCGGGGATGGGACAAGCCGTTGTGGAGTGGCGGAGGCCGGGAGGGGAGCGGGGCAATGCGCGGGCGGGGACGGGGCGGGGGCGGCGCCTCACCAGGTGCGGCGACGTCGGCGGCGGTGGCGTCGGGCGGCGCCGGGCCGTCCTTGGCGTCTGCCGCTTCCACCACCACCACCTCCACCAGCGTCTCTCTCCGGCGGCGGCGGTGGCGGCGTCGAGTTGGCAACGGCGCGGGGCGGGCTGGCGCCAGCCGGCCGGCCGGTCGGTCGGCCCGACGCCGCCGCCACCGCCGCAGCATCCCGCGCCGCCGCCGCCACCGCCCTTTCATCTGCCCGCGCAGCAGGTACCCGCCCCTCGACCCCGCCAACGCCGCCGCCTCCCGCCTCCCAGGCGCCTGCGCGATTAATTATACGGCGCGGGGCGGGACGGGGCGGGGGTGGGAGTGGGGAGGGGAGGGGGTGGCGCTGCGTGTGATTTTGAGTAACAGCTGCGGCGACCGACGACCGACGGGCGCGGGAGGGTGGGGGGACGCCGCCCCGCCGCGCCGGGCGAAGGAACAAGGGCGAGCCACCGCGTGAGAAAACATCCGCAGAGGCGAGAAGGGCGTCCCACAAGGTTCGGGTTAAGGTGCGTGACGCAACTACAGCGAAAACTCACGTAGTCCGTTTCAAAAGAAATATAGATCTGTGCTCGTCCGTTACTGTAGTGGAGACAATTTATTTAGTAGTCGCGTCGCTTCCCGTTTCTACGGATTCTACTACATTGCCAGGTCCGCGTACTACCCTCCCAATACGCAGATGTGAATTCGGCGTATTGCTTCAAGAATGCAAAATATGGAGAGGATGAGCGTTGCGATGTTGAGGATTTAGAAGCCGTGAAAAATGACCTTCAACAGCATCAATTTATTGTCCTTATACGATCACCAATGGTTTCGACAAAATTGGACGTTATTTTTTTATACGGCTGTTTCATCAGGGTTAAGAGGTTTCTGGAAGGTTAAATCAAATCTAATTGTGCCAATTATTATGAAATTATGTATGATGTCTTACATTTCTAATAACCATAACGACAGAAACATTTTTGTATTTTATCGAAATTTAAAAATGCAGAATTCAGTATAACACATTGTTGGGAACAAAAATACTCTTTAACATAAAAAATATACAAAGATATACAGCGAATTTTTCTATAATGCCATGGATTCTCAGTGGACGAGATACTGTATTTAATATCTCCGAAAAGCATGTATACTAAGCAGGTAAATTTTGTTTCTCCAAAATGAAAGGCCGGAAAGAAAAAAACTTGGCAGCTGTTACGCAAGGTTTGCCGACTGATAGGCCATGTTTCCGGAGAAAGGTTCGGCGCACAGTGCGGGGCGCCGCTTTGATCTCTGACATTTGCGACAGACCGCTCACTCGTCAGCGCGTGCGCTAAGAATTTACACGATGCGGAAGGCACGGCGCGGCGTGACGTGGTGGAGCTTGGGGTGAAATGAAAAGGGACTGGTCAAGAACACATCGACCAGTCATGGAATTTTGTCCACTGGTTGTGTCTCCAGCACTGCCAGTAGTAAAATTGCTGGTAAAAAAAAAGAGACTGCTATTGCAAAACATTGGAAGGCAAAAACCGCTAAACCAAACACAATAAAATAGTGTATCGTTATGTCTATGTACTTTTTTCTTTCAGAATCCTCCACATAATGAAACAGAAAAACATTAATGGAACGGGTAACTACATGGTCACATTTTATCATACGTAACATAACCAGACTTGAGACAAGTTTTCTCGATGTCTTTCGTGATTCCGAAGAAAAAAGTCGTTTACGTCGTAAATAAATGGTAATTAGATTTACTTGTTAGGAAATACCTCTCCTATGTTGAAAAAAAAAAAATTGTATATATGAGCATTACTGTGTATTATCTATATTTGTTGAATATTAACCAGAAAATAATAACTAGTCATTGTTTATGTTTTTATACGTAATGTCATTGCTCATATGTCTTTGAGGGCACTCACGATGAATTAGAATAGGTAGGTAGGTATTATCATTTCCATTCAAAAGCAAACTTTTTTGAAGATAGTTCCCGCCTTCTACCTAAGGGTGCTCCGATTCACTTGAGCAAAAAACCCATAATAGCGAGTCACATGAAGTCACCCCATCCCCAACATGGTAGCAGGTATTCACAAGTAGAGTTGTCACTAACTTTCAATCGTCACGTAAGTCATACAATATCTCAATCGAATACGATAGAAAAACAATAAATAAAAAAATTAAAAAAAACAAAACAAATTCTACTAATACTAAATATTAAATGAAACAATCTTTATCAAGAAAACATCAAATCGCCTGGGCCACCACAACACACCTACATCCCACCCCACGGAAAACGCAGGTCGCGCCACTGCCCCACCGCATTCTTCCTCTGCTTCGGTCCCGTCACTTGTCGCCCGCGCGGCACCGGCGTCGGAGCGCGGCCGGCGCGCCAGGTGGCGGAAGCCCTGGGCGCAGGGGAGATAGCGCGGCGGCGGGCAGCGCGTGTCCCCCAGATTACGCAGCCAGCGGCCCGCACGCGCCCCTGCCCGCAGGAGCCGCCACTCTAGCGGTGACGACGCGACGGCGGCACGCGTCGAGACGAACGCAGGAGGGACGGTGCACGGAAAAATGAGGGTAAGACGAAACAAGAAGGAATTGATGTAGTTCGTAAGCAGAACACGAGACAATCAAGAGAGAAGAGAGGAACATTCAGAAGAGAGGGAATTAAATTACAACAATAATAATAATAATAATAATAATAATAATAATAATAATAATAATAATAATAATAGTTAAAAGTTGTCATTCAAAGGTGCAATCAATTGGGAAGGGCCAAGGACTACAGCGCCTCATCCCGAAGCCAGTGAAACAAAAGCACATAGTTTTTACTAATTTTCTTCAATGGCGAAACTTAACAACAATTTTTAATTATATATAATAGAATCATAACTGTAGATCCAAAGGTTGAAAAAATAAAAATTAATTCTTCTAAAATGAAGTCTTCTTTATACAAAAAAAACAAACAAAAACAATGTCGACTAGATTCTACACTTATAGTCTCCCGTCAGAAAAATCCTAAATACGACATAATAATATTAATAATAATAATAATAATAACAATAATAATAATGCCCTAAGAACACTAAGAAAAAGAGGAAAATGAAAGAAATGAGTGCAGAGACAAGGAGAAAAGGAGAGTTAGAAATTAATGTATAAAAGAAAAGGAGCGAGGATGCGAGATAACAAGAGAGGAAAAACAAAAATAGTGTTTTGAAATGAGTGAGATAATGATGAATGAAATGAAAACCAAAAAAATCATGAAAAATAAAATAATACAAGAAAAAATAAGGAAGAATGCGGGTATACGGAACAAACTGCTCAATAGGAAGTATAGAGGAGAAGAGAAAGGAAAATGAAAAACGACTCAAAGAGGAATGTAAAGATTCTGGCATTGGACACATTCTGGTATTGGAAGAGGGAAATGAATGCCATAATAATGATATTGATGCGTCAGACAAAGAATAAAACATGAAAGGCGGAAAATAATTGCAATTAAAATAAGGCAAGGGAGGGAGATAAATACGAAGGGACGAAGAAAGAGAAGACATATAAAATGCGAAAAAATGACTATAAATAATTAAATATCTTTCTGACAATGATAGGAGCACAGAGGAAGGATAGCACCTCTCCTTTATAATGGCAGAGTGGAAGGTACCCTACGATGCTAATGGCTTTTGCGAATATTCGTTTCAGCTAGGGAGAGCAATGGCACTTGAATTAACGACCACTAAAATGCTAGACAGCGGAGCGCGCATTCAAAATGAGCAGCAGGTGCGTCAAGCCACATCCAGTAACGACAAAATAAAGATAAGCACATTTCGGCCAGCCAGAAATGACGAAGTGGAAACTTTTACACAGAATTTCCTGTAAAATAGTACACATCAACAAGTCACACTCATTCAGACTGTGGTAAAAATTTAAAGAGTTGACGGAATGAATGCGATTGTGCGATTTTCTCTTTCCTAAGTGTAAAATGAAATGGACGATTGTCCTAATGAAATAAGCGAAAATATCTCAACACTGCAAGTCACCCCAAAAAGACAACAGTAATTAAACATTACTTAAATTGCTCTTCATGGATATTAAACGGTGTAATTAAAATAGAATTGCGACCACAAAACATACATAACATACAAAACAACGAAATTTACACGACTGATCTAATTTCGAACAATTCCCTGCAGTAATAGACAGTATCATTTAGCATTCCTTCTCACAGAGGTTAACACACTTACAATCGGCACAATCTAGGCTCACAAACCCAACCCGTTATTGTTTGTCTACTCTTTGGTCCAAATCATACATCACCACTCTCAGGCAGCAGATTGACAAGCTACGTTTGGAAAGCAATTTCTCAAAACCCTCTCACTGGGGCAGTGGGGTGTGAAAGATTCCCGCCCACCGCCGTTCCCTTACTAACAGGTTGTGGTGGAGTTCGCGGCGAGGGATTCAGTTCGGAAGACACGGTCACCTGAATGCCAGAGGCAGAGAGGAGGGCTGCGTTCCAGGAGCGGCGGGAGAGACGGCGGGAGGCGCCGAGGTCGGCGAGGTTGTGATTAAGAGAAGCAGCTGCCTTCGGGCCCCGGCGCCTAAGGCCTGCTCGCTTCCCGGTTAGGAGCCTCTACGCACCACAGAAGAGCGAAAGGAAGGAACAAGCGAGGACAGTAAATAAAAGAATAAAAGATGAAAGAAGGGAATAGGGAAATAATTAGAAACCAAATTAGGCAAGGCAAGGAGATAAATATAAAAGGAAGAGGAAAGAGAAGACATATAGAATTCGAAAAATGACTATAAATAATTAAATTTTTCTTAAATGCAAGAAAATAATGAAAAGTTACAAGAACTGGAAAGGAAAGGAATTGATGGGGGAAGAGAAAAAAAGATACGATGTGAGATAAATGCATGAAAGGTGACAACAAATACGATAGAAGCGAGATATAGAAACAAGAAATAGAAAAAGGAAGACACAAGGAAAACAGTGAAATTCACAAGATTGAGAAAGGAATTGATGAAGTAAAGGGAAAAAAATGAGATACGAGAGAAGTAGATGAAAAGTGACAAGTGTGATTGCAACGGGATATCAAGTAACACCATATCAAGTAACGCCATCTGCTTGTCGACCTCCGGCGCTCCGGTTCCAATTAGTCAGAAAATATCCACGTCGATAACAGCGATTTATTGAAGGTGATGTTTTTATAGCATCCATGTTTTGGGTTGGATGCTTTTGTAAAGTCTTTTCATTTCTGATTTAAAAAAGTACCATAAAAACAAAAGAACTAAAAATGTAATAATTTTTAGATATCCAAAAATTTAACGTTCTTCACGCCAGGGTGATGAGGAATGAAAAATAACTTAATCTAGTTTTTGTTAATAAATCTAATCTATTATTTTTGTACTATACGATCAGAAAAGGAAACCTTTCTTAATGGCTCCGATCATTTTTTGTTTGTTTCATTTCAATTAAATTTTAATAACACATTTTAAAAAACCGTCCAACGTGAAATTATACTCTCTCGCTCGAATATTAACGTTCCAGGTTATTAAACCAGATTTAAAAACATGGATGATTAAAAACATCAATGTTTTTAGGCGAAATGTTACTGACATGGATGCCTTAATATTGAACATAGTTATTATTTGAAACATCGATGTTTTGATGGCAATGAAGCTCCCCGAGTTCATATCTGGCCTTGGCGTAGCACCTCCTCTGACCTCTGAGAGAAAGAAGCAGACAACCGAACTGCTTAGCCACGCAACATTAAGTCAAGGCGGTTAAGCAGCTCGCGACACCTCGGGCCCCTAGATGAGTACCCGTCCGGGAACCCCGAATATTAACGGCGATAAAACACAATGACATGACAAGGGCTGGAATGACACCCTACATTTAAAGGAGGATTACTCTGTGTTTAACGCCCTGAAAACTTGGGACACTGTTTAGATGATGATGGTAATAATAATATAATAATAATAATAATAATAATAATAATAATAATAATAATAATAATAATAATAATAATAATGCCGATCCATCCAACCTTCGGACAAAATGTGACAACAAATATGACAGAAACGAGATAAAGAAACACGAAAGAAAAAGTAAGACACAAGGAAAACTGTGAATAGATCGCCGAGATCGCTAAGGCCGAAGTGGTTTCGGACCAGAGGATAAGGTGTTCGAGTCCCGCCTCGGGCATGGGTGTATTTGTGTATGTCTGCATAAGTGTGTCGTCCTTTCACCCCCATTATCATCATCATTTCATCTTCCATACCCTCAGGGATTAACAACCCTGAGGAATAAAAATAGGACTCATCTAAATGCTGATCCTCAATTAAAAAGTTACATGTACCTGCCACAGCGTTAATTGTACTGAGCTACGGTAAATGTAGGGTGTAAGCATGCGTGGTCCTAGTCGGCCTATTCGCGAGAAATAATAATAATAATAATAATAATAATAATAATAAGAATAATAAGAATAATAAGAATAATAAGAAGAATAAGAAGAAGAAAGAGAGCGGAGAGAAGACAACAGAGAAAAGCGTGCTGATCGGTTTGCACTGTGAAGCCGAGCAGGCTCAGGCGGTGGGTCCAGAGCCGCGTGTGGCCCGCCGAACCGCCCGCCCTTGAGCGCCCCCCCCCCCCACCCGCCGGTGCGCCCTTGCGGAGGCGTCCTGCGGCGTCCGCACACGCCACCTGCCCCTCCGCCCAAGGCCCTCGCGACAGGTGCTCCGCCGCCCGCCGCACATCCCCACGCCTCGCAGCGCCTCGCCTCGCCTTTCCTCTTCGCGCGGGCAGGGACGCGATATCGCCAACGCAGAGGCGGCTGAGGTGGCGCTGGGCGGCAAGTGATGTCGCTGCTGGGCCACCTCTGAGAGCGGGAGATCCCAGGGCTCGAGTCCTGACGGTGGCAGGATATTTTGACACAACCTAACAGATTTTTTTAATTTTCTTTTTTTTTAATTTTCGTGTGTGTTTGTGGACAATATCATATTTTCCGTGGCGAGGCTCAGGCCATCAGGCCGGCTCTTCCTTCTGACCACGCAAATTTCGCTACGCTCCTTTCACCCACTAGCGGAGAAAGGAGGTATATCTTGGGCGACGAAACAAGCGATTTGAATTTAGCTCAGGGGCTGCATCTTTCACATGCAGGAAATCTACTAACATGGGACAGCCGGCTTTACTTCCCCTCCGAAGGAAGGCGTACGAAGGATTTTCTCGCCATTCGAAATCCACGGCTTCGATCGGGTTTGAACCCGTGAATTTGGGTATAACAGTCCGATATGCGTAATGTCACATCTCCTGATGAAGGAATCTTTTTAATTAATTCGCGAACGTCTTTCTCCACGAGGCTCGTAACCTCAGAAATGTGCTTACCACTGTTAAAAAGATCCATTTTGTAGGGCAGGAGATGTAACAATGACCTAGTGTCAACGGCCACTGTAAAAATTTCGACGTAGAGGTCGACAGCGACATTCAGCCGCTGCCTGGAATGAGAATTCTAGCGACGGGCTACTCTGATTTTAGTTTTCCGTGGTTACTCCGATCAACACAATAGGTGAATGCCATAGCAGTACAGTATCAACTGGGACACGCACTGCACGCGATCTTTCCTTCCTCTTCCATGTCCTATTCTCACTTCTCAATTACACACACACCAACATGTACTGCACAACCACACATGTCGGGAGACCATGCGGGAGATTAGAGCTGGTTCTGGCGGAAGCGGTGCCTCGCTGGGGGAAATACCTGCATGTGGACACCCACAAGTCGACGTGTAGGAAAAAGGCCCATCTCACCATCCAGATAGAGAAGAAAATCGCCACCTCCCATGATGGAAACATGATAACATGTACTACCGGAAATTGTTACAACAGCACTAAATCCACGGAAACCCCAAATAATCAGTTAATCTGTCAATTAAAACGCTTCCGGCAAGTGGGATAGGACAGTACAGGGGTTTAAACGACCCCAGCCGGTGTTCAGCGGGCTGCCGGCCAACTAGCTGTCCTGTTGTAAATGGCGTTGAAGGCTCCACGTCCAGGAGCCTACAGCGACGTCTGTCGGCAGCCAGTGGCGCTCTAGAAGGGAGAGGCGAGCAGCCCTTGTATATAGGATTACCAGCACCAAGGGGAGGGAGACTGACTGACACTGAAGGTTGCTAATCGCAAACATACGCTGTTTCCCCCAGATTGGTCGCGTAGAAAATATCATAGTCCCACAGTATCAATATTCTTTCGGTTGGAAGTGGTATGAAAAACGGCAACACTTCGATTTTAACTAGTTCGCGTTCGTTTAACGTTTTGCAATATTTGATTAGAATTTTTGGATACATTTCCATAACTACGAGAAGTTAAAAATGATATAATTTATTGTTTTTGCATTATAATATTTTCTAAATTATTAATTGTATTTTTGCAGGTAGAGCACTACAAGACAATAACAATGAACTAGTAGCAGGATATTATGTGGGGAAGGTACTGTTTTATTTCGGCACCTTTTGTCACAGAGTGTATGATTCGAACCTCTGTGCGAATGAGTGCTTCTTCAAGAATCAATAAATTTTAGTATGACTGTAATAATAATAGGGCAATTGTTATAGATCATGCATTCACTATGATGATAACACTATATACTTAGAATAATCGAACTCATCGAATCAAGTAGTACAAAGCAGAATGAAAAAAAACAACATGGACGTGCACAATAAGAATTCGCAATGGAATGTTAAACACTTTGGTCGGCTACTAAGCGTACATACGAGTTATATTTACACTGAATAAATTCAGAAAAAGCTATTTTGTTATTAAAATGTCCACAGCACGTGCTGTTTGAGTGCATTTACTCAATCCGAGTCTTCGAGTGGTCACTTGCTTCAGTTACACCATGAATCTTAATGTTTGACGTTGATCTTATGCGTGATTGATGTGACGGATGTTCACGTATGTACGGATCCCGTATGTGCGCCAATTCTGCTACGTGTTCCGAGATACACGTAACTGCAAAGCAGTCTGATCACCGAAATATGTGGAACCTTTAATTTCATAGCATGAATGATTGGGATGATCTATTAAGTCACGGCACCCAAAATCTTCATAAATTACTTATATCTCCTGGATTTAAGCCCGAATTTTTTCTTCTGAGCTCACACGAACATGTCTAATCATGGCGTCAACCGCCACTACTAGTACGCTTATTTGTGATCTCTCCTTGAACCAGTGCTGCCACCAAAGTGCAGACCACAAGACGTTATTTGCTCGAAGTGCTTCTGAAGCTATTCTGGTCCGCGTTCAGATGCTTTGCATTTTATGGCGTACTCTAGACACACACTTCCGGTCTGCGGGGTTTTCGAGCGCACTCAAGGAAATGGCACGCCCAATCTATTGCTGGATTCGCCCGAAAAACATCTCCGGGAGGAATGCGGCGGAGTCCTGCTTCCGGCTGTAGGCCGGGCGCCAGGTTGCAATACGACAGAAATGGACAGGTTGCTCGGCGGCCTAAAAATATTTGTAACTCGCTTCCTCCGACACTAGCAAAAACGAAATTGGAAACCTCAGCAGAAAAAAACTCACTTTCAGTTCTATTTAGACGACAAATTTCTCTGCCATTCAATTTGCAAGAACGTCTAATTGTGACTATGATTTCTAAAGTTAAGTCAGCATTACAGGAGACCTATTTGAGAAGTGAGTTTTACTTGTTGTGACTACAATCTGTGGTTGGAGACACAATTTAATGAAAAATCATGGTAAATATTCATGGTTCGACACTTCAAAAAATACACGAAACTTAAAAACCGTACACATTCATTTGTATTTTTTAAAATCAATCGCAGATTACGTGTTCCATATCTCGTCACAGTGCCCCGCATTCAGAGTCAGAATTAGTGCTAAATCCCCCATTTGGTGAGGCTGGCTAAATTTCTGTCTACACATGTGCGAGTTCTATTGAAGATCTTTTTTCTCCAAATCAAGTAGATATCATGGCAAGTAGATATCTAAAGATTAAAGCAATTGGAAGAGAGTTGTCTGTACAGAGCCTTTCCCACTCTGCACTCTCATTACAACTTTCTTGCTTTAGTCCTTGTGTAATTAGGGCAAGGAGTCTAGAGGTGCGGTTATTTCAGTACGATGGATTGGAACAAATTGTTAGAAGGAATTGTGGTAGAAGCAGAGACGAAAGAGAATAAAGTAGAAGGAAGTTGAGGCGAACAGAGAAGACACGAAAGCGAAGAAGGGAACGAATGAGAGGAAAGCGAAGGAGAAGTAAGAGAACACAAAGGTAAAGGAGGAGGACGCGAGATGTAAACGGAGAAGTCGATAGTAAAAGTGGAAAGGAGGAGAATAAATAGGAGAACGAGGAGAAGAAGGAGATCAAGAAGAAACAGAAGGAAAAGAAGGTGAAAGCAAAGGAGACGAAAGCGAAGGAGAAAAATGACGAGAAGGAGAAAAAGGATAGGAAGAAAAAGGAGGAGGAGGACCTGTAGAAGTTGCAGGCTATAGCCTGGAGCGAACGATAAAAAAAAGGAAGAGGAGCACGTGAATCAGGGGCAGACGACAGCGAACGAGAAAAAGGGGGAGGATAAGGAGAATGGACAGACGATTGCGAAGGAGAAAAAGGAGGAGAATGAGAACAAGGAAGAGGGGCAGACAATTGCGAAGAAGAAAAGAAGAGGATGACACAAGGAGAAGGGAAATCGAATGAGAAAAAGGAGGACAAGGAGATGGGGCAGAAAGTTGCGAAGAAGAAAAGGAGAGGATGACACAAGGAGAAGGGACAGATGAAATCGAATGAGAAAAAAGGAGGACAAGGAGACGAGGCAGACGACAGCGAAGGCGCCAGGCTGCGCGGCGCGGCGCAGCGCAACGCGACGTGGCCCGCTCCCTTGGCTGCGCCCGCGAGCCAACGCGCGCTCCTGGCGTGTTTGCGAGAAACGCCACTCAATCGGCGGCGCCGATGCAGAACGCGGCGGCGGCGCCAATCGCATTTAGGCCCGCGCCCCGAAATACGCCCCTGTGGGACGCCATCCAACGCGCCCGATGAGGGAATTTACGAGCGGCCGACCCGCCCTGCCCCTCCCCTCCCCTCCCCACCACGCCCCCTCCACCGAGTCACGGCGGCGGAGCAGACCCTTCGACCGGAGGTGTGTGTGTGTGTGTGTGTGTGTGTGGGAGGAGGGGAGGTGAGGAATGGGTAGGCGGGAAACCCAGACTCGTCGTGGTTTTCAGACAATGCTACACCTACAGCGTTACCGCGGAGAAATCAGTATCACTGTGTTTCTGAGACAATGCTTATGGGAGGCACTTGTGGTTACAGATCAATGATATACAATACAAGTTGCTTTTCCCTGTCAGTTTCGTAGTGGTTTTTCAGACAATGTGACACCTACGGCGTTACTACAAGAGACGCTTGTCTCATTATGGTTGAACATCAACGCCACAGCTGCAGTATTACCACAGAAGACTAGGTTCCGCTGGGGTTATTAGACTAAACTTCGTCGTGAGCCGAGACAATGCTGCACCTGCAGTGTTACAACCTAGACTCGGCTTCATTGTTACAAGAGAATGTAAATATCTGTTCACCTACTGCAATACAAATTATCATCATATTTATATTTGCACTACGCTGTGTAGGTTATTTATTTATTCCTAAAATTAATTCTTAGAACTGAATGAGAAAATTTTACTATATAAAATACTTCGTTACTTGAAACGTATGCTAATGTTTTTATTAATTAGCAGTATATAAATAAACACTTTTTATTAAAATTTCTAATAATATTTTTAATGTAATTCCTAATGTGTGCATAATTACATGATTTTAGTTCCTTATAACTGAATAAATCACAAAATTGCACATTCAGGACTTTCAGAGCACACTCATAAATATCAAAATGCGCTGTCTTTTGGGGCACACAGTAAAATTAAATTTTTAAGTAGTAAACCAATTTAAAACATTTTACTGTATTCCAGGGTCTCTAATCATTTGAATAAAAAAAGTTAAAGATAACACTGAATTTATGTCGCGTTTAAGTTTTCGGGGACGCACACCTAAACTTGGAGAGAAATTGTCTCCGAGAGATCACATACCACGGCAACACTTTATCAACTCGACCGGCGTCAATTCAACTGCTGCCAATCTGCGATTGCACGCCAACGGAGCCGGTTTCAGCGACACCCGTTCCCATGCGAGACGGGGTGCCCTGCAGCCTCTTTTGGGCGAGAACGAAAGCAGTATAACATCAGCAATCTCAGGCATCTCTCAAACGAGGTCTGCGTGATGTTAAAAGACTTTCAAACTCGCCTAATTGAATAGCAATTTGAATAACACATTTTTTTCAACTTCCACAAAAAACGACCCGCTAGATGAAAAGGCGCAATAAAAATCCATTTGGTTTCGTTTTACTCGTTTTCGTCCAAACGACGAGATAACCAAAGCGTGAGCAGAAAATTTGCTGAAGTCTCGAAAGGCAACTTGCAAATGCTCAACCTGCTCTTTGCGAATATAAATAACTAACTCAAGTACACGAGCTTGATGAAAACAGGCACCGAACGCTTAAATTACGCGTACTATGTGTTCATGTTGATGACGAAATATATGAAAGCTACAAAGTTCAAATTCCAGCTGAATGTTGATATTCTTTTCAGCGGAGAATAACGAGGTCGAATCTCTTACAAGTGCATGACTGATTCTTCTTCAAAGCGACGGGACATCTCAGCCCATTTTGAGTTGTAGATTCAGTCGCCTGCCTACACTTACTTTCAGTAATAACATTAATATTTTTAAAAAAATTAACAGACCAGGAAAACTGCAAGTTTTCTATACTCTTGAAATATGCAGTTACAGAGGTAATCAAACATACCGTAGGCGTATTGAACCCCAGCCTCACTTCATTTGCAGAGAAAGCGGTATTAAAAGCTCGTACAAGAGTATTCCATTAGGATACGTAAAACGACGAAGAAGTCCACTTGAATACGAAGATTTTTAGCCAACGGTTTCAGTTAACAGAAGAGCCAATGCTTCACTAACGAACATAAGCAGACAAATCGAAAGCACGCGATGTAGTATCAAAGGACAAACACAGAGCCCACGACGCCGTCACTTACAGCGATTTTCTTTCAGCACAATACTTCGCGCGGGCTGTGAAAACGTCTTTGCCATCGCCATCGCTGGATGCAGAGTCTGTGGACGATGCCAAACCATCTACTCTGTGGCGCCACACGACGCTTGGTGCTTGCCAGCGAGTGAAAAAATGAACCAGTCACGAACAAAAAAAAAAAAAAAAAAAAGCAAAACAAAGCCAGACGCCTTTCCACTTTGCGCACAGAATATGCTCAGCTTAAACGAGGCGGTTGCGACTTTAGAATAGAGAATAAACTCACTTTTTACTCTGATTATCTCCTTATAAATACATGGGAACGTGCGTATGTGTGTCACACATACACGCAAAAACTACTCGGCCTATTTCTCTGAAATTATCAAACTTTGTTCTTATTAGTAATAGGAATGGTTTTAGATTGGTTTTTGGAACATTTACAAGGAAGCGTGAATGTATATCAGTACCTAAGAGGTAAACAGTCGCGTCTATAATTTTCATTAAAAAGGAGACATATTTGTGGGAAAATATGGTATCTTCCACGAATTACTAACAGCACGGTGTATGATCCAAAGAATGTAAATCCTTTTGGGTTATAGGTAAAACATTTTATATTAATTTATTCCAAATTCTTTGAAATGGAGTTTCGCTATTATTTCCTATTTGTGTACGTTAATACAGAAGTGAAAATTTAACTGAGGCTATTCTCCTCTCATCCTCGTTCTCCCTAGTTTTCTTGTTCTCTATTGCTCCTACTTCTTTCACTTCTCTCCTTTCTTACTTTCCCTTTTCGCCCCGGTTCTTTTATCTCCACCTTATTCCCTGTCCTCGCCGTCTCTATTTATCTTCATCTTCTCCCATCCATTTCCCATTCTCTTCCCTATTCTTCATTTTTTGTAACCTTCCTACAGCCTATGTAAACATATTCAGTTCTTTGATGGATATGAAGAGGGTGATGATGATGATGATGAAAACGATAAACGAATTAGAAGCATGTATTATGTAGCAACATGTAGCTCACTTGAGACTACTAGTTTACGAAACATTGCAAAAGAAATTCAACCTGCCAAATTGTTTCTTTCTTTTTTTTTCTTCGTTCGTGTTAGTTTTGAGCCTCTACATCATCTCATTCACTGTCTACACCGCGCCGACATAACCAAACGCTGATCGGCGTCTGCAGCAAACCTGCTCGGCAGGTCGGGAAGGACGGCAGAAGCCGTCGCTCTCGGACATCGCTCCATTCACAGAACCCGCGCTGGCGTGGTGAACACGTTACACTCGAACGCGGGGCCTCGCGTTTAAAATGAGTCTAAATTTACGGCGCGCGGAAGAAAAATTCCATGGAGTTTATATAGACATCTTATGATAAATAAAATAACTTTTTTTAAACTAATACGACCGAGCAAATGTGTTAGAAATAACGAGTTTCAAGAATTCGAAAATCGGACATGTTATCGGACGTATCAGGCTGTTATACAAAACCCGATCGAAGTCGTGGATTTTTAAGGGCGAGAAAATCATTCGAAAATCATTCTTTCGGAGGGGAGGAAACGCCGGCTGTCCCATGTTAGTAGATTTACTTGCCTGTAAAAGATCAAGCCTAAATGACGCCTCTGAGCTAAATTCAAATAGCCTGTTTCCTCGCCCAAGAAATACCTCCTTTCTCCGCTAGAGGGTGAAAAGAGCGGGTCGATGTAATTTGCGTGGTCAGATGTAAGAGCAGGCCTGATTGCCTAAGTCTCGCCAAGGAAAATAAGGCATCAATAAAATAAAAAGATTAAAAAAAGGAGAAGTTTGATCCAAGTGTTATATGATGGTTTCATCATATAAGGAACAACGGTTTAAAAACTACATCTAATAAGTGCAATATAATTTTTTGTATCTTCATCGAAAATAGCGTTAAGAAAGCAGTAGATGTTAAATAATTCATGGAAATGTATGGTCAAAGTTTTTGGAAATAATAAACTCCAAGACATACAATTAGCTTCTTCGTGAATACAAATCAATATTTTCTGTGCCTGGACAAGTGTGCAAAGTTGGTTGACCGTGCATCGGGAGGCCTACAGACCAGACTTCTAATTTCAACCATCACTACCGTCGACGTCTGTCCTGATGATCGCAGGCATGTTAGCTTCAAAAATACTTTTATGTTATAATGAACCAAGTTCGCTCCCGGTCGGTCGCGTATTTCCGTGATCGGTAGGGTTTCAGCCCTCGGGATTTGCACAAAACAACCTTTAGTATCTGTAACACATAATAATACAATCAGAAAGCTCGCGAACATCAGGCAATACCATTTAAGTTAGCCTTTAATTTGTGGTAAGCCGTAGAATGTTTCTGGCCTTTTTAAGTTCCTGGGTATGTTGTTAACCCATAAAAAATATGTCTGATTATAAGATGTAAATTCTGATTATAAATTTTGAAAATAAATAGTGGATTTTTTTTGTCCTGGGGGCGTTAATTTCGAATAATATTTCGTTGACTTACATAGATACAAAATTGTTTTTCAGCGTGGCTGCAGCTAGTTTTAGTTTAAATCGGTTTCGAAGGAACCAACAACTCATATAATACGACACCAGGGTATTTAATTCGCCTATAACCGTGCGTATGGTTAGGAAGTGTTTGGTGGGTTGGATGCTGCTGGCTGTAGCCTGCTGAACTGTAGGCTTCTGCTGTGCGTCGCCCTTTGGCTCCATCGCGGCGCGGCGCGGCGCTGCGCGGCACGGCGCCGCGAACAAGTGAGCAAACGGCGGCGGCGGCGGCGGTTGGCGCCGACTCGGCGGCGCCGTCCGCGACGGAGGCAGCCGCGGCGGCGGCGGCGGCGGCGAGAGACGCGCGCCTCAGCCGACCGCGCCCGCCCGCGTCGCCTCCGCCACGGCGATGGCTGCCGTGCCGGAACAGGCGGGAAACAGGGCAAGGTGAAGAGAAGGAAGAAGACGAAGAAGAAGACATATTGGAGAACGAAGAGAGGGGGAGGAACAGGTGGAGGAGGAGGAGGAACAAGTGGAGGGCGAGGAATAAGTGAAGGATGTGAAACAAGTGGAGGGCGAGGAACAAGTGAAGGATGAAAAAGTGGAGGTCGAGGAGCAAGTGGAGGGCGAGGAACAAGTGAAGGATGAACAAGTCAAGGATGAGGAACAAGTGGAGGGCGAGGAGCAAGTGGAGGGCGTTCAAACAAGTGAAGCACAACGAGGGGGTGCAAGTGATGGATGAGATAGGGTAGTGGTGTTATAGAAAAATGACAGTCCTATCTCTACGGAGGTGTTCGGAGGCCAACGAGGATGACGAAGATGAAGAACAATAGGGAGTGGCAAGATAAGAAGGGTGAAATGGAGGGAGAAGAGGAAGTGAAAGATGGTGGATGCAGGAGACAACGGGGCAGTGAATGAACTTGTTAACTTCAATGTAATAATTATGTAGGAAACAGCCCCTCGGGTGACTTATGGACAGGGTGTTTGCTTTCGTGGTGCGATCCCGGGTTCAATTCTCGTTGGAGGCAATAATAGAGCTGGAGCTTTCTAATCACAATTAGCTGTGTAACGAAAGAAAGAAAACAAAAGCTCCGGCAGGACAAGGAAGACAGGTACGGTGATGGGAATTCGGCATGCTTGTGGCTCCCTGACTCTGAGGCGTGGATAATAAATAAAAACAGGGCCCAGGCCTCTAAACACTATAAGCATAAGTCGGATTAATCTGACGCTAAAATTCCAAAATCACATACGTGGAAAATGTAGTTTCTTCGATGTCAGAGGTGTTTCGGTACCACAATATTATCCATTTGCCAGTATCCATAAAATTTGAATTAAGTCGATATCTTACGGTGGCGAAAATATTGGCGAAAGACGAGTAGTACGCGGCAGTGCAAACGACAGGGCCAAGTTCAATGAACCCAAGTAAGCTGCAGCCATCGAGGAAATATCATAGCTTCTAGAACTAATTAAAACGTTTCTCCGAATTTTAAATTTGAACATTTCGATTCAAGATGTATTAGGAAATTTGTGCAAAAAAATGTATTTTTAAATTTAAATTCCTATAATGACAAAAGTTGAATGTAACTACAAAATGCATTGAAAGAAGGGAGACATTTTTAATTTAAACAAATCGATTCATCTTAAATCAAATCGCCGATTCCTCGATAATCGCTCTGTTGATTCAAAGATAATTATCGATTATAATCGATACGTTGATTCGATAATTGGGTGATTGATAAATTGCAGAAAATACTATTCGATTCTTACACAGAGTCGTTCAATCCCAGCAGGCCAAACAGCAGGACCGGATACAGAGACGAATTTTGAGAGGGATTTTTTTTATTCAAATTGTTTAGGTCCAATGTGTCATATTACAGATCATATAGAATGATGCGGGCTAAACTCATATTGCGATGCAATTTAATTCGTTTTAATGTTTATACGAACATATTTTTGTTTGAAAGTTTTGTGACATGTTAAAATGAATAGTTACTGAAAAATTTCGGTAGGGGAAAATCTCCCTCATTTCCGTCCCTGTGGATCCGCGCCTGCAAACAGCCACAACATGTGAAGGCGGTGGCGGCGGCCGCGTGCAGCGGCGTCGGTGGCGCGGCGCGGCGCGGCGCGGCGCGGCGCGGCGCGGCGCGGCGCGGCGCGGGGCGACGCGAGCGAAGGCAGCGGCGGCGGCGGCGGCGGAGGAGGAGGGGGAAGGCGAGGAGGCTGCGGCGCTGGCGGCGGCGGCGGCGGCGGGCACATCTGGGGCCACGGCTCGCCCCCTGGCCTCTCTGCCACCGCCGCCGCCGCCGCGTCGGCACCAGCTGGCTTCGGCGCCAGTTCCCCCCGCCCCGCCGCCGTCCCGCCCGCCGCGCGCGCGCCCGCGTCTGTGTGAGTGAGCGAGTGTGTGTGTGTGTGCGCGTGGGTCGCGAGGCCTGTGCAGCGCCGCGCCGCCCAACCGGCGTATTGGCCTTGCCCGTGCGGCAATGAGCCCGCGTGATTCGAGGTGGAACGAATATGGATGTTCCTATACGTGATTCGCATACGTGATACAATAACAAAAATCTTACAATGGAGGTAATGCTGTACAAGTGTAGAATGGGAATGTGTAACTTAACAGTTCATAATAGGAAGGGCACTAACTGGAGTCCTCAATTAATTTTTAAACCTTTTAGGAATCGATAATGAAAGAATGTTATAGGACAAGATACAACAGGGTACAAACATAGGCGTGCACAGACTAAAACGAGAAGGAGGGGCAACTACATTTCTGGCACCCCTTTACCATTAAACTTTTGTATGTATACGTGGAATACACATGACATTTTCTAGTAAATAAATAAAATATTCTACAAGGAGAAATAAATTATAAATTGTAACGACTGATTTAACAAACGATATTTATCGAATAAACGATTTCAAAAAGTGATAATGATATGAATTTTTTCTCTTATTCAAACATTTTGTGTTATAATTATATAGTGCAATGGTTCATATTTATTTAAGGTGAATATTTTATATTTTACATAATTATTCATTTAAATAAGCGGAAAGATTTTCTTGTTTCAAGGGAATGCGAATATCTTCTCTTCGATAATCGTATAAAGAATCCACATTAAAGCCAGAATAGGAAAAAGATCGTGCTTGAAACAAAACGATTTGTAGTCTCAGGAAATGCTAGTAATATAGTTCCTTCGACAACCCCGCATTGGAAACCGAAAATTTGAAAAGGCGGTAATTAAAGACTTACTTTCTGGTTCTTTCCAATGACAAGAACCTGCAAAACAACGCGTCCGATCTCAGAAGCATTTGTTAGAGTTTCATGGCCGAAATCCTTCACAAACGCTGAACACCCGCGACTACGAGATGAACGCGGCACCTGCCACGTACTGCACGCGCTACACGATGCAGTCTCACAAACACAACAGTTTAAACGCTCTGCTCCGCCTCTGCTACAGACACGCATAATTATTCAGAGATAGTATCATTCATCACACAATTTCTCTCGTTTGCCTCTCTCTCTCTCTCCTCCCGCACACATATATGTTTGTCTTTCTCTTTGTACATCTCTTGCTCGTTTCTCTCGCTCAGACTGCGTACAACATAATTCTCTCTCTCTCTCTCTCTCTCTCTCTCTCTCTCTCACACACACACACGCACACATACACACTGCCATTGAAATCTCGTATACTATATTATATTAATTATACTAGATACGCAAGGATTGATGGGGGTTAGTTATTTCGACGACTGTATTATTACATCAAGTCTGTAGCTCGACTTACGATGCAAAATAGTTTCTCTCCTAGAGAATACATCTCTTCCATTCGCACACAGTCTATTAATAGTATCAGCTCTCACTTTCTTTTCTATCCCAAACACATGTTGCTATTCAACATAATCTCTTCTCTCTCTCTCTCTCTGTGTTGCTTTCACTCACATTCTCTTTTTCTCTCTACCACAATCACTCTCCCACATATTAAGTGTCTCTCTCACGCAAACATATTCTCTGCCAGACGTTCCAAATCACAGACTTCCTCTCCCACAGAATTAATCTTTCTCACACTTACACATTCTCTATCACATACACTCACTCTCTCCCGGACGTATTATCTCTCTCTCACTCTCTCTTTCACACACATACTCTGTGTTTCACTCAATTACCCTTTCTCTCGGACACAGTCTCTCGTGCCTGTCTCTCTCTCTCTCTCTCACCAGGAACACACACTCCTCTTTCTGTCTCGCACACACACATTCACTCCTCTCTTTCTCTCTCTCTATCTCCTCTCTCACACACACACACACACACTCATTCACTCCTCTCTCTGTCTCTCTCTCTCTCTCTCACACACACACACACACTCATTCAATCCTCTCTCTCACACATACAGACACAAATACACACACACACACACTCATTCCTGTCTTTCTTTCTCTCTCTCTCTCTCTCTCTCTCTCCCTCACACCCACACTCCTTCCTCTCTCTGTCTCTCACTCGCACCCACTGTGTCGTGTGTGTGGGGGGCCTCCGCGCTGGCCTGGCCTGGGCCCTAGCCGGTGCCCTCGCACTCCGTGCGTGGCGCCCAGGCGCCCGTCGCCGGCCGGCCCCGGCCCCGTCCGCTCGCTCTCCGCCACGCCACGCCACGCCACGCCGTGCATCCGTGGCGCCGGCGGGGCGCCGCGCCGCGCGCAGCCAGCCTCCCACTGGGCCGCTGCGCGCCTACGCGCGGCGCAAAACGCACCGGGTGCACGCACGGGGCTCGCTACGGGCAGTAGCGTCACGACATGAGGGCGCGCCCGCCCGCAAAACAATTATCCCTACAATTAAATCTATAAAAATGTAAAGCTAACACAGGAAGTGTTACTACCTTAAATAATGAAAATATCCCCTAAAAACGGTCTCTCTTTTAACCGGGCCCACTCGCAGCGCGGGCCACAATAATAGGGAGTTTGTAGTTTGTGCACGCCATAGCAAGCAGCATTGACGATTGTCTGCGCATGCGCAGAAGCACCAAAGTGATGCGAAACTCGAACTGCGCATGTGCAGAAAATCGATAGTGCTTTAACGTTCGAGGTGACACCAACTCCCTAGTAGAGAGCACAAGCAGGGCAACTGCAATCGACGGCACTTTTGAGTTTCTGCGCATTCTCGAACTCGAACTCGTAACTCGAACTCGAACTGATACCGGAGCTCCCTGTTCAGCTGAATTAGCGGGCGACGTATATCCCATGCTAATTGATCATTTAGTCGAGCTATATTAAATGTTTCCAATTCTGGCGGCAGTGAATGCTGCTAAACTCTATGTTCAACATTAAGTTAGTGACATTGATCTGTGTGCTAGTTGTTATATTTATTAAATATTATAAAAATTATATAAATTAATAATATAGTTATATTTATGTCAACTGATCAGTGGTAGATGTGGCATTTATGGAATTTAATGCATATTCTGTCACCATATTTCAGAACTTATGGCATTTCGACCTAAATATTTGCGCAAAACTGAGCGATTTGAAGTTCGCATTGAAACTCCACAATGCGCGACATCTCAAATTGCAAATTTTATTCTTCCCCAACACTGCCCGCGATGGCCGCATCGGCAGCTTTGCAACAAAAACCTCGGTCGGGTTTAAACCCGAGTAAACCGAGCAATTTGAACCTCTAAAACCGAAACACAGAACTCCTACACTGTGCGACGTCACCACTTTTCATTTCCTTTTCTCTTCTTTGCGTCCTCCGCGCGCCGCCGGCCGCCTGCCGCCGCCGCCGCCGCCGGCGTCGCGGTGTCCGACGCCGCGGCGCCCGGCGGCGTCAGCGCGGCGACCCGTCGCGGCGGCGGCGGCGGCGGCGGCGGCGGCGGCGGCCCATGCCACCGCCCGCAATGGACCGACGCGACGCGACGCGCACCCGAGCCACGCACTCGCCGCAGCGCTCCCGGCGGGAGGCGGCGGAAGCTGGACGCGCCGGCGCTCGGGCCACAGCTCCACTCGCTGTCTCTTCTTAAAATACGGAATCGTTCCGTATTTTTTTCCCCAAGTTCGGTCCCGTTGTCCCGAAAAACCTTGTCTGGGATGTGGAGATGTCTCGTGGTTGCGTGGTTCTCCGTCCTGTTTTTGTTTCTCTTTTGCCACCTCTCGTTGTGGTTGTTTAAGATTCTTAAAATTAGGTCAAAAGCCAAAATATAATAGCCTTCTACGTGCCCGGGCTATTACAGCTTGAATTCTTCTTTACATTCTCATATCTTTTTACCATCTGACCTACCTACACGATTTGTGATGGACCTTAACCTATGAAGTGTGGTGCCCTAAACTATTCTTTAGTATTTTTAGTAATAAAATTAGGGTGTCCGGTCAAATCAAGGATATAAAAAAAGACGTATGTTTCGCGATTCGAGTCACTACTCTTCGCTAGTAGGGAGGCTCCGCGTCACCGTATCAGTCGTGAGACTGTGGCCTTCTTAAGGGCGAAAGGCAAGAGAGAGAGAGAGAGAGAGAGAGAGAGAGAGAGAGAGAGAGAGAGAGAGAGAGAGAGAGAGAGAGAGAGAGAGAGAGAGGTGGAGGGAGAGAGAGGGAGGGAAAGGGAGGGAGGGAGACAGAGAGGAGAGGGGCGAGATGGCAGGTGTATGGTCGAGCGAAGTGACTGGATGAAGAACCGGACATGTTGAGGTGGCTCAGGGCGTCAAGTGCAGTCAGCGCAGTGACTGGGAAATCCTAGGGTCTCGGCGGTGGCACGACCTTCAACACTGGCAAGATAGCTAGGTCGAATTCAGCCGCTGTCTGGAGGAGAATTCTAGTGGCTGGCTTTCCATTGGTTTCTCCGTTCAATATCAGGCGGATACCGGAGCAGTACCCTAACAAACGGGCACGGACACGGACGCGGGCACGGACCGCGTGCGCGATCTTTCTTTCCCCTTCCTTGTCCTAACCTCACCCATCACTTACACACACTTACACATACATGCACTACGCTACCACATATCCCGGGAGACCGGCCTGGGAAGATGCCGTCAAGCGGAGGAAGAACAACAGTCAACTCCCGCGATACAAAAGCATGCACAACACTTAAGGGACTAATTGTCACAGCCGTTGGCGCGCTACCGGAAATACGAATGCATCAATCAACTAACAAGAAAAAAAAATCAATCGATCCATCTGACTCTACCGGCGGGGGCGCACTACCTGTAGTGGCAATGGCGTGGCGGAAGGCGCGTGCAGACGCTGTTGCAGCAGCGCCGAAGCTACGCAATTTTGGGCCCCGGGCAATGCTGAAACGAGACCCCCTTCCCCCGAAAGTAATTTAAAATGTAAAGTGCATCAATAAATTATAAGAATTATTTTATTTATTTCAACAACCAAAAAAAAATTACGTTTAATGTAGAAAAAACTTTTTGGAAATATATTTTAGATAATAGTTTCAAATAAAACTATTTAGTGATCAAATAATACAATTTTCACGGTGAACTTAAACGCTAAACAATTTTGTAGTGTTTACTTTCTTCGTGTTTAATAAAAACCACTTGTTAAGATACATGAAATAATAAATATGATTTTCAGTAGAACCTATTTTAATGGTGCACTGATTCATTTCATAGTCCTATCTTATAAGTAATGACTATAATTAACTATTTAATGTAAAAAATTAATTGTAAATTTTATGAAAAAATCAGACTACAATACCGCGACGTTATTTTATGAGATATCAGACTACTATACAAAATTACGATAACATTTCTCGAGTTCTAATTTCTTTTTTTAATTTTCTTACTAATTTTTTTCGTATCCGTCCCATCATCGGGGCCCGTTGACTTGCGGGACCCGGAGCGATCGCCTTCTGCCCACGACTAGAGCCGGCACTGAGCTGCAGCACAGCGCGGTGTGCGACACGGCCGCGGGGCCATGCGGGTGGCGCATGGCGCATGGCCGCGGGGCCATGTGGATGGCCCGCCCGTCCGCCGGCGCCAGCTCCCGCGAGCATCGGTTGGCAGACGCACCCGGAAGGCAGGCGTCACTTTCTCGTGTACAGACGGCATGATGAATTGAAGGGCTTGAGGCAGGGACGAGATAACTCACAGCACTAACACCTCCCGCCGCGATTTCAGTCGAAGTAGTACATATCTTGTTATAGCACGAAGTCCCTCATAAAAATATGAACAAAACACATATATCAGTAGTAAGACAAGCCATATTTTCGCTAAAATCGAGATATTCACATTTATAAATATCGGGAGGCTTCGTGTGGTTGTTGTGGCTTATCTTGTTACTTTACCAAGCCACCACCAATTGACGATAATTTGAGCTAGTTGCTAGGCGATGGTGAGAGAAGATTATAAAAACTTCAATCGAATTATCGAGAAATCGGACATTACAAAAATTTCGAGAAAACGAAAAAATAACGGACCAGATGAGATAGCTCAGGGTAGCAACTGCTGCCCCTGCAGCAGATCTTTGGGGTTCGAGGTCCGAAGATGGCAAGATTTTCGACACTAGCTTAACAGAGTTCGAATTCAGCCGCTGTTTGGAGGAGAGTTTCAGCGGCTGCCCGATTTGAGCGGGAGTTTTCCGTGGTTTCTGCAATAAATACCAGACGAATGCCCGAGCAGAACCCTAAGAAACGGGCCATGGACCGCGCGCGATCTTTTCTTCCTCTTCCTTGTCCTATCCTCACCCCTTACTTACACAGACGTATACTTGTATACACTACACTACTACATACGTCGGAGGTCATTCGGGACCTTAGATCTAGTCTCGGCAGGGGCGGTGCCCCGCTGGTGGGAGACATCTGATTGGTGAAAAACTCCGCGAGCCGACGTGTAGTTCGACGCCGGATCTCACCATCCGGCGTAGAAATCACCGCAACCCCCGTGCTAAAAAAAACATACCCTACACGTACTGCGTTCAAATCAGTTAACGCGACCGGAAACACGAATTAGTCAATCCTCAATGTGCACGTTTGCAGTGGGCTCACTTGTCAATGGGTTAGACATAACCTCTTGTAATGCCATTTTCCGACATGACGTTCTTTTGTTTCGCGATCTTTCAAAGTGTTCCCTTCTTAGAATAACTTCTCTATACCATGTGGGAGAGAGAGAGAGAGAGAGAGAGAGAGAGAGAGAGAGAGAGAGAGAGAGAGAGAGGGAGAGACTGAGACACAGTGAGACTGAGAGAAAGACTAAGAGAGAGGGACTGTAAGATACTGAGGGAGAGACAGAGAGAGTGTCGGAGAGAGAATGAGAGAGTGAGAAAGAACGATAGACTGAAAGAGAGAGACAGAGAGAGAGGCAAAGACTGAGACATGGTGAGACTAAGAGAGAGGGACTGAAAGATACTGAGGGAGAGACTGAGAGAGAGTCGGAGAGAGAATGAGAGAGTGAGAGAGAACGAGAGACTGAAAGAGAGACAGAGAGAGAGGCAAAGACTGAGACACGGTGAGACTAAGAGAGAGACTAAGAGAGAGGGACTGAAAGATACTGAGGGAGAGACAGAGAGAGAGTCGGAGAGAGATTGAGATCCAGAGAGAGACTGAGAGAGGTGAAGAGTAAGACAGTGAGGCAGAGAGAGAGGGAGACTGAGAGGGGGAGGGAGAAGAGTCGCGGCGCGGCGCGGCGCCCCGCGGTGGATTGGAAATAAAACGGCGCTAATGCCGATAAGCTATCGGCGGGCGGCGCGGCGCCGCGCGGAGGGGGCGGGGCGGGCGCCTCGCGCGGGTAAACAGCGTTTTGTTTTCCCCTTTATGGCTATTTCCGTGGCGCCCCGCGCGGCGCGGCACGCGCGCGCCGCCGCTCCGCCGCACAGTGGGCGGAGAAGAGACCACACGCGCGCGCAACGCCGCCGTTTTTTCTTCTTTTTTTCTTTCGAAGTGTTAGTTTCTGTATAAAATTTATAATATATAAAATTATATAAATATTTGTATTCATTAATTGTATTAATAATTATATAATTATAAGATTGGACCGGAACGGCGACATGACGACATGTTGAAGCCTACGGACCAACGGAAGACAGACGGCGCCACCAACGTAGGTGCGAGTCCGAAGACGTAGGAATTTTATCTCCCTGCTCAGGCAAGAGGCCTTTGTCCCACTAGGGGATATTTGTAGGCCAAATAAATAAAAATATTATATTATAAGATGGTCTGTTAGAGATCAAGGATGGTTTCAGGAAATAAAGTATGTTTGGAAAAAGTGAAAGGGGTATTAAGAAATTAAGTAATGCTAATATTATGTCGAGTCGATCCGGAGAGCCTAGATGGCTACGTCAGAAGTGTTGTGATGATCTCGGATCGAAGGATCGCAGGGTCGAATCCCGCCTCGGGCATGGATGAATTTGTGATCGTCCCTTCACCATTCAGAATCCTATCCTAATCCTATTAAAGAAGGATTAATAATTCTCTGGTCTCATAAGGCCCTTGCCCTTGCAAGGCAGTCAACTGATGTCGTTTGTCTATTGCCAATTAGATACCGAGGAGGAAAAGGAAACAGCACGGGTTGGGTGTATTCCTCCCCTGTTGGACGGTGAGATTCTACGTCGAACTACTCGTCGCTCTTTCTCCAGTTGTCTCCCACGAAGTGTCAACGTCCTAGTCGGGACACGTCCCAAGGTCCCGATTGGTCACCAGATATATGTAGTAGTGTGGTGCATGCAAGTGAAAGTGGATGTAAGTAAGAGGTGAAGATTGGAGGAATATGAGGTAGAACTTGGTGGATTTTTAAGGGCGAAAAAATTCTCCGTACGCCTTCCTTCGGAGGGGAAGTAAAGCCAGCTGTCCCATGTTAGTGGATTTACTTGCATGTAAAAGATCCTCAGCTAAATTCAAATCGCCTGTTTCTCGCCCAAGAAATACCTCCTTTCTCTTCTAGTTGGTGAAAGGAGCGTAGCGAAATTTGCGTGGTCAGACGGAAGAGCAGGCCTCATGGCCTGAGTCTCGCCACGTAAAATAAGGCATTAATTCAATTCAATTTAACATACCGCGTCCGTGGACCGTTTGTTAGGGTACTGCTCCGATTGGTATTGATTGCACAAAACAACTGAAAACTACCGATCAGAGCAGCCAGTCGCCAGCCTTCTCCAGACAGCAGTTGAAGTCGACGTACTACCTATCTTGCTAGTGTCGAAATACCGTCAACGTCTGGACTGGAACCTCAGGATCTCCTGGACGGGGTCGCTGCACAAACAGCAGCAACACGGGCTCGGAACTAAACTAAGCCGGTCAGTGTCGCCGAAAGTGGAGGCGAGACGGTGGATGCGAGGCGGGGGCGAGTGACTGTCGGCGGGGGGTGGGGGGAGAGGGGGGCACGAGGCGGAACAGCTGCTGCTCACGAGGAGGATGCTCCCACAAGCGGAAGTGACCCAAGATAAATAGAGTTCACAGAGAAAGGGGTTGGAATGAGGACGTGCGCCAGAGAAAGAATGAAAGAGGAGAAAAAAAACCACATTAGAACAGATGTAACGAAAGGGAATTAATAGGGGAGTCACTATGAAAGGAAAGTGAGTGGGGGAAAGAAAGCCCGGAAAAGGATGTACCGAAGTTTTATTTCCTTCTTCAATGAAGAGGGAAAAGTTAAGATTGTATAGTGATAATGAACTTGCATGAAACGTGACAGTACTGGGTCAACATGTTTCACAGTGGAGAATAACACGATATAAGAATATTTTTTTACAAAAAAAGTAATTGATGAGACTTTGGCCTACTCTTGTGGGAACGAACTTAACGCTTTTTTAGTTTTCAATTGAATAGTTCACTATACATCAAACCTAAAATTTCACATTCAAAAAGTTATATTTCATAAAAAATTATAGTATGAATTAAACATTAAAACATGACAAAAGTATTAATATTAAAAGGAATCCCCTTTAAAACAATTGGCTTAACATCTCTGTAAATACAAGTTCATTCTTTCTCAAGATTTTGACAGATATTAACGCACATCAATATCATATAAACATACCAACGAAAAACAAGAATATAATCGACGCATGCAAAATTACAGCAAGGAATTTAGTAATGCTTCATCAGAGGTAAGAACACGAAAGCAAATTCTGTTTGTATTTATAGAGCAAACATTTACATCGGAAGAAAGCTTGAGATTCAAAAGAATAAATAACATATGAACAGACATCACAGAAATAATGGAAGTCCAATAGGAGATTCAGCGGACCTCAAGTATTGAAAACGATTAATATGAAACGCCCATTTAAATATTTTGAGCGATAAAAGCATACCCTCGCTCAACTGTGTACACGCACGTCTGAACAATTTAAAAGCAAAAAAACACATGGCTCGTTCCTACACCGTTGACTTTCGAGCCCACATCAGAGAGAGAGAGGGAAAGAGAGAGGGAATCGATAAAACCTCGCGTTAACCGAGTTTAATTTCTTTAAAAGCGAGACGCCGATTCTCGAAATCTCCGACTTCAAACCGTCTCGGCCCAACACAAATAAAGACGGTGGCGCCGGCGGTCGTATGGGCGCCCGGCGCCCCGCGCGTCCGCTTGCCGCCGCCCCGCTGAACGGCCGCGTTCTTCCCGGCTCTTCTGCCTCCGCCCCGCCGGCGCCCGTAAAATAGCTCGAGACGGAGCCGCGTCATCGGCCTGTGGCGATGGGTAAACCTAACAAAAAAGTCACTGAGAATCGATTTTTTTCGAGCTTTGGTCGACCCTTGTTGTATTGGTTTTCTGGGCATAGTGGTTCAAATCCCGGCTGCCCGGGCGAGCCTATAAAATAGCTCGAGACGGCGCCGCAACATCGGGCTCTGGAGTTGAGTAAACCTAACGCAAAAGTCACTGAGAATCGATTTTCCCCTCAAACGTTGATCGATCCTCGTTGTAGTGGTCTTATTCTGGGTATCTCGTGGTTCAAATCCCGACACCCCGGCGGTGCCTGTAAAATAGCTCGAGACGCCGCCGCGACATCGGGCTCTGGGAGTGAGTAAACCTAACGCAAAAGTCACTGAGGGTCGAATTCCCCCCCCCCCCCCCGAACTTTGGTCGACCCTTGTTGTAGTGGTCTTCTGGGTATCAAGGTTCAAATCCCGACAGCCTGGCGGTGCCTATAAAACAGCTCACTACGGTGCGGCTTCTGCGGGCTGTGGAGAAGGGCAACGTAACATAAAATTTACTGAGAATTTATTTTTTTTTAATTGGCTGAACCGAGGTGGATGGTTCAAATTTTAGTCGATCGATGTGGAATTGAAGAGATTATTTACAAAGTAACGAATATTTATGTCGTTTGTTTTAGTTTTTGCTGATCAATGTATCCTTATAGGGTTTCTCCATCAAGATGTCAAATATTTTGTTCAAAATTTCTTTTTTCTATATTCAATACTATCCAAAAATAGAATTCTAATAAAAATCGAATAATAGTTCTGAATTGGTTTGGTTAATGAAGAAACGAATCATTCTATTTTTTATTCAAGGTGAACTCAGTTGTGCGTTATTACACACACGTTTCGATTCGGTTCATTTTCCTCGTTCTTGCCCTTCTTCCCTCCAGAATGCTGCAATGCTGCGCGAGTCCGCTTTCAGCTGCGTCACAGAACGGGCCGTGTTCTTCCCGGCTCTTGAGTCTAGAGACGCCAGGCGCCGCGGCGGCGCCACCGGTCTGTCTGCCGACGAAGGGGAGGGGGGGCGAGGCGGGTGAACCGCAACAGGGTGGGACAGGACGGAACAGGGAGGGACGAGATGGGGCGGGGTAACTGGACTGGACTGGACTGGACGGGATTGCACGGATCTCGACTGGACTAGACGGGACGGGACTAGTCTGGACTCGAATGGTCTGGACTGGTCTGGACTGGTCGGACTGTTCTGGACTGGTCGGACTGTCCTGGACTGGTCCTGACTGGTCTGGTAAGGTCTGGTCTGGTCTGGTCTGCAGTGGATTGGGCAAGCGGGATAGCCAACGGCAATGTTGAAAATAAATGTGGCTCCGTGTGGGGCTTTCCTATACTTCCTTTGGACGGGACTAGACGGGTCGAGACGAGACGAGACGAGACGGAAAGGGACGAGATGGGATGGGGCGGAGCGGCCACGAAAAGGCGTTTTGGGAGGGAGGTGGCGGCGGACCCACCCCAGACTCTTTAAAGGATTGCGTCATCCGAAGTATTGTAAAGCCCCACATGGAGCCACAAACATATTTATTTTCAAGATAGTCGTTGGCTGTTGCACAGAGAACACGTTACCCTCTCTTGACATACCGCCTTTGCTTCGTGAAAACGAACACAATAAGAATAACGAACGTGAAGACAACCGAAACAATAATGAAAATGATGATACATAGCACTATAATATTGATATGTGAAATAAAAAAAGAATCGTAAATTATTAATCACATTGAATTTAAGTAGAACTATTCGAATTATTGGAGTTTCGCATATTATTATTATTATTATTATTATTATTATTATATTAATAATTCCTATTATTATTACTTTAAAGAAGAAGAAGAAAAAAATGGAAATGTTAGTAAATAGCCGAGAATAAACCCCTTATTAGACAAGATAAGCTCTGAGAACTTCGATGACCGTCAGCAGAGCCACGAGTCGGTATCGGCGACAAAGAGAAGAAACTCGCGGAGGCGGGGAGGGGAGGAAAGGGAAAGGCGGGGGAGGGGAGGAGGAGGGGGAGGGGGGATGCGGCGCCAGTAGCGCCGGCGTCGACGCGGCGGCGGCAGCATCTGACGCGTCGCTCAGCCGGAAGTCTCGCTCGAGCCGAGTCGAAGCGAAGCGGCGGCCACGCAAACAAACACACGCGCGCCACCGGCGACGATGGCGGCGGAGGAGGAGGGAGGGGAGGGGGAGGGGGGAGAGAAAGAGTACGGGGAACTATGTGGAAGTGAAAGACGTGACGGGGGGAGAGAACCCGTGGTGAAACCGGTGGGATGGGTGGGTGTTCATCTCGGGGTACGAGAATTCTGTGCTCACGGTTCGTAAGTCTAAAATCTCAGTTTGGAGAAAACAAGGGTTAGACTATAGAGTTGCCTATATTTTCCAACGCCAAGCTATATTTCCCAAAGCTTTTTTTCGTTAAGGAGCAACATTTGAGTTTGGTTGTTTTACTAAAATAGACTATAGATACTTAACTTGTAGTTTCAGTACTTTAATCAATTTCGCCAAAAATTGACTTAAAAACGTTTGCCCCGTGACCACCAAATTCATACCTACGTAGTGTAAGATGTACACGGAGACCGGAGTAGCTGAAAACAACTCAGTGGCTTTGGCCGGAAGAAGTTTTCGAGTCCCGAAGATAGAGGATTTTCGATAGAAGCTAGACCGAATTCATCCACTGTCTGGAGGAGAATTGCAGCACCCCGGTTCCTCTGATGGCTGGTCTCACGCAGCTTTTCCGATCAATAACAAGCGGCTACCTTAACAATGGAGACACAAAGCGCGCTTCCTCTTCCTTGTCCTATCGTCTCCCATTACACACACACACTTTTCTGTCCCACACTACTACACACGTCGGGGAGACCAGCCATAGCTTAGTGTGTGTCCCCGCTGGGGGCGGTGCCCTGGCTGAGATAACTGGAGAAGGGAAACCCCTGGAATCCGAGGGGTAGGCCCCGAATATCACGTTCTACTGGGAAAGGATCATCACGATCCAGAAGATACAATATCTTTGGACTAATGATCATATGCTCGGTTCATGCGCTCGGAAATACGAAATCAGTGTATACGATGAGGTCCCGAAATTTTTTTCTCAAGGTCCCTTTCTTTCCTGAGTATAGAGAGTACCGTACCCTACCATTGTTCCGATATTACTTGCAACCGTATTAGCAACACTAACGGAAAACGTATTAGTACCTAAACGAATTTACATATACAGTAGAACCGCAGGAATTCGAACTAATTAGGAGTGTGGTCTGCTCGGATACAGAATGTTCGAATTATTTGAAAAAAATGTATCGTCGATGTATAAATACATCTATAGGATTACCAGACAATGCAATGTAGCGTGCGATGTCAGCAAATGGCAACGTAGCGCAGCGATCGCATCATCAAGCAGATTCAGTTCCTTACAGCAAAAGAATATTATCGATTTTGCAAGTTCCTTTAAGTGAAAATTACTGCTACAGAAACATGTGATATGCACCGTTGTTACCAGTGCAATAAATGTTTCATTCCGACAACTTTAGTTTCAATAATTAGTTGTTCAGTTCTACAGTAATTATAAAGTCCTTTCTTTACAGTACAAATAAGCATTTAATTAATTTTGTTTATTTTTCCTCCATCCCAAATTTTGTTTGCGTTATCAGAAATTTCGGATTTAAAAAAAAAAAATTGTAACTAAGAACCTTACGCTCGAAGTCAAAAAAGTGCCCATGGTCATTAAAAAATAATCAAAATCACACAACAAATGAAACCGATTATATAATTTAACGACAGTACATGTCATATTAATTCTAAATTCATCGCACGTGTGCTGAAGCTCTTGCAGGGCGGGGGGGAGGGGGCAGTGACGGCGGCGGCGGCGGCGGGCGGCGTAAAGCCTAGCGCCGGCTGCGCGCACCCGCCGCCGCCGCCTCGCCGTGTGCGCCGTCGCACCCTCCCCCTCCTCCATCCACCCTTCCGGGGCGCGGGAAAAACAAGAGGCGAGCGAGCGGCGCGGCGCGGCGCGTCTGCGCGACATATTGCGCCTCTCCGACGCGGCCCCGCCCGCCGCCCCCGGCCTTACGTCGGCGGCCCCGCCCCCTGAGCCGCTGCCGCCGCCGCCGCCGCCGCCGCCGCCGCCGCCGCCTTCAGCCGCCGTCGGCGCCCAGCAGCTGTCAAGACGCGGAAGTCTCCGCACGCGCTCTGCTGGGACCTCGCAAGCTGGCTCTGTGTCTGCTGGCTACGCGCGGGATCTCAAAAAAGTACCGGCGGTGGTACAACTGCTGCGTCTGCTGAACCGTCGACCGGAAGATCATGGGGTTCCGGTTCCGACGGTGGTGGATTTTCGCCACTTGCTGCTCAGTTACGGTGAAATCCAATGCAGACTCGACCAGAATTCCAGGCTGCCCCAATCTGTAGTTTTCCGAGGCTTCAATTCGAGGCCACTGCTGAAGTAGTTCGTTAACAAACGGGCCACCGTCCGCGCGCTAACTTTCTTTCCCCGTACTTGTCCCCTCCTCCCTCCTTTAACACACACACGCTACACTACCATATGAAGGCGAGTTGGGTGCTTAGAACTTACGATAGATTTACGGACAATCGGCGCGAACGGCGCTAGTTCTTTTGCGAGAGAGCTGAGCGTCACGGGAGTATGGGCTGCTTTATGAGAGGAATATAAAGCCGGTTGTCCAATGTTGCAGATTTGCATCTTCAAAGAAGAAATTCAAATCCTAATGAGACCTTAGTTTGTCTAAAGTTGCTCATTGTTATTTACTAATCTGTTTTTTTTCGCAACTACACTGTGGCAAACTAAATTCATTTCTCATGTTGGGTTTGTTAGATCTCCGTCTAGAAACGGATTCGTTGTAATAAACACCGTGGAAGAGAAATAATTTGAAATTGTTTTATTTTTTATCCTGGCAGAGGTTAAGCAATAATATTGCCTTCTTCTTTAGCCTCTTCATTGGCCAGCAGTAATGAAAACATGAAACGGTAACAAACCATATAGGCAGCTCCGTCTTGATTCTAAAATAAAATCAAGAACAAATCTCTTCAAAAAGACATTCCTCCAAAAAGAGCCTCCTTTTCGTGCCTTACGTGCTGATCTGCCTTCGATTTTGATCACGACCACATTTTGATAAATTAAACAAATTCTAACAAATTAAAATAATTATTATTTGCATGTTGATAATTCTGTTATTCACTTGAGGTTTTACCACACTACGAGTCACTGAATTGTTCCAACTACAACAGGCATGAAACGATTTTTAGCATTATTACTTATTAGTATTGTACATGGTATTCGGCACAGGAGTTCACGAGCATATCTCCACCAATTCACATATGCGTAAAAATAGAATTTCTCTTTCAGATTAACGGCAGAAAAATTATATCAAACAAGCTACAACAAAGTTATTGTTCATACTGACCTCATGTTCTTTTAAAGTTCCCCTAAGTCGTAAGTTCTGCTAGGCATTTTTCCTCCGAAAGACCTCCTGCACAAGTACTCACGAAAATGAAGTTTTTGATAACACCGATATCTCGCCATGCACGAAATGTCAGAATGAGGCATGTTCCATAAAAAGAAAAAAAAAGAGAAAGTGCGGTTGACGTGATGTTAGAAGCTTGGGTCCAAGAGCTCTGTCCTTGTCTGGCCGATGCTTGGCCGACAACAGCCGTGCGCCGGGTTGTGACGTTTGGCAGTGTTCACACATTCCGTCGTCCACGTTCTGTTTACGCTTTTAGCATGTCGAGGGCGGGATGGATGACGTGTCACGGCGAGCGAATCATTTGTGGAAATTTATTCGTAGTCACTTCGGGAACTGGAAGTGCAACAATACATCTCAGTATGTAGCTCGTCTATTCAAAAGCCACCCAATCATTACTTACATGGCATTTACCTATTGAATGATTATCATATTCTGTAAAAAAGTTGTTTAAGTTCATTAGTCACAAGACGCTCTACGAAGCACTACACATTTAACAGAAGTGCCTCAGCCCCCTAAACAGATCAAATCGTGTTATTGGTTCCAACAGAAAAAACGTGACTGTCGATTTTTTAAAGCAACCCAAGACAAACTCACGTAAACGTTTACGAGATTTACATGAAAACAATTATTTTCTTATAAGCCATTTATGTTTAATGAACATTTAATACTTACAAAGTGCAAAATGTAAACAAATACTGTGTACGTGCAGTATTAAAATCACGGCCCCTTTACATCAACGAGAAATTTATTTTCCTCGTCTGAATCAGCGAAGTCTGCAGCATATGCTGCACGTGGAACAGGGTAAACTCACCCCGGCCGCACTAATTTTTTATCACGCAAAATAGTACTGAACTTTTGGTCACGCACCTAGATGTAGCGGTACATGAATTCATGTTTATCTTCAAGAAAATACTAGTTTCGCGGAAATTCAACTTTATCTACAGAATTACACGATAAATCATGCGATATGAAGACTTATGTTAACGACAAATACGCAAAGGAGCACATATTTTATGATAGACAAACTCCACCGTGTTGGGGGGAAAAGACTTACACACATCACAACTATATTTCACAAAAAATATTTCGTCTCTAGCACTGAGGTTCAAATTATTAATGCTTATAGTTTATAGAACGATCATGTACATGACATAATATAAACTGTATACATATGATCCGGATTGCGTATTTCGAAAGATATTGTGATACCTCCGTCTCTTCACGTATTCATGAGGCTTTGGCTATTGCAACAACCGGTCCTGTACATTTTACCTTCAATTTCATATATAAATTTCATTTAGTTGTTAATGTATTCTTCGTAATAAAACATTCTGAAAACGTACACCTTGAGATCCGGAATATAGTCCGAAGTGCCAATGCCGCAAGACTAACGGCGCCTTCAGCCTCTGCACTGAATACTCTTCAGCTCCATCTGGGGAGTACGTGTGAGTTAACGATTACCACGAGTAGTTTTTGCCCTCTTTACCTCACTAAATGTATTTTTATTATGCTCTATGTATTTATATCCCGAGTCTTATGTAGCCATGAGCTAATTGTTAATTAAATAAACAAACAAACAAATAAATAAAATAACAGTTTGCTTTCCCTAGGGTGCCCCAGGGTTCAATACCCAGTCGAGGAAAAAATAGAGTTATAGCTTTCTTTTAGGTTAGGGCAGGCGGAATTTGCTAGTTTCGGTGAAGGGAATGTGTTATATTCGCCACATGGAGGACACCATTAGGTAGCCGGCAAAGTCGGACAATCGACCCTAAACGCCAAATAATACAATACAACAGTCCAAAATCATACATACATTGCATAATAAACACGGTATATGATTGTTTAATGCCTAATTTGAAATCTTAAAACAGGAGACATGTTCCTATGCCGGAAAAGCGCGAAAGCTCTTAGCAGTACAACTGACCAAATATCAGATGTCCTATAACAATCAACGCGGCAAAGCTCATGTCTCGCTAATCACGTCAGCTGCCATTACGTACCTCTCTCACCGCCCGCCACACCGAATCACAACTCCGAACACAGAAAGACAAAGAGAAAAAAAAGCAACAAAAAAAAACGCGAAGTTATCGCCGTCGAATCGAAGTCGCGATACGCCTTCCGTATCAGCCGTGGAGGAGGAGTTTAGGGAGGCCGAGTGGTTGTAATCTCGCGCAGAGGGGGCCGTGGACGCGGTGGCGGAGGAGGCGGGGGCGTGGGAGGCGGGGCGAGATTGAGCGCGGGCGGGGGCGGGCGTGCGGAGGGCGATAGCGGCGGCCATACTGCGCCCGACGTGAAACCACCTGTCTCGATCGCCCTGCCCCCCCACTCCCGACTGCAGGTTTCGAGTGCCGCAGGTCTCGCGCCGGGAGGGGCTGATCGCACGCGATAAGATAAATGCCGGCCGCTTCGTGATGGGGGTCTTACAATTCCATGGAACCACCGACTCAGGTGTCTCAGGGAATCCATTGATGTCACTGCGGGGCCTCTGGATCGCAAGGTCCTAGGTTTCGAGTACCGGAGGTGCGATAGCAGGGTTTTCGGCTCTATTCAGTTCGACTCAGTTCAGCCGCTGTCTGGAGGAGGATTCTAGCGGCCGACTGCACTGATCAGTAGTTCACCGATAAGAATCAGACCATTGCTAGAGCAATATCGTAATAAAAGGGCGACGGACCACGCGCGATCTTTTCTTCCTCATCCTTTTATTATCCTCACCCCATACCACCTCACACACTTGCACTTTTTTGTACTACAGTACCACACATACCGGAAGACAAATCAAGAGCTTAATGATCGAATACTAATCAATTTCTAAAATCAGGAGACAGTGTGAATTTCCGAACATTTTTCCCAAATGATGGATTGAGAACAGAGAAGTAGAATACACATTGGAAGTGCATAAAAAACAACGTTAACTAAGGGATATTAGTTTTGTCGTCTGCTTCTGATTACAAGTTACGAATTTCAATACATCTTTGACCTAGGCGATCTTAATAGCAGGGACAGGTCTTTATATAATGTTAATTATAATATTAATAACGATAACAATAAATGCAATACTTCACAAACAAATCAGTAGTAATTTTGGTAGTGCTGAGTCAAACTAATGTATTTTGGTTTTCTGATTCATGACATATCAATTAGCTCTCGATTTTTGACTTCTCTGAAGTTACTATCTGGGAAGAGTCACACAATCTTTTCACACCAAAAACATCAGATAATACAATTTGATCGATCGAATCACGCAGTACAGTCGCACCGGCTCTGAAAACAAGCTACCCAAATAAACAGAATTTGGATACTTACTGATAACGAGTTCTCGCGAACTAAACGCGTTTGGCATGGAAGAAGATACGAAATGTTCCGTGAGTTCGCTGGAGAACCACTGAGACACGTCGACAACAATGCAAGTAGTGAAGTAACTTCACTCTGCACGAACTCTGTGAAAGATCTTGATTTTCACAATGCCACCCATGGAGCAAACCACTCCTTCTAAGAAAGGAGACTCGCAGGGTGGCCAATTCTTATCACGGAGTTTCGTACTTCGTATCTCTTCGTACTCATTTAGTTCGCCTTAAAAGTACCAGCTTTTACTCGTATAAAAGCGCCCTTCAGGGTCAATTACCTTATTACGTCTCGTTAATAAAGTGTGGAAGTCAGAATCTAAGAATAATTAGTGATTCATTTCCTTTCCATGAGTTGCCGATTTCATCGCAAACAGATACAATCTAAACTAGATCGGTTCGGTTTGTCAGAATGTTGCGCATTTGATTCGGATTGTTTTAGATCGATGTTGGACACCTGCATCGGAACTGCAGGTATCAACAGATAGCGGCGAGATAACACGGCAGCCCAGGGTCGATAAAACTCGAAAGCCACGAATATCTTAATAGTAGTACGAAATCTCTCTAGAGATCGGAGATCCTTTCAAGTGGTAAAAACACACCTGGTCTTGAATGAGACAACAGATCGAGTAATCGTGGCTGAAGGATAATAAATGTGTTTTCAACAGGCATGAAATCTGATGTTCCTGTCCATCTTATCTCTGAGAGGTTATTTTACTCATTTTAGAGAATACTTTCTTCTATCAGAAATATCTGGTTTTATGTAATTTTGAAGTATCACTCGTAATGTTACAAAAAGCAAAGAAAGTGTTCGAAGAATAGGCATATCGAGTTGAGAAATCACCCTATTGCGTGGCCCTACGGCAAAGAATGTGGAAGGGAGGATCGTGCGTTATACGTGGCCCGTTGCATTAGGGAATAATTTAGGATCCGCCCGGAGTTCATCAGATGAATTCCTGAAAATTATCGTTGTTACCGGCTTCTAGAATTCATATTCAAGAAGTGTCATCGCCCAAACCAGCAACGTAACTGTCGACGATATTTGGCTACAATCAGGATTCCTATGAAGAACCTGTTTGCCCACGATGCTTCAAATGACACATTATTATTTATTTTTATATACAACTTATCGTGGAACTTTGTTTTCCTGCTGTAACTTAATAACTCAATCTCCAATACCCCTTCTCACAATTGATTTGCAAAATTAGTTTAGAACCATTCAGGAACAACTTTAAAGAATCATAATATTAAATATAACATGCGTTTACAGCAACTTTACTTTGAACGTTCTAGTTCGATGTATTTTGGCTTGCTCTGCACTATTACAAAATTCTGCGAGGGCGGTTATAAGCATGTGCAGCCTAAAACAAGAGAGGGGGCAACTTAGTTTTAGGGCCCCATTTTCAATTATCCTTTTTACTTACATATGACATATTTTATTAGTAAATAAAAAAAATACAAGGAGAATAAAATTATAAGTTAAATAGTACAATTAATAAATACACATAGCTTTAATTTTGCTCATTTACAGAGTTGCCAAACAACATGGAAAATCTATTTCTGAAATCTGAATAACTTTTTATTAAAACGTCAGGTTAAAAGTGGCAAAATCAGAGATTAAATATAATTAAGAGGGGAAATATTTTACTGCCTGAAGCTTCGAGGCCCCTTTCAAAACTGCCAGGAAGCTACGGTCCCCCTAGCCCCCTTCTGTACATGCCTATGAGATCGGTTAATCTGAATTCTCCCGCAAATCTTAAGCCTTGTGGATCGCCATCAGTTTGTCCTTCTTTTTTTTCAACATTAAAAAAAATCCATTTTCTAAACCTTGTGCATCGCTCTCAGTTTATCCACTTTTATTTTTCAACACAATTTTCCATTTTCTATCGCAAATTTTAAACCTTGTGGATCGCCATCGGTTTTCCTTCCTTTACATTCCAACATTAAAAAAATCAATTTTTTTGTGGCAAATCTTAAACCCTGTGCATTGCCATCAGTTTATCCTCCTTTATTATCCACCGCGAACGCTGACAACCAGCAAGGCACGCACACGCAGCATTTTGCAACCACAGTCACGTTTCGCAGCCTCCACATGAGTCTCGTGTGAGTCTCAAACACACACACACACACACACACACATACACAATATGCTTGCATTCATACGCACTCTCGCTCGCAGACGCATGACCACATGCGCAGATGATCTTATGCATATACATCCGCTGACACGCACACACATATGCCCACACACACACTGATGCTTTATTGTCAGCTTTGTCACACGCCCGTTCACATACAGCCACACACATTCACACGTGCAATCTTTCACGCACTAACACATCGCCAAGTGTCTGGTGCGCACGCGCGCACATACACACACACACACACACACACACACACACACACACACATTTGAAGCGACGGGACGTAGGTTGGGTCTTGGAAGGGGTGCAGAAGTAGTGAAGGCAATTAGATTATAGGCTATGCTTACCCTGAAAAATACTTTACTAGTGACTCTTTAATAGCCGTGTTTCTGAATGTGCCTTGACCGGTGCCCTTAATTGTTAGCGTAGCGCCCTTCAGGGGCGAGCTATACAGCGGTGCTCGGCGGGAAGCCTAGTCGCAATAGAGCAACTCCGCAATTCCAAATTCATTCAAAATGTTTTTTGTTTTTTCTTAATTTAAGGTCGCATCTACATCTAGGTTATTAGCGACCACTATTGCATTTAACAGTATGGTAACTGTGAAGATGACATGATATGGTGATGATAGGGGGTGAAAGCACGAACGCAAATACAACCATGCCCGAGGCGGGACTCGAATCCGCGATCCTTCGGTCCTAGATCGCTGCGGCACTACTGCCTTAACGATTTTGGCCATCCGGACCTGCTCATTTCAAATTTGATTTTGCATCTAACTGAACAATAAATAGGAACACGAATATTCTGGGTGTCATCTAGTTACGAACACAATGGGAGTTTCTTACGGTGAAGCGAACCACCTGCATACGAGAGATTCAAAGGATCCGACATTCGGCGTGAATATTTAATGTTTCCGGGCGCGGCAAACTAGCGTCGCCACTAGTCCCGTGAGTATAGCATGAAGCAGCAGAGAGGTTATCTTACACAGCTATGACGTGAGATTGGGCACCGGTCTACACATCAGCTTCCGGGGTTTTCTTCTGCAAGGTGTCTCCCACCAGCCCCAGCCGAGCTCTAAACTCTTAACTGGTCTCTCGACATGTGTGCCAGTGTATTGCATGTAAATCTAAGTGTGTGTAAGTAGGGGTATGAGAATAGGGCAAGGAAGATGAAGTAAAAAGCGCGCGCAATCCGTGGCCCGTTTGTTACGGTACTGCTCCGGCATCCCCTGGAATTAATCGAAGAACCCACGAAACGATCAGAGCAGCCGGCCGCTAGAATTCCCTCCAAACGGCGGTTGCATTCGCGACCTAGCTATCCAGCTAGGCTATCCAGCTAGTGTCAGAATCCGGCACCGCAATGAAACCAACGCAGGGAAAACCTGTGAGAACATGTAATGGAGAAGTTAGCATCCATCGCACCTGTTCAAAAACTGGAAGCGCGCGGGCAGCGAGAGCAGCGAAGCCGCGTTGGGGGAAGAGTGCGGGAGGGGCGGGAGGGGCGGCGTGGGCGGCGGCGCGCGTGCGACACCTGTGCGCGACCACCGCCGCAGTCCCCGCTGCTTCGCGTGCCGCACGCAGACGGCGCTGCCGGCGGGCGGCGGGGGCGGGGGGCGGGGACTCCGGGTGCGCCCGGGGCGTTTCTGGGCTGTGCGGCGTGGCGAGGCAGGGCAGCCCTGGCACCACAATGATGGTGTGTGTGAGTGTGTGTGCGTGGTATGTGTGGTGTGAGGTGTGTAAAGTGTGTGTGTATGTGGTGTTTGTGTGTATATTTGGTGTGTGTGTGTATATTTGGTGTGTGTGTGTATATGGGGTGTGTGTATGTGGTAGTATGTGGTGTGTATGTGGTGTGTGTGTGGTGTGTGTGTGGTGTGTGTGTGGTGTGTGCGTGGTGTGTAAGTGAGTATGTGGTGTGTGTTTGTGTTAGATTCGTGTGGTGTGTGTGGTCTGTGTGTATAGCATGTGTGTTTGGTGCGTGTATGTTGTGCAGTGTGGTGTAGTGTGAAGTGTGGCGTTGTGTGTGGTGTTGTATGTGGTGTGTGGTGTGGTATGCTGTGTGGTATGTGTGGTGTGGTATGTTGTGTGGTGTGACATGACTTGGTATGGAGTGGTGTGTGACGATGAACCTCGGTGTAGCAATGAAATCACCCTTTTGCCTCCTACCGGGGCCCGTGTTCAAATCTCGGTTCATCCATGATTGCCTAATTGCATACCGCGATCGGGTTTTCCTCACACTCGCTTCCTCAGATAATACCCTTTCACATCTGGCTACCTGAAGCGTTACAGCCCGATCGCACCCCGGCCGCTGTTTAAAGGCGGGATTGATAAAACAATTTAGTTAAATTTCCATTCCTCAGTAACACAAATCGATATACTTCCCCCAATCGTAAGAAAACCTCTGGCACAGGTGAAAATGGCAGAATCTTTCGAAGTGTGTATGTTATCACACAAATATTTTAATATATTAATTATGCATATTTTAAAAGAAGACCACTCCCTCTTTTTCCTTCTTCTTGAAGGAACTGGCCCTCATGACCCCCGCAGAAGCAGTCAATGCCTTGCCAAGAGTCTGATAGGTCGGTCCTTTGCAGTCAATGAGGCGACACGTTCCAAAAGATAATTTTTTTGATTGCGTGCTTGATTGAAAAACGCAAATGCAGGGTCCCCAAAGCGGGACTCTTGGTGAGTGAGTAAAATATTGTACTTCAGAAGTGTGTGGCATGTGTATTGACAATTAAAGGTTATATTTGGAAAAGGACCCTATGGTATTTTGAAGCATTTTTAAATTACCCAAATTGTTACAAGTTGAAATGAGTGGGTTTCATTAAAATAATGCAAAACATAGTCGAACAACGAAAATATTTTTGAGAATCTCAGCTTTCAAATTTGGGGTACATCCTTGTCGACGATGTCAAAAGCTGCGATAATGAACATGCCGTTGGTTGGCGTCGGCAGGTAGATAGTCGTAGGATGAAGGTGACAACTCACAAGGGAGTGGCTGTGATAGTGTTAGCAGTATCACTGACGAGGGAGATAAAGATAATGAGTACACGAGATTATTACAATGGTGGTGTTAGAAGCAATGGTGGTTAGCGATGGCGGTGATCGTGACTATGGAATTAAAGGAAATTGTTACTTTAGTGTCATTTATGTATTATTACTGCCAAATATCTAGAAGCTACCATTGAAGGAGAAAATTCTAAAATTTCGAAATTCCTATTTCATCAACTCATAGGCGTATGAGCCCAATGAATCGCGTCATTGGTATTTAAGAAAACTAATTCTTCATTTGTTCGTGGTTGAAAGTTCGTTTCCAAACACGAGCGGTATAAAATTCACGAACCCATAAAAAATAAGATTATACTACTCAAAATCAGACCAATGTAGATAAATATTTTGGTTTTCTGATAGTCTCGTGTAATTTATCACAAATTCATGCAAATTCTAAATCCTTATTTCCAAGCTTTACGAAAGACGTTCAACAAGCCTCTTTTTCCGGGTAGTTCTTTATATTTGGTGACACTACACACGAAGAAAACAAATAGTTCGAACAAAAAGGAACTTACATTAAGCATAAAGCGAAAATTTGTCATACAATCACTCTACTACACACACTACTTTTTTTTAAAAAAATGGCGAAAGATGATTATATAAAATTGAATGGGCTGCTGTCATTTGATTACGCGTCATGTTCGAAATGTTTAGTTGCGACATTTCGGAACGGTGATGTGTGATTGTTGTCCTGAATAGCATAACGCGAACGTCAGTAACAACATGAAACTCCTCATCTAACCACAAACACGCAAAAGATCACGTGCCGAAGGTGCTAAGTATTGATTGTTGCAGGGTACCACCAACTACTCAGAGGTGAAATGATGTGTAGTTTGAACAGAAAAATCAAGTATCCTTTAATTTTTCGATGAAAAAATAAAAAAAAATATTAAAAAAATAAAAAAATTTTAAAAAAATTTAAATTTTTTAAAAAAAAAATTAAAAATTTAAAAAATAAAAAAAAGAAGAAGGAAGAATCCAATAAGGTCGGTCATATTCTCGCAGAAGTGAAATTGGATGGAATTTATGCCGCCTAAAACAGACTTGAGAAATAGGAATAGCTAAAGTCGCATTCCCGGAGCACCTCTCTCCGTTTTCGTTCCAGTCGAAACTCGGGCCGTGAATCGCGAGGCGCGCAATGTGACGTAGTTTTCGATTCGTGCTTGACCGCGCACGACATCCCGTCGGAAAACCGGCCACCTGCACTCTAAACTTTCCGATTCTCAAATCATGCCGCACGCGATCTCTCGCAGCGGTTTCAAACAAGTTCGCAGTTTCTTTTGATCTTTGCGTTCGAGATGACGTGTAAGACAACGATCTGGAGCGGGCATAAGGAAAGCGAGCGTATTTGTGACCGCGAGAATATTTTCGCTCCGCGCGCAGCTTATGAATGTGAGGTGTTTTGCGTAATTCATCCCGCATAAATGCTTGGGCGGGAGAAATGCAATCTAGTTGGCGGCTTGTATTTATAAGGCTTGTGGAGTCAATTTCCATCCACTGATTGTCAGATATATGGCCTTGTTTCCAGAAGATTTAGTTGCTTGCTGTGGTTTGGAGGGAGGAAGAAAACTTTCATTAGTTGAGTCACTGTCAATATCATAACCAAGTTAAAACTATCATAACTAAGTTCTGAGGCTGATGCTAGCCATGTTAGCCAATTATAATTAATTTTGTACGTTTTGTTTCGTAGTACTAGATACACGTGTTAAAGGACGGTCATCACAATGGAATCGAGACCAGCATTACGCTACCACGTTAAGTGAGAAAATTCTATTTAAATTTGGCTCAGACGTTTCTTTAAAGCTTGAGGTTCTTTGACATGAGGTAAAAGTACAATAGGATACAATTACACAAAGTGAAATAGTCTTGTTATATACAAATGTCACGCTTCCTTTCCGCAAGAAAGCACGCGAATTAAGAATTTTTAGGCTCTCAAAGATCTTCTAAAAGTCTTCAAATAATCTGTAAATCTAAAAGTTTTCGAAATCAGTATATATTTATATCCTGATCAGATTTAGTGAATTATGTATTTGAGAATAATTACTGTGTACATAATTACTAGTAAAATAATTAACAACAGCATTTATAGCTAACTTTAAATATAATGTTGTTTACGTGATTATACTCGCTGAATTTTCTGTTAATCGACATCTTAAATATTTACAATCAAATTTAATATACAGTTATTAACGAAGAAGTCATAGTATTTGATCAGTTATTTTATAGGATAGTCTATAACTCTGAAGTTACGATTTAATTGACAGAAACAGTCATCATAAAGTCTTCCTCCCCAACATGAAAATGTAGTTATAAAAAACTTATAATCAATAAATTTTCTGCTAAATTATATATACTATTTCTGATATTAATATCATTAACAATTAGCAATTTTTTAAATACACTAGCTTAAAAACTTCTTCAAGGTTTAAATCAAAACATTTTTTAGAAGAAATAGTACTAAAAATTTATGAAAAATATTGTTTATATTATTTCAAATTTTATAAAAATTAAAATATGCTAATTGAAGATCACGAGATTAAAATATACTAAGATAAAATATACTATTTGAATATCACGAGATTAAAAGATACTAAGATTAAAATGTACTAATTCAAGATTATGTATAAATTAAATCATCGTCACCTTAATTAAATCCGAAGTTGTTTTTTCTTAAAATTTTTCAAATTCCACGCCGCCGCTTCGAGTCTCTCCCCTCGCTCGTCACAAGAATCTGCGGTGCTCGCCCGCCGTCTCCAACGAACCCCCGTCGGCAGGCCGCGCGGGCGGGCGGGCGGCGCGACCACGTCCACCGGCGTCCCTCGGTGGGGGGAGGGGGGCGTTTATCGACCTGACCGTCCACGACGTGGCTGGTCACGCCGCGCGCGGACACGGGAGCACGCGTGCACGCCACACGCGTGACGGCGTCCCACGCCCCCCACCCCCACGTACTACAACTTTTTATTTTTATTTTGGTCGAACGGTTAGAGCATATGGAGAAATGGAAGGCGTGTGGGATGTTGAGGCGGTGATTTAAAAAGGTGTGGGTGTCAAGGTGTTTCAATTGAGTGAGCTATTTTTTTTTAAATCGCCGATTTGACCGGGTCTGGAACGGCGGCCACCGCGAGCTGTAGGGTCTACGAGTTCGAATCTCACCTAGGGCTTGTTTGCTTTACTGTTGTGACAAGCTGGCGCTTGAACCTAACAACCATTCAATACCCCACTCCTTTCCAGACCTCTCCCGGCTTCAATGTTGAATGAATGTGACTGCCCGCGTGCCAGGGGGAGAAAGCTCTTGTAATGGACGTAAGGGCCGCAACGTGAGCGGCAAGTGGCCAATACCGAACCTCCCTATGAGTTCAAGCGCCGCCACGGACTCACGAGACACAAGCGGTGGTACGAGTGATAGGGACTCGGCCGCAATGAGCTTACGAGCGGAGGGTAGAGCAGAGGTACTGAAGGATGTAAAACGGCTGTGGTCTTAACTCATGGCAGGGATCATCAGCGGATAACCGAAAGACTAAGTACACGCAAAACGTTCGATAATGATGACGATAACGTCAATTTGTCTCGTTTCCGTCGCACGTTTCCTAATCAATGGTGAGAAACCGGCATTCGGCACCCGCGATTATAACATTCTTGTATACAGCCATCTCAACATTTCGAACGCGTTTTGCGTCGAATTACAGGTACGGCACATTTTGAATTATTTCACTTGCGAAACTTCTACTAAAGTATTTCTACTTAATTAAATGAAATTGAAACTCACCTTCAAACACATTCGTAAAAAGTTTTATAAATATGTTTTTGAACATTCTCTACTCCAGTTGCGTTTAAGGAACTAAACAAGGTAATTCACAAAAGTCTGTCATTCAAAATAATGTTCGTTTACCCCGAGAAAGTCTTTATAATCAGTTTCAATAGTAACGAAAGCCGAGAAGATCTGCATAGCCTATCCACGATCAATAATTTCAACAATGACTAAGATGTAGGTCGAAAGGTGTAGAAGAAACAGACCATTATGAAAAATGCACTTAGCATTTTTTATAACGGACTCTTTCGAACTTTCCTAATAATAAAACACTATTTACTTAATTACAAGTCCACTTTAGAGGTTCGACGAAATTATCAATTTGGTAGAATTATTGCCTTACGATAACATTTGTTGTTCAGAATGTGGTATTTTAGAGATCCTTGAAGTTAGGTTATCTTTTTTGTATAATTTTCATATTTCATTGAAATTTATGCTTTTATTTTTTTTTCTAAGCATATCACGTAACACATAGATTTCGTGTTGGGAAGTCAGACTATGAAATAGAATCAATCATCTTGATTTTTCTGTTTTCTAACATTGTGGTTTCTGAAAAGTTGTTAGATACAACAAATGCATTCAAAAAGAAAAAAAAATTGCAAGGAAACAAGTAACTGAATACCAAGGTGCCAGACATGACAAGCAAACCCTCATTATTCCTCCCAGCTGCCAATTGCATCGCATTCTGGGAAGCGATTACACATTCCTCGAAGAAAATCAATCTCGTTGCAAAGACGAAAACTCAGCACTAATTGCTTTATTCATGACATCGCTTTGGCATCCCGCATCCAGACCCTTTATGCTTCTTTTTGTTTCGTTATGTGACGGAGTGCGGCTCCAGGAAAGTTCCACCGGGAGGGTGTTTAACTACGGGGGCATTTACATATGTAATGCAACATGCGTGCCGCACCGGCCCACAGCGACCAATCTTATCTTACGCTCTAATGGCGGCAATGACCATGTCAATTGCGTGCCGCCATTACGATCTCCTCGCAGGAATGCGGCGCTTTCTCGCTCCAGGGATCGCCGCGGTGGTCATAAAACAGGTGCGCACATGCTCGCCAACACCCTTCTCGGGAGGAGCGTACGAACAAACGTGTGTCCTAGTGCAAGGATTGCCTTCGGACGTGAATTTACGATGAGCTCAGGCGCAATCAACAGTCTCCCATCTAAATCACTATAATGCTGTAGCCTTCCATTAGTCAAATACAGTGTAAACTTGATCTTAACGTTTTTACGGCGTTCATAAAATGTTATCTTTAAATCTTGGTGGGTTTTGAGCGATATACAAACAATGTAGGTTGAATGAGTCCTTCTTTAAGCTTACTGCTCCGTACAGACGAACGATTCTAATATTTTTTTAAGAAAACACGAAATTTATCTGTAAAAGCACTGGAATTCAAGTTACGAAAACTATTTACTACTCGTACTCACAAGAATGGCAATAGTTGGTGACAAACACATTCCGAGGATCACATCAGCAAATACTTTTCTGAAAACAATGGTAATTATAAGATGGCAGTGGTCTTTTTTCACACCATTTACTAAAATAATTTTCATTATATTGAAGTCACCTGTGAGTATTTTATAATAGTGCCAATTATATCTGATACCCTAATATTTTCTCAAAGAAAATATTTTTTTATAGAGACGAAAATCACAATTCTGTTTCCTACAACATTCCCACGGAATTCCAAAGGCACCTGTCACTGTCTGTACCGTCATTTGTTTCGAAATCACCCGGGATCACGCACACCGCAGAGATTCCAGACAGCGGACTACGCACGCACGTCAAATGTAGAGAAGCAGGGAAACGGCGGTGGCGGCGCATGTGATGTTGGCAACTCTGTCGGAGTAACCGACGAACGCTTTCACTCTCATTCCGCCAGTTTGTCTCTTTCGGGGAGATCTGTGCTGGAGACCACCCGTCTGTTACCGCAGGGGCCGTAGTTCAAATCCGGGACAATCCATGAGAAATGTGTGCTGTTCAAAATGGGATCGCGGTAGGTTTTCTTGGTCTCTTAACTCTCGTGCTACCGATGTTCCATCATCATTCATATCATATCTTATAAATCACTTACCCATCAAAACCCGTTTCAGGTAAAGTGTGCACGTACGCTTCCGCGGCTAGAGTTCATGACTTGTTGGCTGTCCGGGTGACGCCGCGTCGTTGGCTGGGAGGCCGACGTTTCGTCGTAACTTGACAGGCGAAACGTCGGCCTCTCAGCCAACGACGCTGCGTCACCCGGACAGCCAAGAAGTCCGTTTCAGGAAAAGGTAAGGCTTCATTCCTGCCGTAATAAATATCTGGTGGAACACTGTGAAAATTATCGTTTATATAAGCATACCGATCTTCGTATTGAAAGCCAATCAGCGATATTCACACACACACACACACACACACACACACACACACACACACACACACACACACACACACACACACACACACACATATATATATATATATATATATATATATATATATATATATATATATATATTCGCTCCGCTAACTATAACTTCACACTCACGAAACTTGCTCCAGCCAGACTTGCAGAACGACTAATGCTTTCGATAAATCGATTTCTACTCGCGCGACAAAAGGAAACAATGAAAAAAATATGCAGATAAGTGTTTGTTCTATGAAAAAATAAGATATTAACATTTATGTTTATACTTTAAATCCGGAAAATGAGAACGTGATAACACTTTTCGGGCCCACTACCTTACATTTAAAGAGTAATAACGAAATTCGACGAGTCAAAAGACTTTCTAATTTCCGATTACACGCTTCCTTTTCAGAAACGATCCCGGAGTTTTAGCAAAAGTGCTTCTGCTGGGCTTAATTGGAAACTACAACGGAAAATTTCCGGCCAAAATCAGATTACATATTCGATCAATAGAGATATATGATTCGACTGAGACCGTTGGTGTGTCGGTCTCCCGGTATCGAATGTGAGAGTCAAGAAATACTTGTTAGCGTTTGGTGCCCAAGAGAAGTCAGATTTGAAAATGTCTAACAGCACAATTTTGTTTCGGACCGGGCATTACAAACAACAACTTCGGCATTAACTTTCATGGGAGAACGCGCACGAAAAAGACTGGTCAGAGCAACTAAACTCTCAAATCATATCCAGGCGACGTTCCCTTCTCTTTTTTCTTCTTTTTTTAAATTAAGTAACATTACTCCAAACCTTTACGGCGTTGAATTCTGACTAATTGCCCTTTAAAAATAGTCTGTCATCACAGAAATGTCTTTTAACCCTATCGGCAAGAGGCTCCGCGCCGCTAGTATCTGAGGTTCCCAGACGGTCACCCATCCAGGGACCCGCGGTGTCTCGAGCTGCTTAACCTCCGTGATTTTACGCAGTTCGGTTACTGACACTGGCGCGCTCTTGCTCCACTCCTGCTCCTTGAACGAAGTCGAATAATCCGTCTTCGCCGGCCCTTTCATTTTCACACTTCTTATTATTGGTCTTCACGTTTCCGTCAAGACACCTTTACACGAATTAACGATTTTGAAACTTCAAATCGTAAAATATATTTATTTAGACACCATTGTTTTGACAATTACATAATTGCAACGTTTCGATAACAGAGTTGTACCCATCTTCAGGCTCAACCATAATAATTTTCTATTATAATACAATAAGCTGAACTCAATGGCCGAGGTGGCTAGAGTGCGTGTTGACTCAACGCCTCGGTCCGAAGGTTCGAGTCTCGGTTCTCAGTTTGAGTCGCCGTGGCCATGGTTATTTGTCCCTAGTATTTCATGTATTTATGGTGTCGCGGAAGGCCTTATGACCGAAGGCTTCTGACCACAGGCTGAGGATCCCGCATGTGTGCCTAGTGTAAAAGTGTTAGTATGTCCCCATGAAGGACATAGAGGGCACCCGAAGCTGGAAATAGCTTTAGAAAGAATAATACAATAAATAATGTTTTTAAATATTCTACCATATTTGGCGTACCAACTTCACCTGAGGTGCACGGAAGGCACCACCTAATCGAAATCTATATCCCCCGAAGCTGGAAATAGCTTTAGAAAGAATAATACAATAAATAATGTTTTTAAATCTTCTACAGTATTTGGCGTACTAACTTCACCTGAGCGCACGGCAGGCGCCACCTAATCCAAATCTACATTCCCCGAAGCTGGAAATAGCTCTAGAACTACAAAGAAATACAAAGAAATACAAAAGAAATAGAAAGAATAATACAATAAATAATGTTTGTAAATCTTCTACAGTATTTGGCGTACCAACTTCACCTGAGACGCACAGCAGGCGCCTGGTCTCCCAAATATCCGCGAACGGCGCGGCGCGGTGCGCGAATCCTTGGTCGGAGGCGGCCCAGTTCCGAACCGGTTCCCGTTTGGGGAATCCGTGCGGGCGAGACGGGGGCGAGGCGGGGCGAGGCGGGCGCGGACAACAATGCGGAGCGAGCTGCACGCGACGGCGCCAGGTGCCAACAGCGCCCGGCGGCAGCCGTCACGGGTCGCCGGCGACGGCGGCGGCGGCGGTTGCGGGAGGTGTCGAAAGGCGGAGTGCGGGTTCATTCATGGGGAAGCCGAAAACGTACCGGAAAAGGTGGCGATGGTGTAACGGATAGCGTACCGGACTGTTATACCCAAGCTCGCGGGTTCAAACCCGATCGAAGCCGTGGGTTTTTAGGGCGACAAAATCCTTCGTACGCCTTCCTTCGGAGGGGAAGTAAAGCCGGCTGTCCATGTTAGTAGATTTACTTGCATGTAAAAGATCCTCAAGCCTAAATGACGCCTCTGAGCTAAAATTCAAAATCGCCTGTTTCTCGCCCAAGAAATACCTCCTTTCTCTGCTAGATGAAAGGAGCGTAGCGAAATTTGCGTGGTCAGACGGAAGAGCGGGCCTGATGGCCCGAGTCTCGCCACGTAAAATAAGGCAAATTCAATTCAATTCAAAAGGTGGCTCAGGGCACCAACTGGTATCATTTCAGAGCCTCTAACTGACACTTAAGTCCTAGAGTGCAAGTTCTAGGGAGGTCCTAGGGTTCGAGTCCCGACGGTGGCAGGATTTTCGACACTGGCTTGACAGCTAGGTCAAATTCATTCGCTGTTTGGTGGAAAATTCCAGCGGACGGCTGCTCTGATCGGTAGTTTTGCGTCGTTTCTCCCGTCAACACCATGCGAATGCCAGAGGCACGGATCGCGCGCGATCATTACTTCCTTTTCCTTGTCCAACCCTCAACCCTTACCGCTTCACAATTCGGCATTCGCCGAGTAGCGAACTACTGCTCTCTCAATCTCGAGTAGCTGACAGCGACTATTCGTTTCCTTTGATATACCTCAAAAGACGGACACGCTTTGGGTAGGGCGGGCATGTTCGTCGCTCGGCAAACAGCAAGCAACTAATACACACTACTCGGGATTTAGCCGCCTTAAAGGTAATACTCCGGTGTGGTCTGGAAGCTGATTCTAATTTTCCGTATTCCTAATTTACTGGCTACATTTGTAATCCTGTCATCTCTCTCATTGGCGATTTGTGCTAGAGAGTGCCAGTCTCAACGAGGAAAAGATTTATTCTCTGGTAGATGGTTTAAAAGAAGATACGATGTCGCGTTTCACTCCCATTTTCCTCATTCTTTTAGTTCCTAAATCACACTTGATTCCAGATTCTTCTTCGAGCACGGATGTTCCATGCACTACGACAATAGTGGTGATGACTAATTAACATCAATTTGTATTACAAACTATTAGGAAAATCAATATCAGACAAACGAGTTCTGTACTTCAACGGAACCAAGGTAAAGAAAGGAAATCGTTCATAAATTCTGACATTTTAAATTTCTAATTAATACTGTATCGTTGTGGATGAGTCGAACCTACCTATATTGAAATAATGAATATTTCTATCTTATTTTTCTCTTCAAATTTGAGACATCAAGGTTCTGTTCTACAAGCGAATTTCGTATTTTCTTGCCACACACAGTACAAATTCGAAATGCCAGACAGTATACGTACATTAAACTTCCTACCGGTATGTGTACTCCATTTAAAACAGACATTCGCAATAAATACATCTCGAGAGCAACTTTTCGTTTATCAGCCATTTGAATTAAACCCATTTCTGTCATGACTTTCCAGTGAAATGTTATAACTTTTTCTGTTTGCGAATGGTCTCACTTGAAATTCTCTACGTACGTACGTTTGTAAAGTAAACCACTGATACTTGAATACCGGACAGCCCAGATCACCCACTGATAATTGAAGTTTGGAAACAAACGGAAAGTCCATAGATTTACATTGAGATTGGAGCACTCAAATTGATTTGGAGTGCTATTTGTCTTTCTTTCCCAATAATTCGCAATTGCAATCGATTTTAGCCCACCAGTTTATTGTAATATTAAATATTAATTTTTTTTCATATTTACTACCACTATATATCTTTTGGATGTCACATATTAGTTTCCCCACTTCCGCACAGCTAATTAAGATATGTGATCAAAATATGGTCACAAATATCTGCGTTCTAATGGGTCGTTGATTGGCGAGAGTTGTCATAAAACGTCTAGAACACAAGTGTCAACAAAATAGGTAATATTCATTTCTTTCGTTCACCGTTTCACGGTTTAACACATAACGGAAAAACGTGCTCATCAATCACTGAAGAATGTCATACAAATTGTGAAGCGAGAGGTTTCATTCTCTTCATAACGTGAATAGTCAAATGTATTATTAATAATGACTAATGAATCTGGAAAAATATTGAAGATGGGCCGCACAAATTGGAATTCTATCGATGAACAGGCAATAAAGATGTTTTCTATTTTTTACACATCTCCACGAATACGTTTACAAATTAATGTGCTGATTCCGGAGGTATCGAAAACATCGGAGCATCCATTGGCGCCATTTAGAACGTCAGGCCCAGCGCAAATACTCCTCGAGTCGACTTTTCCTCGTTTCCCAACGACTCATCAGCGCCTGTTGGACCGCGTCGCGCGCTCGTCTGAAATGGGCCCAAAAGCGCGCAGAGAATATTATGTAATTTTTTGTATTATAACCGACCTTTTCGTTACAAGAAACATTATATAAAATAACATCTTGTGGCACAGATGGTGTCGTATTTGGCACGAATAATTGCGTCTTCACAAATTCTAATGAAGAATCTAATGAAAAATGATTCAGCCGATCGCACCGAGAGAGTCGTGGGTTGATAACGGTACACCGAACATCAAACTACCGTTTTTTCGCACAATTGTCAAATAGCCGTGACGTCATAATAGTATTGTTTCCAAATGTGAACTTTGCTTTTTTTCATAATCTTATAATCATTCAAAAAAATATCCTACGCAAATCGTTTATAATGTTTTATTTCATGAGAGCGTAAGCTTCCGCGGCCGGAGTCAGTATTTACTTAGTAGTCAGTATTTATTTACTGAGGAAGGTCGCAGAATGGCGACCGAAACGTCGCCACCTTCGCCATTGACGCGGCGTCACCCGGACAGCCTAGTAAATAGTTTTATTTCATTGGTACACACTTGAAAACTCGCTGCTAACGACGCTCGTTTTCAAAACTTGTGCTCTTCTCATGCAATAAAGGTTAATATTATAATTTTTTCTTTCATTTTTTTACTAGGCACGTCGGTCCGTGTGGCCTACCATCGACGTCCCGGCTTCGCGGCCATGGGTTAAGGGGATATATGTAGTTGGCACGAAGTCATCCCTACACTGAAATACTATAAACTAGTTGCATAAAATACTACAAGTATTATACACTTTATTTAAAGTGAAGCTTCAGAATTATCACTCCGCCAAATTTGCCAAGACGAACAATCAAAATTTGCATTTGAAGCGCGTGTTCGGGCCGGTTGAACGCAGTGTGCGCCTCTCCCGCCCGGGTCCCCGCCTCGTTTCTTCTCCCCCGCTCCTACCCACCACCTGACGTTTTTGATCACCCTCCCCGTGGGTAGCGCGGGGGGGGGCAGGGGCCGCGAAAGAAGGGTTACGGTTAACCGAGAGGGGGGCGGGGCATGACACAGACCATGACGCTCCCAAACGCGTGAAAAACGGGGAGACGCGCTCTGCGCAGCGACGGTGGACGCGGAGGACCGAAGGAGCATTGTCAAGAACGGACACCCAGAAGATGCGTCACTCTTCAGATGGTGGTCGATGCGTTGATGTCACCTGGCTTCAACCGGCTGAGGTGCCTTAGAGCACATCAACTGATGTCACTGCAGTGCCTCTGACCACGACGTCCTAGGGATCCAATCCAGGCGCTGGCAGAATTTCTGACACTAGCTTCATAGTTAGGTCGAATTCAGTCGCTGTCTGGAGGAGAATTCTAGCGGCCGGCTGCTCTGATCAGTAGTTTTCCTTAGTTTCTCCGGCCAACACTAGGCGAATACCGGAGCAGAACCCTATCAAACGGGCCACGGACCACGCGCGATCGTTCCAACCTCTTCCTTGTTCTATCCTCATCCCTTATTAACACACAATTACAATAACATACACTACATTTCCACATATGCCGGCAGACCGGCCGCGATCTTTCCAACCTCTTCCTCGTTCTATCCTCATCCCTTACTACCACACACTCACACAATCATACACTACATTTCCACATATGCCGGGAGCTTAGAGCTTGTCCCGACCGGGGCGGTGCCCCTCTGGTGGGGCACGCCACGATGGGAGAAAACCCGGCAAGCTGGAGGTGGTCGCTGCCAAGCGGTCAGCACCGGATCTCTCCATCTCGCTACGGAAAAACAACGCCACCTCGCGTGATAAAAACAAGCACTACACTTACGGGAATAACGACAACACTCTTTGCGGCGCTTCGAAGGACGTAATAACCAATCCATGAACTCTTATTCGCCCTGAGGAAGGTCGCAAAATGGCGACCGAAACGTCGGCACCTTCGCCATGGACGTGGCGTCACCCGGACAGACTAGTAAATACTGACGCCGGCCACGGAAGCCTTCGGTCTCAATCCACGAAGAATTTCTTTCAAAAAAAAAAAGGTGGCTTGGGCTTCTTGCAGCCGCGTATGCGCTTTTGCGTTTACGCGCACATTCAAACCTGCTCCGCTCTGCTCGCTCCTACTCTACCTGCAGGTGGCGCTTCATTAGATTTGATGCGATGTTTGCTGACGATTTATCGATATTATCGAAACTGTAGCACCGTTGCATGCCTTCAAATATACGGGCGGCGGGAAAAATAAAATCCTTGAACACGGGAAGGGTCAGGGTGCAACGGTTTTCTTGAAACTTTAGCCGCGTAGCTATGTGAAATAATTTTCTGTCTTATATGCGTGAACTTTCCGCTAAAAATGACCTATAAACAGAATGGATAGATAAATTTCCAAATTTACAATGATGTCAAACGGATGGTCTGTTGTTATATTGCCTTATTGCAGAGCGATGTAAAATTTTAGAAAATATCGAAGTTTTACTTTGGGGCAATTACTATATAGCATAACCCTTGATGTGTTACGTAGGCAACGACCGCGGCGTGCGACCTGCCCGAAGGCAATGATGTCAAACTGATGGTCAAACGGTATTGCCTTATTACAGAGCGATGAAAAATTTGAAAAAAAATATCGAAGTCTTACTTTGTGGTAATTACTACACAACGTAACCCTTGATGTTTTACGTAGGCGAGGGCCGCGTCGTGCGGGCGCAGCGTTGGATCTGCCCGAAGGCGCGGGCGGACGCATCCCGGCCGAGGAGGAATTCTTGGGCCCAGTGGACTTTCCCCCGCGAGCGCCGCGCGACGAAAGAGAAAGCGGCGCCTCCTGGCGCCACCGCCCCGAGTGACCGACGCCTCCCACACACCACACCACCCCTCCCCCTGACACCCTAAAACAATTGTCCACACGCGCGTGCGGGGCCTTAAACGAGAAGAGAGGGCAGCATGATTGAAATGCTCAGCAGAATCGCATACTTTTTTGTAAAATTGACTTATTAGCATTACGTGAAACTCCAAATATTATTCTTGTAGTGGAATGCGTTATTTAAATCCAGTATGGGCTTATATACAAGGGTACGGTACGGTGTTTAAAAGTTTAAAAATGTATTGAGTTATACGACGGAAGTTCAGGTACAACTTCCATTATCTCAGAACTATGTTTAAGTGAGATAGCCGTTTTTTCTATTGAGCCCTTCAGTTTCATTTATCCATTTTGTTGTTTTTTGAAAATCTATACATGACCTTTTTATATGTTTAACAATTTTAAGGCAATTTTTGAAATGTGTTCTTTGACAGTTATAGCAGGAAGTGACTCTCAATCGGCCAGGATAATTTCAAATTTTTTTCAATATTTTTCGATGATTTCAGCTTTTTTTAAATCTTCAAAAATTTCAAGAGTAGAATACAAATTTTTCCACGTTTGTGTCTCCGTTAAAAATTAATTTTAGTTAATGAAATATGGGAAATAATAGGAATTGAATTAATTTTAGTTAATGAAAAAAGCGAGGCAACGGGTTCACTACATAAAAGACAAAGAGGGTTATGTTAATTACCACTAAGTAAAACTAAGATACTTTTTCAAATTTTACATCGCTCTGTAAGGTAATAATATCACTGAATCATATATACGGTAATAATATACTAATATAACAACAGACTAATGTGAGAATCCGTTGGTCATCATTGCAAATTTGGAAATTTATCTTTTCATTCTCTTATAGGTCATTTTTATCGGGACGTTAGCACATTTACGGGAATGAAATGTATTTTAACATAAAGGTAAGCGGCTAAATTTTCAAGAAAGCCGTTGCCCCCTGACGCTTCCCGTGTTCAAGACTTTGATTTTTCTCGCCTCCCGCATATTTGAAGGCATGCATCGGTGCAACCGTTTCGATAATATCGATAAATCGTCACTAAACATCGCATCAAATCTAATGAAGCGCCATCCGCAGGTAGAGTAGGAGGGGGTAGGAACGGAGGGGGGAATCGGTAGAACAGCGTGAACGGCGGCGCAGATGGAGTAGGCCCGGAGCCAGTGGAGCCGGGCGAGAATGGAACGCCGCGGGGCGGGGCGGGGCGGGGCGGGGCGGGGCGGGGCGGGGCGGGGCGGGGCGGGGCGGGGCGGGGCGGGGCGGGGCGGGGCGGGGCGGGGCGTCCCCGCAAGCGACAAGTGCGGCGCCACGCAGCAATTAACCCGGCGGGGCCGTCGCTTCGACGCCCGGGTGGGGCGGAGCAGAGGCTGGAGGCGTCGCGACAGAAAGCGGAGCTGCAGCAGCCGCCGTAGGCTAAGTGGACGGCGGGAGGGCAAGCTGGACGGCGGGCGGGCTAGCTGTGTCTGGTCGCAGTTGGGGTGGACGGCGGGAATGGTCGACGGGTGGCGTGGTGGGCAGCGGGAGGGGTGGGCGGCGGACGAGCTGGACGGCGGGCGTGATAGAGAGCGGGCGGGGTAAACTGCGGGTACGGTAGACGGCATGCGGGCTGAGTGGCGGGCCTATTGGAGAGCGGGCGGGTAGGTGACGGACAGGCTGTTTAGCGGACTTGCTGGAGAGTAAGCGTAATCGACGACGGGTGGGATAGTGGCGGGCGAACTAGAAGGCGGCTGGGCTGAGCGGCGGGTTCAATGGACGGCAGGGTCACTAGCGCAGTTTCTGGTCAGGGACGATCTGTAAGATGGGCGGGCTGCATGGCAGACAGGGTGAATGCGGGTAGGGAAGATGGCGGGCAGGGTAGATGGGGGCAGGGCAGATAGCGGGCAGGACAAATGGCGGGCAGGGTGGATGGCGGGCAGGGTAGATGGGAAAGGGGATGGAGGGCAGAGTGGATTGCGGGCAGGACGGTTGGCGCACAGGGTAAAGGGCGGTCAGGGTAGATTGCGGAACAGGTGGATAGTGGGCAAGGTAGTTAGTGGGCAGGATGAATGACAGGAAGGGTAGTTGGCGGGCAGGGTGGATGGCGAGCATGGTGGATGACGGGCAGGATGAATGGCGGGCAGGGTGGATGGCGGGTGGGATAGTAGGCTGACGGGCAGGACGACCGGAATGGTGGACGGCGGGCCTGTTGGAGAGCGGTCGCAGTAGCCGGCGGAGGGGTCAGCATGCTGGGCCGCGGGCGGGCGAACTGCGAGAGGCAGGGAGGTCGCGATGAATCAGCGCGGCCGAGTGCGCTGCGGGGAGGAGGCGGGAGCGTCCAGCCGCGACTCCCGCCGCTGGCAGCGGCCGCCGACGCTCCGCCAACCCCGCCACATGGCGCCCCGCCCCGGGCACGCGGGGCGGGCGGGAACGGGCGCCAACGGTTCACGCGACGCCTTACGATTCACCCAGCGACGCTGAGATACTTTCCACACTTGCAGAGTGCATTCTTTCATTATCCAAAACCATGGTGTAGGTCTAGAAACTCCTGGATTGTGGTGTCGAAGAAAATACTACAGAATCATAATCAAAAAACTAGAAATTTTAAAGACAGATATATTTCTATCTTTACACTGAAAAAAAAAAAGAACCATTGGAGTATACCAGATCCATGATACTGTATCAATTAAACGTGTTACAGTATCATGGATCTGGTATACTCCAACGGTTCTTTTTTATCAGTGTACGACCGCAAAGAACTATGTTGTTTTTAAATGTCATTAATAAAACGGTTGCTGTATGTCCAGGGAAATACTCCGACAGTCTTCAAGTACGATCAATATAAGCAGTGAAAATTTGTTATTTACTCCAGAGCTTTCTGCAACTACCACTCTCAGAAATTCTCTTCATATGCTCATCCAAACCCAGAGGGGGATCAGACCGCTTTCGCGTTAGAACGCACCGAAACGAAGTTAAGCGAGTCCCACCTTTGCGTTGGTCTTAGGTCGACCCTACCATAACGACTGGCGCTCAGGAGCGGCAGTCATTATGACGAACCGTGGGAGGAAATCTTCGAAACCAGTCACGATTGCCCTGAGCCCGCTCCCAGGGCACCGCCAAAAACTGTCCGTTGCGCAAGCAAGAGCTTTCACTTCCATATTCGCATTAACTAAGAAATATAATAATGATAGACTACTTGCTCCAAAACCAGCTGTTTATACTTAAAATCGGCTTTAACGCACAAAGTACACTTTTGCTTTACGTAGACTTACGTACACTGCCTGTACCATAGTTCAGGACTTCTTTACAACAATTATCTTATATTCTACAGTATAGTAAAAAAGACATGTGTTTGTTTAGCATAAAATATTTCTCCTATCCTCTCCCTTAGTCGCGCGCGCGCAAACACATACGCAATCATACGCAGTACACCACTATGAGACGGGAGCTTACCCTTACTGCAGCAGTGCCTCACTAGGGGAGATACTTGGAGAAGGAAATCAAGGACAAGCCGAATTCTAGGTCAGCGCTAGATCACATCATCCAGCGGAGAGAAATACCGCCACCTCCCGACTTAAAACATTCACTACACCAACGGAATTGATGAACTTAGTAATTGACGCGCCGGCAAATATGAATTAATCGCACTTAAACATTGATTCCAATTTCCCAACGTGTTCCCCAGGGGCAGATCCAGAGACAAATTTTTGGAGGGGAAATTCAAAATATTAAGTTGAATGTGTCATATTACAGATTTTATAAAAAGTCGCAGGCCACATTCAGCTCATTCTGCGATATATTTTATTCGTTTTAATGATTATCCGAAAATATTTTCGCTCGAAAATTTCGTGTCAAGTTCAAATTAATACAGTTGACTCCGGCTATAGTGTACTCGAATATAATGCACCCCCGGCTATAGTGAACGGGTCCCGTTCCACTTACATTACTAATAAGCTTAAGAAAATTCGGTTCTAGTGAACCTGAATCTAGACTATAGTGAACGGAAATACAACATTCTGGAAATTGATTCCCACCAAGAAAATATCACCTCAACGCCACAAATTCCAATACTAGGCAGCATGAAAAAAAAAAACATCGTCCAAAGTTCATAATCGAAAAAGTCGCCGTAACTCTATATTAATAAAATCAATTGTTATGGAGAAATTCTATTTAAGTTTCAGATTATCGAATATAGTGAACATGTGATATAGCGAACCAAAAAGGTCAGTCGCTATAACCGAAGTCGACTTTAGTTACTGGAATTTTTTTAGGGGGGGATTTGCCTCATTTCTCTCTCCGTGGATCCGCGCCTGTGTGTGAGAAAACCCGTGTGCGGCTTAACCACTGCGTAAGTCCGCGGCGCCCGTCGGCGGGCGTCGCGTCGCGACGGCCGCAAGCGGCGTCGGCGCCGCCGGTGGGCGGCCAGCGAGGCGTGTCCACCTGCCGCCGACGCCGACGCCGACGCCCTGCGTGCAAGCGCCGCGCCGCGCCGCGCCGCGCCGCTCCGCATGAGTCACCGAAGACGGCGGCGTCGCGGCGCGGTGGCCTGCGGGGCCGGTGGCGCCTTCCCGAGGTCGCCGCGCCCGTGCACCGCGAGATTCGCAGCGTAAACGCAGCAGAGGTGCAGCTCGAGCGGCACGTACGAAAACGCTCGTAACTGTGATCGTCGTAGTTAAGAGCATTTTCGTGTTTTCGCAAGACGCTTCGGCTACAGAAGGAAATTCGCAATGTGAAATTACTTAGACTGGAAAGTCTTAGGATTTGTGTCCCGACTGTGGAGGGGATTTGACCTAGCCAGAGAGCTAAGTGGAGTTCAGAGGCTGTCCTGAGGAGAATTCTAGCGGTCGACTGTTCGGATCGGTAGTTTCACATGGTTTTTCCGATCAAAGGTTAGTGAATGCCCAAGCAGTACCCTACCAAAAGGATCATGTCGTCCGTTTTTATTTCTTTCGTCTTCCTCGTTCTATTATCATCCCTTCACTCACACAGTGACATGCAATACACTACCACAAATGTCGGGAGCTTCGAGATTGCCACGATTTGGACAGTGCCCCGCTGGGGGGAGATTTTGGAGCGGGAAATATTCCGTACGTCGGCTTATAGGTCGGCGTCGAATCTCTCCATCCAGTGGAGGAGAAACACTGCCACCTCCCGGAATAAAAACATGCAATACACAAACGGGCTTAATGACCACAGGAGTTGACGTGCCCGGAAACAATCGTTATGTGGAATCAGAGGGCAATTAGTAAACCTCTTTCTGAACAGACCCCTTGCCTCAAAAGGCGACGGCGCAGATGGTGTAATGGTCAACGTATCTGGCTTTTATACCGAAGTTAGCAGGTTCAAACCCAATCGAAGCCGTGAACTCTAAGGGCGAAAAAATTGTTTCTACGTCTTCCGGAAGGGAAGTTAAGCCGGCTGTCCCTTGTTAGTAGATTTACTGCGTGTAAAAGATTCTCAAGCCTAAATGAAACCCCTGGGCTAAATTCAAATCGCCTGTTTCGTCGCCCAAGAAATACCTCCTCTCTCCGCTAATGGGTAAGAGGAGCGTAGCGAAATTCACGTGGTCAGACGGAAGAGAGGGCCTGATCGCCCGAGTCTCGCGAAGTAAAATAAGGCATCAATTTAATTCAATTCAGAATGGCCAGCTTCCAAATTGTTGTAATTTTTTATTGCTACAGCGACGCCGTGTGCTATAGCTTCTGTGGCGCCAGCCGAGTTTGCCGACAAAGTCATATTTAGGGTAAAAACACCTGTAGAAGGAGGAGTAACAGTTAAGAATATTTTCGTAGTTTTCTAAAAAATGTTTGGGCTACAGAACTGTATTCATTATGTGAATCTTAATCAGATTTAGCCGTTCTCTTTCTGAATGGATTCTTTGATTAAAAACGGCAAATTTTTAATTAATTTATTTTTATATTAGATTATTTCCAAATCGCGATTTTGCTCCAGAAGTACACACGTGAAAACTGCCAACTATTGGTATGGGACAGATAATCGAGTTAGTAAGACCAAACCGATATTCTACCTCCTGTACGTATTTGATACCAAATAAAGTACCGGTTCATGTTACATTATTGCAATATGGCAATGTCAATGTCAAGGTGTTTCCAACATGTTCTTCAGATACAAAATGAAGCAAAAGTAAACACATGATCGGCGTTCAAATCCTCACTCCTAGATCGCATAAGCTCCACAAACTGTTTTTTAATAAAATATTAATTAACATAATTAAGTAACATGAAATAAATATATAGATAGATAGATAGTTATTTCTTATTACTTAATTTTGTTAATTAATATTTTGTAACAAGTGAAGCCGTGGATTTTTCAGGGCGAAAAAATCCTTCGTACGCCTTCCTTCGGAGGGGAAGTAAAGCCGACTGTCCCATGTTAGTAGATTTACTTGCATGTAAAAGATCCTCAAGCCTAAATGACGCCTCTGGGCTAAATTCAAATCGCCTGTTTCTCACCCAAGAAATACCTCCTTTCTCTGCTAGTTGGTGAAAGGAGCGTAGCGAAATTTGCGTGGTCAGACGGAAGAGCAGGCCTGATGGTCTGAGTCTCGCCACGTAAAATAAGGCATTAATTCAATTCAATTCATTCAAGTGTATACTCTAACAAGTTCCCTTGAAGGATAAGAATTAGATCTGGTATACTGCAACTGTTGTTTTTTTTCGTGCATATATAGATATATGTATATAAATGTTGTGTGCCGCGTGAGTCACCGAAGTCGGTGGCGGCGTCGCGAAGCGAGGGCCTGCGGGGTCGGTGGCGCCATCCGAGGTCGCGAATCGCATGGAAACATGCGTAATTATCGCACACGTTTTTCTTTATTGTGACTCACGTCGAAAAGTAATGCTTGTAGGGAAATTGCGAGCAACTTTTAAGTGTGCAATTACAGAACTATAGTTTTTTTTTTACTGTCTCGTAAACGAAGAAGAGAGAAAGTATTGTAATGCTACAAAAAATTGATGTCGAGATTTGGAAGGAATTATATATTTTGGGGGTCCTTGAATATGCCAAAGTGTTTGGGTGTTTTTTTGTTGCAAAAAAAACGTTCGTCTATCAGTCGTTCCGTCCGTCCGTAAGACCGTCAGTTCGCCCATTGACCTCAGTCAGAGCGTCCGTCAGTTTGTAAGTCAGCCGGCCCGTTCGTCTGTCTGTCAGTTCGCCAGACCGACCGTCCGTCAGACCGTCCGCCAGTCCGTCTCACGGTCCGAAGACCGCCCGTGTAAAACCGTCCGTCTCTACGTACGTAAGACCGTCCGTGCGTTAGTCTGTCCACCCGTCCGGCCGTCTTTCAGTCAGTCAATATTTCCTTCAGTCCGTCTCGTCTAACAATGTGTGCGTCTGCCCCGGTCCGCCTACCGACAACACTAACGTCCCGTTCACAGGGAATCTTCCAAATGCATATGCGCCGATCGGTCTGGGCGCACGCTTTCCCCTGCGAATTTCAAACTGAATTTTTATTTTGGAGGTACTTTACAGTGAAATAACGATAATATTTGAAAAATTATCTCACAATTGTCACCAATTCTATTTTCCAAATTGCGTAGGAGACAGCAAGCAATGATTATGGTCTATTTCGAGACTAAGCCTTAAAAAGGACCAGTTTTTTTTACAAGTGCCGGTTTTGTTGTCCACTGAATTCACAAAAATCTGAATTATTTATAATTGTGACGCTTTTGTATCTTTGTATATTAAGTTCTCTTTATAGACCCAACTTCAAATGTAACGATGGTTTATCGAACTCACAAAAAGCGAAAATAAAATAACGCAGTTTTCAATTTACTGAATAACCTTCATGTACCACAAGATTCTATACTCAACTTCCAATGTGTCACGAATCAGTGAGTGTCGGGGAAGGGGCATCATCGGAAGAAACGTGACACAAGAGCGCTCCGATGGGCGACATATCACCGCATATGTGTTTAATTTGGATTTTTTAAAAATAAAGGGCAGTTTATCCAATTCTTATCCCTGTAACACACCAAAAACATAAGATATTGACTAGTGTAACTTAAGAAATATCAGAGCGGGATGCTTCACGCAAGGAGAAGGGTGTGTTTTGGTGATTTCCCAGCAGCGAATTCACTCCCCGCATGATATGTATCAACACTGAGAGAGAGGAAATGTTGCAAGTGGTCGAATTCGATTACGCAGTGCAGATAATATAAACGTCACTGGGTGGGACACAAATCTCTCTGTGCTGACGAGCTTTTTGCTGCCGTGTGGAATTGTCGGGGCCCCCTTGGGAATCCGCGATTCTTTCCCATGGCACACCCCGTACCCCACAGATGCCGCTGAATCTTTAGTTTCTTAACCTGGTTATAATCCAGTCACTTTATAAACACTTCCTGTCTCAGCGCGGAATCAGTAGGGTTCTGCGAATTATCAGCGGCAGATTGCGGCTTCTGAGATCACCTGAGGCTTCCCATTTTGGTGTTCCTCTCAGTATATTTAAAAAGACCACACAGACATTACAAACCAGTAAATTGAAGAGTTCTCAGTTTCGTGCGTGAGAAGCAATCTAAAAGCAAAAGCGAAAGAGCGCGGGCGCTACGGAAGGTTTTGCCGGGCTGTAAAGGTTGGTGTGCCGAGAGATTTCTGGGGCGTTCGGTGATTTCAATTGCCCTATTCTAAATCGCATCAGTGAATCAAATCAATGACTTCACAGTTGGCTGTACAAAACACTCCACTAAAGCTCGCTGTCGTATCATGGATTTGTTACAAACAATTTCCAAAGGCCACCATCGAAAATTCGACTAACATAAAAAAATTGTTTCATCCATCGCCTAAAAAATAATAAAACGACAAACCGTTAACGCAATATGATTTACATTATTCTTACATTCAACATAACGAACTCGTAACCTTTTGGCAAACCTTTTGGCATACTCTGAGGTCAAGACATTTAGGTATCCATACGTTTTTTAAAATTTTTTCTCAGGGAAATACGTTATTGTCGAAGGAATCACTTCCGCAGAGGTTCATGTCGTGACCTATCCCTCTTCCTTGATTGCCCACAATATCTTTCAGTCCGAAGCATTCCGGAAGTGTTAATTTCGTGGTGTCATCTCGCTTAGAATTTTCATTGAACAGAGCTCTCATTCTAGAAACAGCGAAATTGAGAATATGTACTGCAATGTGTGTACCGAAGTACAAAAAGAAAATGATTAATGTCTCCTTCCTTGCTAGGCAAGATCGAACGGTGACTTTTCATTTACGGAACCAAAACAAAACCCAATAAGTAACATGTTTAAGCACGCAACAAAAGACTACAGAAAATCAAGGTAATTGAAGGTTTTGCATTAGATTTGTAGTCTGAAAGTGCTTCATTCAAATAGTGACACCTGCATTAAAGATTAATAAATGAGTTTTATTGCCTTTTCAGATTTCCTTATTCAGATAAATTATTTCTGCGAAACTGATAAAAGCTTCATTGCTCAACGTGGGTAGTAGTTGTTGCCTTTCAGTTTTAAAAAACGGCCGAAACCTATCTAGAAGCTTAGTTAATTGAGATTAAATTTGTAATCTCATTGTATGTGATATAGATACATGGATTAGATATAACAAGTAATCTGAAAAAGAAGGTAAAATTACTCCTAGTGAAACATCAAAGAGAATTCAAAACCGTTGTTGTGAGTGAAGTTAAAAACATAATCAATTTTTGTATTAACTTTTTAGAATGTTAAGCAAATTTATCGAAGATGGAATATTGAACACGCAGTCTTCATTAAAGGTTGTTCCAGGTACAGAAATCACTAATAAAAGGGTTATTGAGGCTTCTTTTATTGCTTCAGTACGTTCAATATACAGCTTCTTTTGAACCTAATACTCTTTCACACAAATCGACAATCCTCTCGAGGATTTCAGCAAAATATTAATATTGATAAAATTTGTTCAGTTTCTGATTAATCTACGCCTGTAGCTATTTTTGTTCACAAAAAATGAAATCCTTGGAGGTTCAATCTCTACCACTTTTTTCTCTACCAATGTAATAACTTATTAAGAACAAAAATAAGAAAATATCCAAACTGAAACTTTCTGTATCAACAAATCCTGTCAATCAATTAAATTAAGTGTATACTGATCAATAAATATTATCAATATAGTATAAATAGAATTCATTTCTTTGTAAACGTAGCTACTCAATTTGATTCAAACAAGATCAGAACTAAACAGATTAGATCTGACCGTTATTCTGCGCCTGCTATCTAGTTTCTATATGAAGTGCAACTAGAAAAACTAGTGATAGTTTCAACAACGCGTCAATGCATATCGTGCACAGACAAGTCTATAAAGGGGGAAATTGAGTTACTCTTACTTCTTGTCAAATTTTAATCAGTTTTTTTTCTTCCAATTCAGACAATGCTTGGACTCTTGAAAAGATTCAATACAAAAGGGAAGTAAAATAAATATTTGGAATAAAACGTATTCTCCATTCCAATCCAACATTTGGTGTCGCTTACGTAGAACGCAAAGCAGAAAAAGGCGTGCACTGCCGAAACCTAGGGAACAGACTCGCCAAAACCTGCCAGTCATTTTCGCCACACCTCTTTAACTTCATTCGCACTTGCTCTTACGTATGTATTTTGACGAAGAGACGCTAGTGAATGAAATACGAAAGCTGACTGTGGTGGACTGGCTGTTTTACTTATCACCGAATATCAGTCCGAGAAGAGAGTTCTGCGATCAGTGCGATATTCGGAATTTGTCTCAAGGGCAGCTCGACAAATGCACATTTGCTGTGAGAACATTCAAAATCCAACACATGAACGCCTTTATCCATAAAATTTCGCGACGCGTTTTTACGAAATTGTGACACAACTTCATGGCAATGAGATGGGAAAGAGTTTCAAAGCACATCGATTTTTGGCATTTTGGAGAATATCCATATGAAATTAGTTCACTTAAAATTTTGTTCTAGTAAAGATAACTATTATATGAACTGTTAACCCAGTTATAGCTCATTGAGCGGAAATGTTCAATTTCTAAAAGCCATAATTTAGAATCCCTGGCCTTTCCCATACATATTTCCATACCCATCCCATAACACCCAAGATTGTATACGGGTACCAAGTCACAAAATTGTTCAAGATTTGATGATGGACGAGAATTGGGTAATAAATGCTCAAATAAATTATCCTTCACAAGAAACTCCGGGTCAAGAACCTTCCATCAAAGGAACACTCCTTCAAACCCCGAAACAACTTCAAAAACAAGAGATTTAGTGGAATTGTAATACAAAGGAAGCTGTATAAAATGCATTTCAAGTGCAATTTTTCTCTCATTTATTCTAAATTATTATATAGAAACACGAACTTCGTGCGTACATAAACGTCTGGTGAAATTCAACGTAAGAAAATTGTCTCTTCGAGTCCCGTCCATGCCGTCGAATATCAATTAGTTCATATGTGACATTCTCATTGACATTTCCGTAAAAGTGCTAAATTCACAAACTAATTTTTCTTTGTGTTCATTACCGACTCGCGAATAGCGGTAGCGAACAGCATGCTCTTACAGCGGTAGATGTCAAAGCATTCAGTGATTAGAACATGCCTTAACCCAAAGCCTTTACAGAACTTTGAGAACATTTAATGAGTCTCATGTGCGCATAAGCAGAAATATTTGGGGTTAATCCGTGTGACTCGTTGCTTCCGATTGGTATTTTGAAATACAGTACTGCTCACACTCTATTTGTGCAATAAAGCTCCTATTATCACACAAAAATAACACCTCTAATAGAGTTAAATATCTCACGTTACGATCTTTCTGACACTTACAAAATTGCATACGTTAGAAGTATTAATAATAATAATAATAATAATAATAATGTCTTTATTAATGGCGAGGCTCAGGCCATAGGGCCTGCTCTTCCGCCTAACCACTGAATTTACATACATTTAGAGTAGTAACATTTTAAGAGGGGAGGACAAGCTGTACATTTACGTCTGGGAGAACAAATCTAGGGAGTATTAGGGAGACTATATTCTCCTTCCTTCCAACTTTTCAAAATGTGCTTGGATGAGTGTGACAGACTCATAGCTTCTGAATTCAACATTCTCTGCAGCACGGGACACCACATTTCTAGAAACATGCATTTCCAATGAAGGGAAAAGAATAAAATGAAAGTCATAATAGAAAATTACAAATGCGAATGTCATTGAAGTAAACGACCATTTCGTGAACAAAACAACGAAGCGAAAAATTTTACAAAGGAATTACAGATGGTGTGCAATCATCATCGGAAACTCCAAAAAGCGTAATTACAACTGACGGTAAAGTTATTTAATAGTTAATACTTCACTGAATAAAAAAATATTCTTCTGATAAATAATCAAATTTGCCTTGTCTCTGACATGGGTCAACTACAGAATCCAGTACCTTGAAAGTTTTCCGAATCCCTTCTTTCTGAATCCCAAAATCCAAAATCCTTCAAACTTTTACTTCTTTCTATTGTTCAAACCATCAAAAGCAAATTTTGAAAGTTGCGGAAACCTTCAGGAGCAGACCGAAAAAACTTTTTTTTTGTTTTTGTTTTTACTTGTCTGGGACTTTTAAAGCAAGACAAAAGGCATTGGAAAGTATGAAAAATAACCACACCACAACGGACTTGGCACTAATTAGCAAGCGTCGGGAAGAGAGCTTGAGCTCCACAGTTGTTCTTTCACACCTCATATTTGGAAAATAATAATCATGAACATCAAAGAAAGTTAATTGTTTTCTAAAATGAATTTCTGGCGTAATTTATTGATTTTTCATAATGTCTCTCATTTCCGCAATGGCATTATCGGCATTACTACTGTTTTTTACTTGTCAAAATATTTTTTTAAAATCGTTTCTATTAGGATTGCGTTGGAACTTAAACATTTCTCAATTTTCTGTTGTTATTTTTTACGTCATGAATCCAAATTTTAAAGCAATTCGAAGAGTAAAATCACGCAGATGTTCCTGGCGAGTAAATGCGTTTAACGCACGAGTACTTTGCGGCAAGACGTACGCCCAAGGAGAAAAGAGAATTTACGGGAGCTATCGCAAAATTACGACACGCCTGCCAGCATCACACCTCTCCCACCATCCCCAAGCGAAAAAGTGCATCGCGAGAACGGAGGAGGACGTGAAAACGGCCACACCGCGCCCTCTGCTCGTACAGCACAGCTGCCACGTCACGTTCCGCACGTTCAACTGTTTCTGCATCGTAACGCGGCGGTGGCGGCGGCGTATGAAAAATTACCGCGACATTCACGACAGTTGCCGCGGACAATCGCGCATCGCGGAGCCCTGCCGCTGCGCGGGTGCCGTGCTGGCGCGTCAAGAAGATTACGCCTCCAACAGATGGCGAAACCGCCGCCGCCGCCGCTGCCGCATCGATAGGCTTAGGGCCTCCCCGCGTGCACAGATGCGGCAGCGGCGAGGCGCCGCGCCTGGGTTCTGTTCGCTGCGGAGGGACGCGGAATTATTTCACCCATTAGGATTAGAGGTGGGGCCGACCCCTGCACTTTCGTAAATCCCAATCCGAATTCAGAATTCTCTCACAATCGAATCCCTAGAGAAATCATTTCATTCACTAGAAGTATAAGTTGGGTAAATCAGTTTTTCCAAAATCCCAATCCGAATCCAAAATTCTCTAACTATCGCATCCCCTAGAGAAATCATTTCAGTCACTAGAATTCAAAGTTGGATAAATTACAGTTTTTCGAAAATCAGAATTTAGAATTTGCTGCCAATAGAATTGGAGGTGGGACGAATCCTACACGTTCCTAAGTCCCAAACCGAAATCAAAATTCTCTCACAATCGAATCCCATAGAGAAACCACTTCATTTACTAGAATTATAAGTTGGATAAATCAGTTTTTCGAAAATCATCATTCAAAATTTCCACCCGTTAGAATTAGAGGTGGGGCAAACACTTTCGTAAACCCTAATCCGAATCCAATTTTTGTGTAACCGAATCCTCACGGGAAATGAATTCGTCCACCCGAATCAAAAGTTGACCAAATAATAGCTTTCCGTAAATCATAATTCAAAATTTTCTCGAGTCGAAACCAGTTAGCAAGATAATAATCCTCGATTCTTTTGCATACAACTACTCTTGAACAAAAAGGAAACAAAAGCTGCGGGAAATTTTATCACTCATTCGAATTAAGGGTGGGATGAATCCTACCCTTTCGTAAATCCTGATACAAATCCAATATTTTCGCACATTGTAATTCCCAATATAAATTATTTGTTCTCTCTAGATGTTGGACATCTCTTAGTTTTCCGTAAATCCTAATTGTGAATTTCTCTAATGGAATACTATTAGATAATCAGAACCCTCGATTCCTTTGTATATAATGATAATGACAGTAATACTTTGGGATTAGTATGTACGATAAGAAAACCAAAGCAACCGAAAAAAACTGAATGCTTGGAGAGGATTGCAGGAGATAGATTTGAATATGCGGGATTCGACTGATGGAGAAAACGGAAAAAACGTTTACGTACACAGTATCAATTGTTTTCAGCGTTCACAGATTGGAATATATCTTGTTAGTTTTAATGAAACACCGACGGAATGTAAAGATAGATTCAGGAACATCCGTGTCGCATCAAACTCTTTCCTAAACACTTGATTAAAAAGTATTAATTTATGTGATGATGCGAATGTAACTTTAAAGTCAAATATTATAAATACCACAATAGAAACATAAACATTACATTTAATTAAGTTTATCTGCCGTTGTTTTGAACTTTCTGACGAGTTTAGAATGATTCCATAGAGATTAGTGAAGAGCGTCAATGTAAGAAAATTCATTATATTCAAATTCATGGGAATAAATTTGTTATTGTTTTATATCCTTGTAATTTTCTTTATAACACCCCATGAAAAACTTACTTAACAGATACCTAAATCGTTTATCTCGCGAAATTAAATTATATAACAACATTTTATCAACAATTAATTTATTTAAGGTTTAGAACATGAATACATTTTACATACCCGTATTGCTCTCATAAGCGAAAGTTCAAAATTTTGGACGAGGAAAGACTGCACGATTTTAAAGTTTGCAAAAGCATAATATGTTTTTTGACTTAGATCAAAATTGTAAATAATATATTTTAATTCGTCGAATATGCTTATAAACGAAAGATTACATCTAAAATGTCTATTCATACGCTACAATTAAAAATGAATCGTTTACTTTCTTCTCATGAAAATCGCCAAGAAAATAAAGTCAACCAAGTATAAGTTCAAAATTGACATTTGCTTGTCATTGTTATAATTAATAAACACTTAATAAAGCTAAATTAACATCTATTGACTATTTCTAACATTTGGATCCAGATCACAACTTGAGAACTTCAGGCGCATTTCTTGGGTTTTGTATTGGGAACTTTGAAAGGTATTTTGGGGACAGAAAGATCAATCGCCAGAACCTCTAACACTGTTGTTAGCGTTATCGCGCAATTGCTTGTAACTACTTGAGAATAATAACTCACCTTTGCCGGTAATCGAACCACGGTCTTCCACCGTGTCTTCTGTCACCACAGGCCACATGGGTATCCCCGTAACTACTGTAAGATCTTCAATAGAGGCTACCACTTCCACTAGTTCGGAACTTCGATAGTATGTGCTAAGAAACAGTACGGTAAACGTATAAACAATCCCACATGGTTTCTTGAGTATTATAAACAGTTTCGATTGTCTCGACAATATTTAACACAAAATATGGCGTGTCAACCCAGCAATGCATTCACATACACTTTGGACAGTACGATGTTCGTATTTAATATCAAAAAATTAATATCATAATTGAGAAAACAGAATCTTGCACACTGCTGTCACAACTTATTCGCACACAAAATATTGCATATTGATGCAATAGTAATTTCTAATAATCTTCAACGGCAGGTTGATACACATTGTTCTCCACGGCTATAATATCATTCGGCACCATCAACAAACAACACAGTTTCGCAGACTAATCGCCGACTTCACACGGCCACATCGGTCAACTGTCACAACAATCCAAGCGACTGTCACTCGTCAAAACAACGCCGCATCGCGCCAGGGAACAGCGCAGCATCGAGATACCTCGGCGAGCGGCGGCGGCGGCGCGCGCAGGTCGTTGGGCGCCGTCACTTGTTTCTGCGGCGCGCCAGCCCAAGGCGCACGCTGCCAGCCGAAGGAGCTCCTCGCGGGCGCAGGCGACGGTGCTGCTGCTGTCGGGGGGGCTGCTGCTGCGACGGCGGCTGCAGCATGTCTGGCGGCGCGGCGGCGGCGGCGGAGGCGGGCGGGGGGCTGCGCCGCGCCGCGCCGGCCGCACGTGCCTGGGGTCTGCGGCGCCGCCCGGCCGGCGCCGGCGCGGGCGAGGGGAGGGGGAGCCAGCGGGAGGAGGGGAGGGCGGCGCGGCGCAGGGGTCGCGGAGCGGGCGGGAGGGGGGAGCGCGGCTGGCTGGCGGCCGGCGGCGGCGCCGGGAACAGATGTGCTCCGACGGCCTCCGACGGTGAGGGAGGGGGGAGGGTGCGGCGAGGCGGGGGAGGGGGCAGCGGGAGGGGTGGGGGAGGGGAGGTGGAATGCGCCGCGAGCTCAGCCGGCGCCGGCGCCGCCGCCGCCGCCTCCCATCGAGGAAGTGCGCCGCCTGCAGACACGGGCTCGCCGCGGCGCGGCGCGGCACGGCAGGCGTGGCGCGGTAGGCAGACAGGCAGCCGCGCGGGTCGCGAGTCAGGTGGCGTGGTGCAAGGTGGCGGTCCACCTTGCGGGAGGCCTACGGCCGCGACAGACGGGACTACAACCTGCGAGCCAGGGCTACTGGAAGTGGGTGGGATGAAGTTGTCCGCTCTCCGCCAAACACCGCCTAAATGTTCGCCGAAGAGGACTCTCCGTCAACTTTCTGATATGCAATAATGCGTTATGGCATATACATTACACCGACACGTACAGGTCATCATCTTGCTCCGTGTGATTCGTTCATAACACCGGGTCTAAATGTTCGCCGAAGGTAACTCTCTGACAAATTGCATATTTGCCGTAATGCTTTATTGCATGTACATTAAACAGATATGCATAATTCATTATTGCATATGCATTACTCTGACATGCAGAGGTCAACATCTTGCTCCGTTTAATTCGTTTACACTTGTCTTTAATTAGCATATTCTTGCGTCACTCTTCAATTTTTTTTCTTTCTTTTTGTTTTTATGACATTTTCTACTAAATATTATTTACCAATGAGACTCATAGTTGACGATGTGAGCAATCTGAACATAAAACATGCATGTGATTTATTGTTTTAAATAAATATGATTGATTTTTGAAAATATTAATTGATTTCTTCAATTATCTGCAAACAACGTATTCCAATATATTAAAATTAATTAGCCAATCGTATTAGTCACATGTTTTGCTCATTCTAATAGTCAACAATACAATGTGTGTGTTTTTAAGATGTGGAAAAGAGGTGGTGAGAAATAAAGAGTTTTGTAAATGGAAGTGGTAAATTAGTGACAAAACTGAACGTCGAAGAAAATATTAATTCCAATTGAGACAATTCAAAAGACTTATAGTATTTGAAATTTGCGAAAATAATAATGAACAAAACTAATATTGTTCTCAGCATTTTTGGCTATTACATTAACTTTTTTATCGGCCTAGACCTACAAAGAGCCGAACACAAACATTAGGACATCAAACGCCAAAATAAATAAAAACCAAACCTAATTAATCATCGACATCAATTGTTGCACTGACGACTCGAGTTTCAAGCCTAATCTAAACAATGATACTTACCTCCGCCTTATTGTAATTTCTAAAATCAATAATTGAATATTTTCATGAAGCTAATAAGCAGTTGGAGGTGAATGAACATAAAATATGTACGCAACGCCACAAAAACTAACATTAAGCGTAGGAACTCGGAAGGCATATGAAGCAACAGTTCACTTCAGTCTTGGTACATAAAAAAATCTTTAAAATTTTGGATTGCTGCTACAATTTTTTCTGCAGTGTTTTATTGAAACAAAATAAATTATTAGCGCTAACATTTTCCAAATATCCATTCTCGGATGAATGGCAATTTTTAGGATACTCCTCTATATTTGAACCTATTAAGTACAATAAATAATTAAGTAATATTGTTTGTTTTTGGAAAAGTGATGGTTAGTGGGTGATAACTGATAACTTCAGGTTAATTCACAGAAAAATTAAATAACGTTTATTGTGAATGATTGTTCTTATTTTTGACTAAATATTTATTCACTATAATGTTCACGTTATTCTATACAAAAAAAAATTGATCTTGGCCATGAACTACCAAATGATCGTTCATAAACCTTTTCTCGAATATGGTGAAAATTGTTCATTGAAGAAAGGACATTCACGATAACTTGTCGCATTGAAGTTACACTTTTAACGTACTAAATAAAGTAACGTTTTTTACTACGTACTAAACTTATACGTTACTACTTCCTTTATCTCATTATGATCGTAGCATCTCTGATTTCTGTTTATTGTAAGGCGTATAGTCTGTCCAATACACTTGAAAAATGCGCAATAAAAGACATCGGCAGCTTAAAACAACAGATGTCCTCAAGTCGTGAAAATTTAAATTGAAATATGTATTTTTCCAAAATGTTATTTTCGTTTGTTTGAAGATGTCAAGCATTCTTGAAATATCCTCGGCGGTTCTCAGCCGTTGTTCCCGTTCGGTTGTGACTCACTGGTCACTGAACTCGTTTCAGGGTGCTTACTAGAAAGCGCGGGTACTTCTGCCATTTTTAGCTCAGGTCGCCGGCCACCCCGTCTCACAAGCCGATTAGTTGTTTCCTGTTTGACCCTAAACCCGTCAGGAATCCACGAGCCACACCCAGCGTGTACTCCCAAGGGGCAGAAGATGTCCGAAAACGACAAAGCCAGTCGACTGGAATTTGGGCTATTTTCGAGGAAATTTAGAGAGTAGGCAGTTGAGCTAAAATGGAAATCACTCCGTAAACACAAGTTGCGACATGCTGCAGACGGGGCGATAAGGCGCAATTTACGTCTCGTCATAGTGTGTATGAAGATGAGTTTCGTTTCCGTTTCATTTGTTTTTTAAAATCATTACCACCACACTTTGTTTTTATTACTTTGCCGAGAAGTGTATTTTTTATTGTTTCGTTTTAATCCGATATTCTCCTTAAGGAATTATGAAAATGAAACTCAGAAAATAGTGTGCAAATTAGGCCAGATTGCTAATGAATATGATATGATAATTTCCTAAAAGAAAACGAAAGTGATGACATTTAATGGTCTTGAAAGTGATGACATTTAATGCTCCTAAAAGAGGGAATGTAATTCTAAATGCTCAAATATTTGAACAAATAAATGTATTTTAATATCTTGAATATGAATTTAATGAAGTTAATTCTAGAGAGATGGACACAAAGCTGAACAAACGTTCACACTTTTGTGGAAGGCACAGCAAAAGTGTAATATGCCAAAGGACTAGGTTCTGTGTCCAACTTTGCAACTTTTGCTCAATGAATGTCAGAGCTGGACATTTACATGAGACGTGTTGCGCAGAATTGAGTCATTAGAAATAAAATTTCGCCGATTTCTGACTTGATATTCACTACCTGACCAGAAACAAGTGTGTACAGAGATGAACTAAATATTGAGTGTCTTACAGTTCTACTTAAAAGATACTGAAACAATTGAAACGTTCGTGTTCAGAAAATGGCAAAAAAAAAAAAAAAAAAAAAAAAAAAATAGTAAAAGTAAATTTATTCTACATGAGGGATGAAAAATGTATAGGTTATCATACGAAATGGTGGTGTGAACAATTTTGGCACGAACAAATCAAAAGGTATAATCCTTGATGATAATGAAGATGATGTTCCTTCATAGAGTAATCGGGTAACCTGCGTGTATTTGTTCTTTTTCTCACATTTAGAGCTCTTCCTGTTCACCAATTAGACAAATGAGATGTTATTAATATTTATATGGCTTATTTATAAAACAAGTTCATGTCAAACACATCAATATAGCTTATTATATTTCTGTCTGTTATTTTTTTGCTGAACTGGTCCGTCATCATCATCAGATACAAAAAAATACCTCTTCGTAACACAGAGCAAAGTTCTCGAAACAATGCGATAAGCATTTATAGAGGTGATCAATAGCTCATTTTATTTCTTCAGAATAACTGATTGAAACTATTTTTCCTCATTCCAGGATATTCTTAAAAGGGATGTTAGCTGGGGTGAAATTTCGAACGAAAAACGTGTTCAAGGAAAATTTCCCAAGTCTCATCGTATTCAACTTCTCTAAACTACCTTCCACTAAACTAGACCTCGCGTAGGAAATGACCGATAGAGAAAAACTCCTGATGACAAACATAATTATCATTGTGGAATTTCCTTGTTTTGTTTCCCGCTTTAATTGATTCAAGGAGTTCTTTCACACAAAGTTTTCGCGCTCTGCACGCTATCCTTATTAAGAAGTTTAAGCATGGCGAAGAATTACACCAATCAAGGGAAAATCAATGTTTTACGCACGAGTAGTTCGAGTTTCGCATTACTTCTGAGCATCTGCTCATTCGCAGGAGATCGATATGGCTATCGTTTGCTCCACACCATGCCTGGCTTAAATTCCCTATTAGTTTCTACCTCCAGTGTACCAGAAAAGGTCTCAGGGCATCAACTGATGTCTCTGCAGTGCCTGATCTGCAGTGCCTGCAGTCTCTGACCGGGAGGTCCTGGGTTCCAGTCCCGACGGTGACAGGATTTTCGACACTTCAAGGCTGTCTGGGAACTTCTAGCGACTGGCTGCTTTGATCGGTAGTTTTCTAAGCTTTCAGTTATTAGTGCCAGGCGAGTGTCGTAGCAGTACCCTAGAGAACGGGCAGGGACCGCGCGCGATCTTTCTTTCCTCTTCCTTGACCTGTTCTCACTCTTTATTTACACACATACACACACACACACTCACATGCACTACACTATCACTCTAGTAACGATCAGTCGGGAGCTTAGAGCTTTTCCCGGCTGGGGCGGTGCCTTGCTGGTGGGAGAGACCTAGTTGCGGAAAATCCCCACAGGCCGATGGTCGGCGTCGGATCTCATCAGACAGCGGGGGAAGATCGCCGCACTACACTTACAGGACTAATAACCTTAACAGTTGACCCCCGCAGTTAAAACAAATGGAGAGATACTCCTTTCTTTGCTGAGAAGTTTACAAGAATTGAGAAGCTCGTTTCTGCTGCTAACGCAGATCTTACGAAGCTTGATTTATCTTGTTTCTATGTGGCATCAACAATTATTCCTAGAGATATCTAAATCTTAATTATTAAAAATAATTACTTTGTTCATTAAATATTTGAGCAAAAAAATAAATACATTATTGTTTGAAGCAATCAATTGCTTCGTGTAAATGAGGAAGCTTTCTTGACATTTCGAAGAAAACATTAATCAACGACGCATTATTAAGAAATAAAAAAAGAGTATATCTCCTTCTCAAAAGCATGCAGTGTTTACACCAGTACTTCAACACAGAGACTATCACACAGGATCTATGAAATCGACATTCACTGACCCTGATAAGTTCGTCTCTTTTAACAATATCTTCTATAAGCAATTTGCTAGGAACATGTTCTAGGACAGGGTTCTCAGTCTGTGAAACGCGTACCTCTAAGTGTACGTAATAGACTTGAAGTGGGAAGTTACTATCTTCCAGGCGAAATTATGGAGTGGACGAGGTGTGGAACAGAGCTGGGTTCTGGAGATGGGACTGAGGGACGAAAAGTCCCAGTGTGGCGAAAGTGTCGAATGGTTGCAGGGGTGGAGGAGGTAGAGGAGGTGCATCTGGGATGTAGCAAGATGGCAATTGAGGTGGGGAGGGTGCGAGTTGGGCGAAGCGGGGTCGGGTCGAAGGGTGAGGATGCAACATGGCGAAGCTGCGGTTGAGGGGGCGGGGCGGCTGGGGGGGGGGTTGCAGATTTGAGTGGAGGGGTGGTGCGAAGTGTACGAGGTGTGGAACGGAGCTGGGTCCCGGAGATGGGACTGAGGGACGAAAAGCAACCATACAAAGTGTGGCGAAAGTGTCGAATGGTTGCAGGGATTGAGGAGGGAGGGGAGGTGAACCTGGTAGTTGAGATGGGACAGTTTGGAGGGTGCGAGTTGGGGGAAGCGGGGGACGGGTCGAAGGATGAGGAAGCAACATGGCGAAGCTGCGGTTGAGGGGGCGGGGCGGCTGGGGGGGGGGAGTTGCGGATGGGGCGATTTGCGAGGAGGGTTAGCGCGGAGTGGGCGGGGCGGGGCGGGGCGTTGTCGCTTGCGCCGGCACGCGCCCGGGTGCGTCAGCGCCAGCCGTCAGCTTTGGCCTCGTGTGACAACCCGCGTCGCCTCGCCAACTGCGCGCTCCCCCTCTCCCCCCTCTCCCCTCCCCCTCCCACATCCCGTGCACCCGCGCCGCGCATCTGTGTCGATACGAACTTTGTGCAGCCAGCAGCTATCTACGGACGCGACTCTCGCAACCATGCGTGCGTTCGTTCACCGTTGAATGTTCCCGCGAGATACACGGCGTTCCTTACCCACGTGGCGGATTTTGACAGTTTGATTGACAAGCGAGTTACTGGTTTAACATATACGATCATTTTTATACCCGCCGTTTTACGAATTGTTCGCATACGTGCCTTCCGTTTTTTCCTATAAATTTACCTTCGAGGAGTCCCAATGCACTTCGAAATTTTAAACCTCTTCTTTGAAGAATTCATTGATAATATCTTTACAATAGTTAAGGATTAATTTTTCGGAAATTGAAGTTCATCTTATGAACAATATCTATCATAATTGCCCCGAAGTTGCTAATTCAGAAATTGACAAATCTGATTAAATTATCTCTATTGTTGGGTTAAAACAGACATCTATTAGTTGTTTTACAGACTAAGATTTAAAAAAAAGAATTCCTTGTTTTTTCGATTTGTGTGTGTTTCTTTGTTTGTGTGTGTATGTTTGTTTGTGTGTGTGTGTGTGTTTCTTCGTTTGATGTATCATAAAAATAAATTTTGAACTAAATTTAAAAAAAAAAAATATGAAACCGCACCGTGAGTAAAAGGAAAAAGAAGTTAATAAAAGTTTTTAAAAAGGCTGAATCATAAGAAGTACTGATAAGGAGTACTGAAGTACTGCCTGCCTCATCCGAGGCTTGTACGTTTTAGCTAATCACATTAAATGTGAGCACATTGAAACTGAAATGGTGTGAAGTTGTGTGTACACTTTGACAATTGACCAGACAAGTGAATGCAAGTCTGTAAAAGATAAAATAGCTCCCGCTACTTGACAACACGCAATAACATGACTTTTTTTAACATTAAAATTATCTTCGAAATTATAAGTGATAACACCTGGTCTAGGTTACTCCCAGGGCATTATGGAACAATTCTGACTTTACCCGGTCATAAACGATCAGTATCTTGAATGCTGGGTGGATTCAAACAAACACGCTCCACAGCCAACCACCTTTGCGTTCACGAAGACGGGTAATTAAGCAAACAATATTAGGAAGAGATGAGAGAAGGCCGATTTACTTTCTTAATCTTCCAAACCATTTCCTTTCACGAATATTGCTTGTCTCCTGCTTTAAACAAATCACATCACATTACATCTTTACGCCATTGCATATCGTTGTTATATAAAGAATGTTCCTGTAAATTAGCAAGTTGCCAATAATTTTAACTTCCGTCTTCATGAGCAAGTCATTAAAATTCGATGGAGAGAGCACATCAAGAATGATTTATTTACATGTAATTAGTACAAGTGTATTAGATGACACCACACAATATCACTTTCTCGCTTGCCCATCAATCTTTCTGTCATGTCGCTCATTTCGAAGCCATACCAGCTCGCTGTTTTACCTCCATGAATTTCTAGCTACAGCTACTCATCGCTGCGTTCAATTAGAATGAAAGGTTTGAATGCGTAGGTACAGTTTCTTTGTAATTATACTTTAAAAAAGACATCAATGACGATTTCACAGCTTCTTCTTATGAAATGAACTCGATGCGTATATTTCGGATAATTTCTTATTTATTCGTTCCGCATAAACAAAATAATATATATTTAAGACTTTCATAATTATTTACCTATATAAACAAATAATCTTGACTTAAATGTGCTTAAAATCTTCGAATTGATTTCCGAAAAATGTAATAGATGTGAATGTCATTTATGAAAACAAAACAAACAATAACAATTAAATTAGTGATTTCTTTGATTTTGTATACTAAGGGGCCGTCCATAAATTACGTAACGCTAAAGAGGGAGAAGGGAGTTTGACGCAAGGTTGCGCTGTTCTGGGATGTCGGATGTCAGTTTAATGTTAAGTAATTGTATTTATTTATTTATTTATTTATTTATTTATTTATTTATTTATTTATTTATTTATTTATTTATTTATTTATTTATTTATTTATTTATTTATTTATTTATTTATTTATTTATTTATTTATTTATTTATTTATTTATTTATTTATTTATTTATTTATTTATTTATTTATTTATTTATTTGTTTATTTAATTTTTCAACATCTTAAATTATTTCTTTCTTAGTCCGATACGAGTGTTCTAAAATATTAACAAGTTGAATTTTAAAATTATAAATAAATGAAAATGATAAGATACATGAGTTGTTAAAATAAATATAAATATTTTTTCCATCAATAGTATATTGATTGAATTTGTTAGATTACGAAGAAAATAATAAAAAACTGATCTACATTATAGAATACTATTAAATTGGCGCAGCAGACTCTCACCCATGCATCCAGGACGGTTTTTGAACAGAAATTTTCTATCCTATGTGTATATAGTACAATGTTTCACTCATAAAATTGTTGCCAGTCTTATTTTTAGGTGCAGCCCGCATCGTCAACTACTTCTGACTGCAATTAAACGCAAGTGTAATGTAATTATACGTAAAATCAAATGCGTTTGTAATTAATGGGGGGAGTCAAGGGCGCGATCAGATACACTTCACAAGGGAGTTATGAAAATTCTCCAAATTTAAGTTAGCTATGTAATTTATGCACGGCCTCTTATGTATTTGAGGAAGAACACCAGCAGTTTCACAGTATCACAGCACACACTTTCTGGCATTACTTTTAACGGATACAAATATATTAGTTGAATTGCAATTTATTTTTTTCAAGAGCTTTATCTATTTCATGCAAAATACACACTATTGTAAAATGTGAAATGAAAGACAATGGGAAACGGAAGCTCGCGCCAGAACAAGCTCCAAGCTCTCAACTGAGCTCTCGACATGAGTAGATGTGTGGTGCGATGAGTAGAAGTGTAACTACTGTCGATTCCGGTTATAGTAAACTCGGATATAGTGAATCTAAGTCACTGGTCCCGTTTCACTTACATTACAAATAAACATAAGATTTTGTTATAGAAAAAATACAAAATCTCGGCTATAGTAAAAGTAGGAAATATACGTCCTGAAAATTAATTCTCTTCTGAATATATATATATATATATATATATATATATATATATATATATATGTGACGTACCTGGTGATGCCGCCACTGGGACGTACCTATCAGTGCAATACACTGTTCGGGCGCCAGCTGTGACGTACCTGGTGATGCCGGGTATTTCACTGCAATATAACACTAAAGGAGGGTATCTTTTCCGTGAATGGGTCCCTGGATAAGTTGGTATAACATTGGGAAAGTTAATTAAAAATGGAGATACAATCATGAATAAGATTTATTTGCAAATCAAATTGGTTAATTACACGATCTGACAACATTTATACACTCTGCCTTGGTACCAAGATTAGGTGTAATATGCATTTATCATACCTTCGGGGCCCCGACCAAATACCTTCGATGCTCGTAGAACAGCTCGTATCGACAGGGTTGCCGACCTCTGCAGCAGCTGTGGGCCGTCGGCGGCTGATGGCGTGGCGGTCGTCCTGGGCTGGTGACCTTGCGACTCCTCCCCGACTCGGATCTTGATACCACGGCGTTGCACCTCTCTCGAATCGCCTTCCGTCGATGGATTTAATTACTCAACCCGCACCTATCACGCGTGCTGGTTTCAGTTCCGTACCACACAGTTTCGATAAGGTTTCCACTACGCTAATTAATACCAGCGCGATCGATTGTTCTATCAACACGAATCTTTTATTCTAATGATACTCTCAATATCTAATTCACGTGTCTACTGCATTTCAGTTGCTAATAATTCACAAACTATACCGCATGTTCTCTTTGTCCATGCACTACCGGCGAGCTTTTCGCCACACGTCCGAACTCTTCGCCGCTCCGCTAACGTCTGTCTTCTTCGCAATTCTCCTAACGACTGCCTGCACGTGCTCGCTGCCCAGTTTGTAACTGACATTCTCACGCAGGCCTCCCGGCGGTGGCACCGGTGGCGGTAGCGACCGTTGCTCGCTCCCGTCGTTGTTCGCAGCGCTTGGCGTACGTACCGCGCAGTCCAAAATATATATTGATTACTTACACTAATGTTTTAATTAGTGTAAGGGAACACAGTCTGTGTTTCAATATATATATATATATATATATATATATATATATATATATATATATATATATAAAGCCTCAATGCCACAAATTACAACGCTAGGAAGAGTGCAAAAAATATCGTCCTTCAAAGGTCACAATCCGAGAATTCTGTTCTGAGTAGAAGGTAGGAGACCCGTAATGTTTCATTCAACAATCAGTTTCAATAGCCGCTTTTGCCACACTGCTACAGAAATGATAACGTATGTTATTACTAGAGTAAAAGGACTTTCAGAGAGTGGTACGGTGTTCCAACAGTGCAAGATGCATTGAAGGATGTCAAGACTTTATTACAATACTTAGAAACAGCGGGCAATGGTGCATCAAGTATGGAGAGAATGAGAACTCGAGAAGTATGTAGAAAAAAATACAAATGAAAAATGTTGTAAGCTAACGATTGACAAAAAGTTATCTTTTAAGACAAATATAGATATTGAAGGGTTCAGTTGGTGCTGTTAATGTATTCTATTTTGTTGTATTAATAAAGTTAATCGCTGTGAAGAAATTCTATGTAATTTTGGCATCATCGCGTATAACGAACCTTTGATGTAGTGAACCAATATAGTCTGAGGAAGTTCGTCATAATCGGAAGTAGTGGAGTATGTGTAGAAGGAGAGGAGGGGCTTAGTCGAGAAAGAACAGTACCCGCACGATCGATGACAGCAATTTGTTAAGGTGAAGCTCCGACATTCTCCTGGAATTCACCAGAAAAAACACGTAAACCTACCGACACTTCAGTCTCGTAAATCTTGATGTTAGAAAAACAAAGTGAATAAAAATACAGAAATCATTGCTATAATATATATTATTTCGGTATATAGGTGTGGTGGTGCGTTATCGTTGGCATTTTTCATGAAATAATTATAAACGTTGTCATTGCCAACAATAGTAGTTATTATTTCGGTGCCTAACAATTGGCAATTCGGAACAAGCCTGTGCGTTTTACTTCATGTCCTAACAGAGCACGTATGTACGAATAGTTTCTTGGCAGTGCATTTATAATCGCCATTGGCAGTGAGACTATGGTGCAAAGATGTGTGAGCTGTAGCAGTCGTTCTCCGCACAAGAAGTTACCGGTGCGCATGCCAGCAAAATCACCAGCAGCTTATTCACCCGACAGTACAGGTCTGGCTGCATCCGATTTATTTGTGGTCCCGAAAAATGAAAAATGAAAACAGGATAGCGTTTCTCGAGTATTGAAGATATCAAGGCAGCCGTGACAGCACGGTTTGTAGAGTAACAAAAAGAGTTTTTTTTTTTCAAAAGAGTTGCAAAGGTCTATGGGGATTGTAAAGAATAAATACTGGGACTTTAGAATGACACAGGCCTTGCTCACAATATGTAGTTTCCTAATTGCGTCTATGTGGGCTTGGTTTTCGAATTTTTCCTAACCTGTTCCCATCTACTACCTATAGATCCCTAAAATTCATTCGTTCCCATGAGTGATTTTTATTTGCGGGGAAAGAAATTGAAGTCGTTCTTGAGAAAGTTTTTAAAGTGATGTTGATACTTCATGAAAAAGAACCCTAAAGAATCAAAATATCCTATTCAAATCGAAGGGACCGCGATATTAGCCATATCGATCCGGGAATCAATTTCGATGAAAACCTCCGCCACGGTTTGACCGTTGGTGGTGTTCAGAAATGGACGTACAAACGGATGACTGGGCACATAGAAGCGTTTTGCCCTAAAGCAATTTTTCGGTATCAGTGACTCACAAAATGAGATTATGACTGCAAAACCTGTAAGAGAAAGTAATGTACTGTGTTTTGGAAGTCGATTTATACACATATTTGGTACCCGGGCCCCATAATGAGACTTTTTCTTTCGAACAATCGACGTTTTTTGTCGCAGCATTGCACTACGTTCTCTGTACTACGTAAACAGCATGTGAGAAAGTAATAATAATAGTAATAGTAATAATAATAGTAATAATAATAATAATAATAATAATAATAATAATAATAATAATAATAATAATAATAATAATAATAATAATAATAATAATAATAATAATAATAATAATAATAAACGATTGAGTTTTATAATCGTTTCCTCATTTAGGCAAATATATCATTGCACGCCCCTCCTACTAATGGAGGCGGGGACGGTAAGAGATCCTCAACGACGCCTTTCGCCGGCGGATGACCCCGCGCCTGCCTCCGCCCCCACGGCCTCCCCTCGCCCGGAGCGCGGGCGGTAGGCGCCATGCTAATCCGCAAATTAAAAACATCTGCCGCGCATCCGCGTGAGTCAGGCGCACATGCAGCGGCGCTAGCGGCGGCGGCGGCGGCGACGGCGCCCGTAAAGGGAGCGGCTTGCCGGCGGCGGAGACGGCGAGGCCGCGATGCATCTGGGCTGCAGCAAGGGCTGCGGCGAGCTCTCCCGGGAGGCTCGCTGGGCAATGTGCAAGTCGGGGAATGGGAGAGTCGAATGGTTCTGAAGAAGTAAAGCAGGAACAAAATGTTGATTTGCAAGGAAATCTTACGAAGGATGTCCTCGTTTTCTGAGTACTCGTTTTTCACTCAAATGTTCCTTATCATTCTTTTCTTATTCCTCTTCTTCTTCTTCTTCTTCTTCTTCTTCTTCTTCTTCTTCTTCTTTTCTTCTTCTTCTTCTTCTTCTTCTTCTTCTTATTATTATTATTATTATTATTATTATTATCATTAATATTAAAGCCATTATTAGGGTCGGATTTTGATGATCTAAAACATCGCCGAAAATTATCAATAATAAGCTCTTAAAATATTTTTAAAATGTTCTAAAAGAAAAGAAAATGACGTAAAAATGTTATCAAACCAGTTCGAATAAACAACTTACGCTGTTGGATACATTATTGATGTAATCAAAGCTTCTTCTCTTCGTTTACGTGAACTTACTTTTCAAGTTTTCAGGTTGGACTGTTCTTTGCAAGGAAATCTCAGTCTAGTTATTCAGAAATCACCTGAACCGACAATGGCTTTGATAAGCAACACAGGAACCTTAGATTACATACTCAAAATGGCTGACATTACAATTTCAGAGTGAAGAAATCAAATAGACTATTAAAGGAATTCTGTGGAGAACATTAGTTCCATCACGTAAATATTATTTGAAGCAAGTATCATGGAAATTATATTAAAATTGATTAAATCAGCGTAAAATATGATAAAAATGACGGAAAAAGAAAAAAATACTTATTAGAAGAAATTGGCGAAAACCATAAAAAGGGCACATATAAAGTTAATCATTACATAAAATAGTCATTACATAAAATTAATTTCTATATTAAATGGTATTGTTCTAAAATGAAATGAAAGAAGACAATTCATTAAAATCCGCCCCCGATTATTATTATTATTATTTATATTATTATTATTATTATTATTATTATTTCTATTATTTTATTCTTTGTCTTCGATTTTTTCTTGTTTATTTAGTAGTTGTTCATCTTGCCCTTATTCAGTAGCATTAGATGCTTCCAGTAAAGGAGCAGCAGGTTAGCAGTGGGTAAGGGCGGCGAGGCGACGTTGCATCTGGGCAACAGGACGTGTTGGAACTATCTCTGGGAAGACTAGCTGGTCCATATGCACGTAGATTAACAGGGAGTTGAACGGTTGAGAAGAACTGAAGCATTGACGAAATGGTGATTTTAGAGAATTAAAAAAAAAAAAAATCAAAAAATCGCTGCGCGTCCTTTCCTCTGGGTACTGTAATATTCTAATACTTCTTACCTGCTGAGTTTAGCTTAAAGTTACATCTGTTTCTGAGAAAACTTTTATCGGTAGGTCCTAGGGTTCGAGTCTCGACGCTGGCGGATTTTTGACACTGGCTACACTAGCTGGGTCGAATTATCCAGCTGACTGATGGAGAATTGTAGTCACCGACTACTCTGTTTTCGTGGTTTCTCTGATCTACACCAGGCAAATAACGGAGAAGTATCCTAACAAACCGATCACGCACCACGCGCGATATTTCCTTCCTATTCCTTGTCCTATCCTCCCCCCTTACGCACACTTACACCTCCACACACTACACTACCACAAATGTGAATGGGCTTTGAGCCTGTCCCGACGGTGGCGGCGCTCCGTTGGGCCAGGTACCTGGAAAGGGAATTTTGCGAGCTGACGTGTATGTCGTAGCTGAGTATATTCATCCATCGGGAAGGAACACCAGCACCTCTTGGAACAAAACATTCACTACACATACGGGACTAATGACCGCAGCCGTTAATGTGCCCGAAAACATCAACCAGTCTAATGCTTCTTACCTAGTTACGAATTAAACAGTTGTGATAAAGTGAAGCGTGGGCAAAATATTAATTACCAGAGACCTGCACGAACCTTGCTTTCCATTTTGTCCGTGCGCTCTTATTTTTGTTCTAATGCTTCTTATTCTACTCTTTCTTTTACTTCGTCTTTTTTCATTATTCTAATTTTGTTATTGTTTCTTATTGATTTTAAGTTTTGTTTATTCTTCTTGACCTTAATCTTTAGCATTAGAGGCTCCCAGAAAGAGAACGGTCGGCTGGCCAGCAGGCGGCATTGGCTGCAAGCGTTTGGGTTGTAGAAGAGTGGAGAAAATCTAAGCTTGCCAGTCTCGCTTCGCAGTGTGGACGGGGAGTAATGTGTTTTGTGGATTTGAATAGTCGTAGATCTCGCAAAGAAGATAACTTTTGCGGGGAAAACGTGTTGCTTTATTTTTAGTAAATATTTTATTTAAAAAAACAAGCTCTTTTTGTCAGTTTAAGTCAGTGCTCCTTAGGACAATATGTGGAATGCGTAAATTGAAGTAAATTACTATGTGAAGGGAAAAACATTGGTCAAAATGTCAAATTTCAGAATAAAAATGTCCGGGGATATATAGATAAGAATCAGCGCATGTTTCATATGGTAACGAAAGGAGATTTTCGTTGTAGGAACTACATAAATGGAATACCTCCTTGTCACAAATTTATTTCGTAGAAACTTACCGAAATTGTTCTTCCAATCAGCCCTCCACACGCAACAGGACATATGTCGATTACACGAATCAAAAATTGATGTTCAATATTCGAAAAAAAAATCTAGCTTGCTCCATTTGCTCAAACGAAGCATTACATACCCAAAGACTTGGTAAAGAACGTTACAGATCATCAATTTTGAGTCAAGGAACATGGGACACATTTATATCGCAGAAACTTACAGAAATTATTCTTCCAATCAGTCCTCCACACGCAACAGGATATATGTCGATTACAAGAATAAAAAATTGATGTTTAATATTCGAAAAAATCTAGCTTGCTCCATTTGCTCAAACGAAGCATTATATACTCAAAGACTTGGGAAAGAACGTTACAGATCGTCTATTTCGAGTCAAGGAACATTGATATCGCAGAAACTAACAGATATAATTCTCCCAATCAGCCCTCCACACGCAACAGGAAACATGTCGATTAAAAGAATCAAAAATTGATGTTCAGTCGTGTCATGGTCTCCAAGCTGTGAGGACGTATTTCCTAAGCGCTCCGAGGGTCACCGCAGGTAATTGTCAGTGAGCGGCGCAGCAGGGAGTTTTGTTCAGCAGTACGATCGTAAGTGAAGAGCGCCGCACACATCGCCAGTGTCTGCTTGGTATACGCTAAGAATAACCGCAATATTTTTAATGTATTGCTAATTTTTTAATATATTGTTAATGCTTTTAGTTTTTTCCTAAAAGTAATTTTCCTAAAAGTTCGTTTTACCTCTAATTTTTCAACATCATGGCCACACGCAACGTTAAAGCGAATGACGTCTCTGCTTCGCTTATTGAAAGCATCTGGAGAAGAAATTGGAGGTGTTAGTTTCTCGTTACGAAGAGAAACTATTAGAGAAAACTAAGGAGATCGATGATCTCAAACTTCAACTGGAGGAGCGGACTGACGAGCTTGAGCAGTACCAACGGCGAAACTCCCTAAGGATCTTTGGGAACCCGAGCGTGATGGCGAGGACTTCGACTGCATAGAAATCAATGTTGCCAAAAAGATAGGTTACCAATTAGACCTAAGCGACATTGATCGCAACCATCGAGTTGGCCGGAAAACGAATGGTGGTACTCGACCTATAATTGTAAAATTCATCAGTTATAGAAAGCGCCGGGAAATGTTTTCATCAAAAATAAATCTGAAGAAAACGGGTATCCCAATTCGGGAAGACCTCACGAAGATGCGGCTGGAAGTGCTAAAAAAGGCTTTGGAACTTTTCCGCCAACAGAACATTTGGACAACAGATGTAGTCGTCACCGTAAAGGTGAGAAATACCAAAGTTCGCGTCAGAACTATAGCAGAATTGGATAGTATACATAACTAGGTGCAAAGACTATGTACAATTTTTCTTTCTTAAAACTAAAATATTTTTAATTAAAATTTCTTTCGTCTCTTGCTAATTTTTATAGTGCTATTAAATTACTATTACTATTATTAATATTATCATAATATTTACAATTAATACTTCTACTTCTAATTTATTATTGCTAATATTAGAAATATATTATTTTATATTACATTTTAATTATATTGTTTTACTAGTGTCCTTATTTTTACAATTGTAGTTAACTATTATCCTAGAACATTTATTAGTTATAAGAAACTTAGAATAATTAGACTAATTCTAAGTAGTTAGTTCCCCACGTGCGATTGTAAGCAACTTATTTAATTCTGATTTCTTTCTGCTTATTGCTTTTGAATTTTTTCCACCGCGAATATCTTCATAAAGGTGGCAACGAAGCTTAACACCGCCTTTTCCTCAGTACACACGTTCAAGGAATTCTGTACCTGTGTTTAGTGCTAATCCGGAAGTGGAGAGGGTGCTGGCTCACCCCGGCCCCGTGGAAAGTCCCAAGCCCGCTCGAAGTAGCCCTGCAACCCTCCAGAATTTACAGATATCTTTGTTTCAGTTCCCTCGTGGCTTGTCTGTTTCCCACGTAAATGCCCAATCACTTAAGCAGCATACTCTGAAATTTCAAATATTATAACTGAAACGAAACCAGACCTGTTATTAATAAGCGAAACGTGGCTAAAATCTACAATAAAATCAGGTCTCGTATCGGTATCAACTATAAAATCCTTCGGAATGATAGGTCGGTAATTAAAAGCAATTTAAAAGAAAAGACGGGTGGAGGGGTCATTGTTTGTTCGCAATGAATTAAGGTTAAAGTACTCGCTCACTCAACATCCTCTTTACCTGGCATGGAATATATGTTTGCAGAAAACTAAATTGAAATGAAACGTATACTTGTTGCTGTTGTTTCCTGGCCACCGAAAACGGGAGTTCTATCCGAGTTAGAGATTCCTCTTTCGCAGTAAGTAAGTAAATATCAGGATATCATAATCATGGGTGATTTCAATTGCGATTTGAAGGTACCGCTCACAAACTCGGCCGAAAAATTTATTGATACTTTTAATTCAAACAATTTACAAATATTAGAATTTGGCCCTACTCACTTATCATTAGGAGCTGAAACATGGATAGATCACGCGATTGTGTCAGACACTTCGAAAGTATTAATGTACGGTCAGATATCTGTTTCGGGAGTATCAAAGCATGATTTGCTACTTATGGTGTACTCTATAAAATGTCCTAAATGTAAGCAAAAAATGATTCTCTACCGTGACTACAAAAATATTAATTCTGAGGCTATGTTCGATGACAGTGCCAAAGGTCCTTGGCATGACGTTTATAATCAAACATCTCTTAATAGTAAAGTAGAAGTCTTCAACGAATTTATTTCAGACCTTTTCGATAAATATGCACCATGGAAAACGCGACGTGTGACACGTCCCGCGGCCCCGTGGCTTACAAGTACATTAAAGTAATTCATGCAGGAACTCGACTCAGCTTACCATCGCTTCAAGTGTAATAAAACCTCTGAAAATGAAAGAGAGTACAAAAAGTTACGAAATTTCGTAAAACAAAAAATTAGAAACGCAAAAATTCGATATTATCATGATGTCTTTAAAGTAAATACAAACACAAAAGACGTTTGGAACAAACTGAGAGACCTTGGAATCACGAAAGCTTATTCTTCTGAAATTTCTGTCGATATGCCCTTGAATGATATTAATGACTACTTTGTAAAAGTTTCAAAACCAATACCACCTTGTGTTAAGTGTAATACATTACAGAGACTTTCAAGCAATTCACCTGCTATCAGGGATAAATTTTATTTCCATAACGTTGATCATCAAGAAGTTAGTAAAATTGTTCTTTCACTAGAATCAAATGCAAATGGCTTCGATAGTATCACAGCCAAACAATTGAAATTTCTTTTACCATTTGCCCTTCTGGCGCTCACGCATTTAATAAATTTCTCATTAACAACGGGAACCTTTCCTTAAGCGTGGAAGCTTGCACATGTTCGCCCCCCGCCAAAATCTGAACTGACCTCGGCGTCTTGCAATTATCGCCCAATTTGTATATTGCCGACAGTGTCTAAAGTTCTGGAAAAAATTGTTCAAAAACAGATTGTAAAACACGTATCTGACTCAGATCTGCTCGATAACTTTCAATCCTGCTTTAGAGGAGGTAGAAGCACACAAACAGCTTTATTGAAAGTAACTGAAGACATAAGAAAAGCGCTAGATGATGGCCTCGTAACTGTATTAACTCTCTTAGATTTTAGTAAAGCATTCGACTCTGTAGATTACGACATCCTAATAGCGAAGTGCACAAATCTAAGTTTTTCTGATTCCACCATCTCTTGGATTGCAAGCTATCTCTACAACAGGCAACAAATTGTAGTAGTTGACGATCTGCACTCCAATCCAAAACCTCTCCACCGAGGAGTACCTCTGGGATCTGTGTTAGGGCCACTGTTCTTCTTAATTTATATGAATGACCTATCAAGCGAACTTACAGAATGTATTTACTAGGCTGTCCGGGTGACGCCGCGTCCATGGCGAAGTGCATTACGCCCTGAGGAAGGTCGCAGAATGGCGACCGAAACGTCGGCACCTTCGCCATGGACGCGGCGTCACCCGGACAGCCTAGTAAATACTGACTCCGACTGCGGAAGCCTACGCTCTTACAGAATGTAGTCATCATATGTACGCGGATGACCTGCAAATTAATATCTCCGGAAAACCTTCACAGATAGAAATGCTAATAAATAAATTAAATAATGAACTCTCATCTGTAGTCAAATAGTCAATGAGAAACGGACTCAATTTAAATCCTACAAAATCACAAACCATCATAATTGGCTCTTCTCAAATGCATAAGAAACTTGAAGGTTCATATGTTCCTAATGTGCTTATAGACATTGTTGTAGTACCACGTCATACACAAGTGAAAAACTTGGGCTTAATACTTGATGATCATCTAAGCTGGTAATATCAGATCCGAAATATCTGTCGCAAAGTTTATGCTACTTTGCAATTCCTTAGATATATCGATAAATGTCTCCCTACTAATACGAAAGAAATGTTAGTTAAAACCCTGCTGTGTCCTCATTTTGACTTCGGGGATATTGTGTATAACAATTTGAAAGAGTGACTCGCTCAAACTCTACAGAAGGCTCAAAATTCCTGTATTCGTTTCATTTATAACATAAAAAAATACGATCACATCTCCGGTGTTTATAAACAGCACAAAATATTAACACTAAAAGCTAGGCGTTTGTATCACAGCCTTTGTCTTTTATTTAAGATGCTAAAAATGGGTTCCCCGACATACTTAACAAATTATTTTGTACATCGTAAATCTTCTAGATTTCAGAAATCCCAGTTACTCTGTATTCCGAAAAGCAAAACCAACCACTACAATAAATCATTCGCAATTACTGTCACCAGGGAATGGAATAAATTGCCTTCCAATATTAAAAACTCCTCCTCATTAACATATTTTAAGAAGCACCTTTATGATTTTCTTACAAAGTAAAATACATCATTTTGCAATTTAAATCACCGCAGTTTACGGGTCGAATAAAAACTATTCCTTAGGTGTGTTAATACTTGATTAATATGTTTTAGAAATAACATTAATGTTTCTTTTGTAAAAAATATGTTACTTTCTTGCGACCTGTTTGATACTGCCGGAACTGTATTTTCATCCGTAGGAGCAGTGTCGGATTTAAACAAGAAAACGACCCTTTCCAGCATGGACCGCAGTTGAGGATTCCATCCCAAAGACCCGTTACATGTTAGCTTAGTTTCCATTGTATTAGGACGCAGTCAGCCTGGTGGGTTTTCCCGACTAGCGGGTTTTCCTCCAGGATCGAGCGGCGGGTGATGGTGTCTTTCTGTATTAAGAGATCACAGTCGCTCGGGGTGAATACCAGGCTGCCGCGTAGCGCGCAGATATGTAAAGTACATAATATCTTATTTAATTCAAATTGTGTTTTCAATCTCGGTCTTGAATTTAAAAATTATTTCAAACATCTTATTCTAACATTGTATCTATTTAACCTCTGAAGTTATCTATTTATATATTTATAAGTTGCTTTAAATAACGTTTGCTTTCCAAAACTACTTACCACTTGTAGATTATATTACATTTACATTTTTTAGATTACATTACTTTTTAATACTTTTACTATTACTACATTACTTTTACTACATTACTCTGTATATTTGTGGCATGTGGTTAGGCGGAAGAGCGGGCCTGATGGCCCAAGCCTCGCTATATTAATAAAGGCATATTATTATTATTATTATTATTATTATTATTATTATTATTATTATTATGTTCAATATTCGAAACAAAAAAAATCTAGCTTGCTCCATTTGCACAAACGAAGCATTACATACCCAAAGACTTTGTAAAGAATGTTACAGATCGTCTATTTCGAGTCAAGGAACATGGGACACATTTATATCGCAGAAACTTACAGAAATTATTCTTCCAATCAGCCCTCCACACGCAACAGCAAATATGTCGATTACAAGAATCAAAAATTGATGTACAATATTCGAAACAAAAAAATTCTAGCTTGCTCTACTTGCTCAAACGAAGCATTACATACCCAAAGACTTAGTAAAAAACGTTACAGATCGACTATTTTTAGTCAAGGAACGTGGAACACATTTATATCCCAGAAACTAACAGATATTATTTTTCCAATCAGCCCTCTACACACAACAGGACATATGTCGATTACAAGAATCAAAAATTGATGTTCAATATTCGAAAAAAAATTCTTGCTTGCTCCACTTGCTCAAACGGAGCATTACACACACTAAGACGTCGGAAATAATATTACAGATCATGTATTTTTAGTGAAGGATCATGGGACACATTTATATCGCAGAAACTTAGAGAAATCATTCTTTCAAGCTGACCTCCCCACTCACCAGGAAATGTGTCGAGTAAAAGAATTAAAGCTTGATGTCCAATATTCGAAAAAAAAAAAATCTAGCATGTTCCATTTGCTCAAACGAAGCATTACATACCCAAAGACTTGGTAAAGAACGTTACAGATCATCTATTTCGAGTCAAGGAACACGGGAGTAGACGCGTGGAGGACAAGATTTCGGGCGAATCTTCCGACGAGGCGAGGAGCCTTGTCGCTGTTGGAAGTGAATGGGAGCGAGGCGCGTGGGGTGGGCGTAGCAATGCAAGGGCAGCGATTGCGGCGGCGTCGGCGGCGCCCCGGTCACGGTCGCTGCCAGGGCGAGCGCCTCCGAGGCTGTTGCGCTCCACATGCGCGGCGATTGCCAACATACACACACACACACACACACACACACACACACACATGTACTCTAATACAATGATGAACGTAATTATATTTAGTTTCGAATGTCTACACTTAGATTTTTCTTTAGTGGCCGATGACCATCTCATTTTAGCTCATTTCTCAGCGTGCTCGCTTTCCAAGCCGCTACCCGAGATTTGATTCCCGGTCGAGCCAAGACTATTTGTTTTGTGTGTGTGTTTTCCTAGCAATGTACCAATATTAGTTGCTTTGTGACGATGAGAGAACTCACTTCTCTGGTTGAGAAGATCGGAATAAGGCGTGCCCCTTAACCAGAGCCGGATCCAGAGACACATTTTGGGAGGCGAAATATTTACATCCAACATGTTTTAGTCGAATGAATAATATTACAGGTTATGTAGAATGGCACATGTTAAACACAGCTCATGTTGTAAAGCACTTTTATTCGTTTTAGTATTTTTACAAAAATATTTTTGCTTGGATGTTAAAATTAATAGTGGCTGAAAACCTTTGGGAGGGGAAATTTTCTTATTTTACTCCTCGTGGATCGGGGCTTGCCTTAACCCACTGCCGCGCGGCCGGGACGTTGCTGGTAGGCCAACTCGGTCTGTCGCGCAGAGAACACACAGGCAGAGGCCGATGACATTAGGCCATTGTTACTCCTCCTGCCATATGAAATGAAATCTTTTTAATGAACTCGCGAATGTCCTTCTCAACTAGGCTCACAAATATGCTTTCCATTGTTAAAATGATTCATTTTATAAGGCAGGAGGTGTAAGAATGAGCTAGTGCCATCGACCACTATAGGAAAATGGAAGTATATGTTGCTAATTTACAATACGCGCAGAAAGTGAAAGAAAACTATGTAACCTCTAAACACGAGAGATTCGTAAGTTTTGTTAGATGTCCTGGATCACGGGATAAATATAAAAACCAGTGAACAGTTTCGATGTCTGAAAATTTCAAATATTTGATTGTGAATGTGATTAATCATTTATTGTGATATTTGAATAATTCATTTATTCTAGCAATGCACATAAAAACTGAATTCTTATACTCATTGCGACATTGTTTAGTACCCAACTGTCAGACGACAGCAAGGCTTCAAGGAATAGGTTACCCGCCAGTAAATAATTGCTATTCTCGTGCTGTGTTATGTAACAGCATATTTTCTAGTATTTTGGGTGTTTAAGAAACTGTTGGAACTGTATAAACCCTATAATTTCGCATTATTCATGTAGACTGTTTTGTTATTGTAAAATGTTTAATTTATTGCTGTGTTCTGTGAGAGATTTTCATTTGTTCTTCTAGAGCATTGTTCATGCTAGTTTCTGGAAAACCATTGTATTGTTTTGTTCAATAGTACTTTTTGCTGATGTAGGCTAGTAGTAGTAACAAATAAACTTAATGATGTGTCGAGCTTTCCAAAAAGTGTCCAGACTACTTCAGGGACACTACCCTGAAGAAGCCTGCGACATGACAGGCGAAACGTCGGCCTATCTGCCAACGACGCGGCGTCACCCGGACAGCCTAGAAGTGATAAAATATGTCTTTCAGAGAGATTTCTAAGAATCTGCTGAATGTATTTGCACGAAATTGCGGCCGAGACGCATCGAATGACTCCTTTTTTGCCTCAATTATTGGATCATAAGGGGTCTAATTGTGAGTGACGAACAGAAGCAGGTTAGTCGATTACAATAAGAATAAGGGCAGGTTACCTAACAGCAGTAAATTTTAATGTTAATCAGTTTAGCATATAATTCGCATACCAGTCGTGTATATGGAGTGAATTATGTAAGATAGACTCTGTGAACAAAAGTATGTGGCCACGTGGCTGAAAATGACTTACTAGTTCGTGGCTCCTTCCATCGGTAATGTTGGAATTCAGTGTTGGTCCACCCTAGCCTTGATGACAGCTTCCACTCTCGCAGGCATACTTCCAATCAGGTGCTGGAAGGTTTCTTGGAGGGTGGCAGCCCATTCTTCACGGAGTGCTGCACTAAGGAGAGGTATCGGTGTAGGTCGGAAAGGCCTGGCACGAAGTCGGCGTTCAAACACTTTCCAGAGGTGTTCGATAGGATTCAAGTAAGACTCTGTGCAGGCTAGTCCATTACAGGGATGTTATTGTCGTGTAAACACTGGCTATGCAATATGAACAGGTACAGGTGTTGAAAGATGCAATCGCCGAATTGTTCTTCAACAGTGGGAAGCAAGATGTTAAAAACATCATGACACCATTTTGGACTTGTCCGGATACTTTTGATCACGTAGTGTAATTACCAGAAGTGCATATGGAGTGAATGATGTAAGATATTCAGTTACATACAGTTAATTTACAATTGACAAACAAACTAGTCAATGAATTATGAATTTTGAAGAAGATGACAAAAGTGATCACAAAGCTAGTTGATTCTGTGAATATTTGCTTCGTTCTGACGTGTGTCAGCAGCCATACGGTGTCCAAGATATCACCAGGATTTCACAAAATTAGTTGCGTCCCAATCAGCAAGAGAATCAAATCAAGAGATATCGACTCAACCAGAAATACAAGTATGTATTACTTGTATGTTATTCAGAGATATAATAATTTTAACAACTTGATTGTGATAAATTTTAATTGGTTCTGCGTATCACATAAATTTTAACAACCGGTTCTGCGAAGTACAATTATTTTAATAAACGATTCGCGCAAACCAGATGAATGACAGCACTGCATAGGGGCAAGAGTAATGAGGCCGTATGATATAACCAACGTGAAGAAATGACGTGATTCTGGTTAGTGAAGGATTCCTTCGAATGAATAGACAGTGCCTAGAAAATAATGCATTGGAAGTGAATTAGAATGAGATACCTTGGATAGTCAACCCATCGGCAGCTATGAAAATTTAAAATGATTTGGGAAGATATTAATTTTGTGTGCCAGTATAAGATTACATTTGTAGTTGATGCAACATAAAATAAATAAACAAATAAACAACATATTTTTCCTACCAAAAATGTATTGATTGATAGATAATACTATTATCAAAAATCTCGAGAACATAATAAAATCTACATGCGCATTGTTTTTGAATAAGATTCGGACACTTGCGGAATTTAAAGTAGTAGTTGAATTCGAGTGTCGTGACGTGTTGTGAAGTGTAGTGCATCAGAGAAGTAGAGAGAGAACTGAAGTGCACGTGTTGTGAAGTGAAGTGTTGTGAAGTAAAGTGCAGTGCATTTATAAGTTAAAAATTCCGTGCAGGACAGACCTAAAGTGTTCCGCTAATGCTGTTAGTGTTATTATTGTTATATTATTGTTATTATCGTTTAAAATGCTTTAAAATTACAGTGTATTACCATTCTTAGTTGTAATATGTAAATTGCAGTGTTCTGCATCCAGGTTGTATACCTACCTGCAGATATAATAAATCTCTCTCTCTCTCTCTTTCTCTCTCTCTATATATATATGTGTGTATATATATATATACACACACACACACACACACACATATATATATATATATATATATATATATATATATATATATATATAACATTGGGAGACGCATACGCGGACTTCGCCATGTCTTAAGCGGCAGGAGAGCCGGAGCGGTGGGGCGTCTGTCGTGCGCGTGGGTGGGTGCGGGGGGTGGGGGGAGAACTGAATCCTGGGAGCCACCTCGCTTGCTGGCCGCCTCCCCCAGCACTCAAGGCAGCGCCTGCGTCATACGATCTGCCGAGGGTGGGACGTCACGCACTGCAACGCAGCTGGCCGACCCACACCATCACATCTCTCCCTCCCCCCCCCCCAACCGCCAACCCCCGGAGACATTCTGGAATGTGCGCTGTGGCACCGCTGGCAATAGGAAGTGAATGTTGAGGTAGGAAGGAAAGAATTCTGCCGGTCTTAACGGTTTGGAATAATTAAATCTGGTTCATTCGCATCATTAATTTGTTTGCATGTTCCTAAAAGAAACTCAGGTGTATGTAAATCGGGAACCAGAAGGAAAATAAGAGATTGACCCTTGTGTAAATTGCGGAGCGACCCGGAAAAGGGCATACGAAATATGGGGACCAACTATCTCATTCCTTTCCAGATAAAAGTGGAAGGTGACACTATACTTTCGAAGAACATTTTCATAGCCATTATTTTTAAAATACAATTCCCTTTCCAATTTTCCAGACTTAAGAAAGACTTACTTCTTTCTTAATACGGTTTGGTTAAAATTGAATCATTCGTTGACCGAATGGGTTCTGCTTATCTTGCAATTTTTGTATTCTCTCTTTTTTTTAGCTAATATTCTTTAACGCTGAACGTGGACACTCTTCTAGTACTTTCTTTGCTTTTCATTTTGATATGGGGGGAGTCTGGAAGATTTTTCATATGGAATAGGTGAACAGCAGGTGCGGCGGAGGCGGCACCGCGCTTACCTGCTCAATCAGTCCTTTTCCTTGGTACATTCACATGTAGAATTCGCGGAAAAATATGAAGGGATTATTTGGTCCCCAATTTACATACGGTCAAGAAACTGTAGACTTTTCGTAATCGTCATTCGATGGATAGATAATGTATAAGGTTGACGAAAACGTATCATCTGAATTTTGTTTATGATCAAGCACACAAGTGGATGAAGTACAATTATTACAGTCCTTTAAGACCGAAATTCATTCCTTCTACTCATTGTTAGAAGTTACTGGTTTTACTGTTAATGTTCAATAGACACAGGTTTGTACCGTGTTTCTGAAAAATCAACTCCCATGTTTTAACTGTCAGTAAACCAATTGGAAGAAAGTAGCTAGCAAACCAGGTGGGGTGTTTGATACCTCAAGATATATACGTATACATTTTATATTTTTAAATTAAAGAATTATTAACAAACGGCTGATGATACTGATCATTCTTACTTAGCATAAATATACCATTTAGGTTCAAGAAAACACACTGCAACGCAGCCAGCCGACTCACACCATCCGATCTCTCCCCCTAATTGCCAACCCTCAGAGACATTTTGGAATGCCTACTATGGCACTATTGACAATGGAAGTGTATATTCAGGTAGGAACGAAATAATTCTTCTGGTCTTAACGGTTGGAAATTAAATCTGATTCATATGCTTGAGTAATTTATTTGAAGGATCGTATAATGAAAATGTAGACTGAATTTTCGTAATCGTCAACCGATGGGTTGATAATGTAAATGGTTGAAGAAAACGGAAACCTCTGCTTTTGTATTATGATAATGAAAATAAATTAAACAAGCGGAAGAACTAGACTTTTTACAATCCCTTAAGACAAAAATTCATTTCTTCTTCTCATTGCTGGAGGTTATGGGTTTAAGATCAATTTGTTGTGCCGTATTTCTAAATAATCAACAAAAACGTTCTAACTTTCAGTTTTCTTAACGCAATACCACATATTTAGGGGTAGCTTCTTTCTTGACGCCTTGCTGTCAGCTGTGCCGTAAGTTGTGTCGACATGACTATTAGAAGTCCGTCAACAATTCTGGTGAAATAACATATCCAAATATTTGCATTTATGAGTCAAAATAGAAGGTACATTGTGAGGTGATTGTGTATGTGAGTGCGCTTAAGCGAAGACATGGCTTTGTGGACGCATTCATGCAGTACTGTTTCCTTTCAAGTTCTGATGTCACCGAAATCTAGAACAACGTATGTTACGTCCTCTCCATAAAATTCGTCTGGGAATCGAACCAATCAGAGTGGCAAGCCACAAAAATCCCTATCCTACCAAGACTGCAGCTAATAGTTGGATTATAAATATGTATACACGAAAACATTTGAGAATTCGAAAAACTTAATGAGATTATTAAAGCATCTGTATCCACAATAGGGGGAGGGGATGGAAAGTAAATATTAACATGTAAACTGGATGGCAGTATGAACGTGACATTTTTGAAAAATAAAAGAATTAATAAAGAACAATAATTATTTCATTTCTATAAACACACTATCATAATATAATAACAATTAATTATAACTAAGAACATACGACTAATGATGTATCAAATATATCAAGTTTTTGAGACGTGTATAATGTACTCGTGTTTGTTGTGAAAACCTCAATAAACATTTATTTTTTCCGGTGGTATTCCAAGTGATCTCAGAAGGCCAAATTGGGGCGGTAATCCATAAAGTTGGAATCAACAGTTGTGGATTAGGGATATGTCTGCAATGGCTCCAAACAAGCAAGTCTCGAAGCCCTCTTCCCTGGGCTGGCGCGCATGGAGCCTCGCGGTGAATCGAGCAATGCTCTGCGGGGGGCGCGGAGCGTTCCCAGCGGCCGCTCGCCCATCGGCCATGCGACCGACCCCCTCCACCACCCCTCTCGCCAGCAGCCAGAGGCCCTGGCGCCGTTCGCACGCCCAGCCGCAGCGGGCGCCACCGCCCCGCCTCGAGCGACCTGGCTCCCCAAATGACACCGTCTCCCGCACTCGCCCGCCCCCGTCACCCCCGTCGTCACTACGCCCCGCTGCCCTCCACGTTCAGCCCCGCTGCCCCCGCCGCCCCGCCGCCCCACCGCCCCACCGTCCCCAACGCCCCCGCCGTCCCCGCCGCCCCCGCCCCGCCCCCTCCACGCCGGCCCCGCCGCCACCGCCACCTCTGTCCCGCTGCCCAGCCACCTCCATCACCCCCGCCGCCTCCGCTGCCCCGCCACACCGCCAATGATTTGGCCGCCATCAATCCGCCCCACCACCCAGTTACAACCCGCCCCACTCCCGCCACCTACACCTCCCTGCCACCCCTGTCAACTTCACCGTCCACGCCACCCCGCCATCCTCACCGCTTCCGGCGCCCTCATCGCCCCAAATATCGCCTCTTCCACCACTGCCGCCTCTGTTGTCTCCGCCGCACTTCCTCTGCCCCCGCCACCGCCACCATCTCCTCCACGCCTCCGAAGACCCAGCCCCCCGCCCCGGCACGTCCACCTCCATCGCCACCCCCTCCGCCAACGCCGCATCCTCCGCCGTCGCCACTGCCGCCACCTCCGGGGCGCGGGGCCGGGGTGGTCGATTTTTATGGGTCGATAGCTCCCAGCGGCGGCGGTGCCCGCTCGCACGCAGCCCGCGGCGGGGGCGGGGGCGGGGGCAGCGGGCCCGATAAATTATCCGCCGCCTCGTCACCTGGCGCCCGCAGCTGCAGTGGGCGCCGATTTGTGGCTCAGCCCGCGCCCGCGCCCCGCGCCCCGCCCCCGCGCCGCCGCGGCTGATGCGGTGACGGCTGCTAACCGGGCCATCCGCGTGCCGCAGCGCCCTGCCCGCCCGTTGGAAGCGAACGCCGCTGCGGTGGCGCGTTCTGCAATCACGACGGCCGCCCTGAGCGACACCTGCTGGGTGATTTCGCGCTGCGTGCGGGTGATGGACGCGGGGAAGTGGAAGTCGTAAACGAGGGAGATGAATTTTGTCGTCGTGTACTACTGTGCATTGTTATAGGCATGACATTTTTTAAACTTGCTTAGATATGTCTCGGACTATTGAAGAGAGACAATTCGCAAAAGAATATTTGTGATATGAAAAATAATCAGTTTCACTATTCCATATTTGGAAAATAGTCTCCAATGGGTCAGAAAGCGTGTAAATAAGGAATATATTTTCTCTGAGAATGAGAAGTACTCATTCGGTTGCTTCTGCAACTACTCAGACACCTGCAGGGAGATTTTGTGCTGCGTAAGTGGTAGACGTCGGGAGAAAAGGAATCTGCAATGAGGCGGATCATGTTTTGTCACCATTGTTATTGAGTTAAACTTTTATGAAACTTACTTATATGTTTCATTGAGGGTGTAGAGTTCTATTGAAGAGAGAAAATTCGCAAAAGAATATTTGAGATAAGAAAATGAAATTGAAATTGACTGTTCCATTTTTGGAACAACGGGCTCAAAATCATATAAATAAGAAGTACATTTGCTCTGGAAATGAATGGTACTCATACAGTACATTTCTCTACTATTCAGACACCTGCTGCGTGATTTCGCGCTGCGTGCGGGTGATGGACACGGGGAAGAGGGAATCTTCAATGAGGAGCATGATTTCTGGTCGTCATGTACTACTGTGCAGTGTTATGGGGTTGGAATTTTTTAAACTCGCGTAGATATTTAATTAAGGGTGTCTCGGTCTATTGAAGAGAGAAAATTCGCAAAAGAAAATTTGAGATAAGAAATAAAATCAGGTCCAGTGTTCCATATTTGGAAAATGGGCTAAATTGGGTTAAAAAGCGTATAAATAAGAAATATGTTTGCTCTGAGAATGAGAAGTACTCATTCGGTTGCTTCTGCAACTACTCAAATATATGCACGGCTATTTTGTACTTCGTGCGGTTGATAGACATCGGGAGAAAGGGAATCTTCAATGAGGCGAATCATTTTTTGTCACCATGAACTACTGTGCATTGTTATTGGGTTAAAATTTTATAAAATGCACTTATATATTTCATTTAGGGTGTAGAGATCTATTGAAGAGAGAAAATTCACAAAATAATATTTGAGATAAGAAAAAAAATGAAATTGACTGTTTCGTTTTGGAAACGGGCTCAAAATCAAATAAATAAGACGTACATTTGCTCTGGAAATGAAAGGTACTCATACAGTAACTTTCACTACTATTCAAACACCTGCTGGGTGATTTCGTGCTGCTTGCGGGTGATGGGCACGGGGAAGAGGGAATCTTCAATGAGGAGCATGATTTCTGGTCGTCATGTACTGCTGTGCAGTGTTATGGGGTTGGAATTTTTTAAACTCGCGTAGATATTTAACTTAGGGTGTCTCGGGCTATTGAAGAGAGAAAATTCGTAAAACAATATTTGAGACAAAAAACCCAATCAAATTCACTGTTCCATATTAATTGGATTGTTGGTGATGTAGATACCTTTTTATATGATAAATGACTGAAGATATTGTCTGGTATCAATTTTAATCAACTTATGATCATTTCGATCGCGTTGCGATCATCATCAGAGCTAGCAGCTTCTGGGCCGAAAACAAAGTTCTGCTTTGTTTGCTGCAGAACTTTGTTTTCGGCCCAGAAGCTGCTAGCTCTGATGATGATCGCAACGCGATCGAAATGATCATAAGTTGATTAAAATTGATACCAGACAATATCTTCAGTCATTTATCACTGTTCCATATTTTGAAAATAGGCTCTCATGGGTTAAAAACCGTATAAATAAGAAATAACTTGGCTCTAAGAATGAGAATTACTCATTCGGTAGCTTTCGCTATAACTCAGATACCTGGAGGGCTATTTCGCGCTGCGTGTGGATGATAGGGGTCGGGACAAACGGGCTAAGGGAATCTTCAATGAGGCGGATAATTTTTTGTCACCATGTACTACAGTGCACTGTTATTGGCTTGAAATATGAAACTTGCTTATATGTTTCATTTAGGATGACTCGGTTAATTGAAGGGAGAAAATTGGCCAAAAAAATATTTGAGATAAAAAATAATGAAATTGGCTGTTCCATTTTGGAACAACAGTCTCAAAATCGAAATCGTATAAATAATAAATATATTGGCTCTGAAAATGAAAAGTACTCATACAGAACCTTTCGCTTCTACTCAGGTACCTGCACGGCGATTTTGCGCCGCTTGCGGATAATGAACACGGGGAAGAGAATCTTGAAAGAGGGGGTCATTTTTTTTTCACTATACACGACTGCGCATTGTTATTAGTTTGAAATTGTATGGAACTTGCTTATATGTTTGATTTAGGATGACACGGTCGATTGAAGAGACAAAATACACAAACGAATATTTGAGATAAGAAGAAAGTTACATTGATTGTTCGATAATGGATTAAAAAGCCTGTAAATCCTTGAACAGTATTTAAGTAAAACTCGGAGTGTGCGTATGTGTGATTGTGCGGATATGTGTGGTTCCTTCACTTACAGCTAGAACACTCCCCGTGCAACACGTATGACGTATGAGGTGTCTCGGGCACGTCTCGGTCACTGATAATTTGTTTTTGAATGCGGCCACAGAATTCAAGGAAATTTCCAAAAACGTGTTTTTTCGTGTTTTGGCGCTGCGATCTTAGTGATAATGACAGGAAATAAACCCTCCCCTCCTAAATCCATCTACGTAGGTGGCATTGGTTAAACACCAGTATCCAAAAGTATTTTTCGCAAATCCATAATTTTATTTCCTGTCGTTGACAACACCGATGTTGACATCTTTAAGTGAACAAGTGAATTACCAGGTAAATTGCGGTGCAGATTGATTTCAATTTAGTTCCGAATTGTCGTATTTTTTAAAAATTAAGTTGCGAAAACCTGCAAACAGTATTGCCTCGGAACTTATTAAATTTGAAGAATTTCATGTGAATATAGAGAAAACAAAACTGTGTGTCAGGCTAGAGAAGAATGAACGTTCTTATGTTCGACTTCGCACTTTTACGTTCTTATATAAGTGTGTAAATACCGATTTTCAAATGAATGTGATCCACAACTTATTCTTATTACACCTAACTAACAACTTAATCACATAATCATACAAAATAGTCGTCTTTTAATGTTAGATACACATACAAAACGATTAATAGAGCAATTGCATAAGTAGATACGGCGTTTTAATTTTTAAATTGCAATAAGATCAGTTAATATCACGTATGGAGGTCACATACAAGGAAATTGGCTGTTCAAAACTTTTGAACGGTAGAACAACATTATCAGCTACTACGATTCATTGGTAAGTCCAATGCCAGACACTGAAAGCACGCATTTGAACAAAGCTAGGCCTGAAAGAAATTTTCAATAGATGAAACTATTTTAAAAATAGTTTACGGCATCAGCGACGCCACATTTTAGTAATAAGAAATATCTTTGCTCTGCGAATGAGAAGTAGAAGTACTCATTCAGTACCTTTCGCTACCACTCGATACACTTGCTGGGCTATTTTACGCTGCGTGCGGATGATAGACGTCGGTGAAATGGGCCAAAGGAAATCTTCAATGAGGAATATTTGAGGAATTTTTTGTCGATATGTACTACTACTGTGCTTCCTTGTTGTCGTGAAATTTTATAAAATAGGATATTCTAGAAGAATTATTGAAAAGAACGTGGTTTTTTAGATTGTTTCGATGGTTCCTATGCACCCACCGAAGTATTGGTGAAACGCTGGAAAATTCTCTCTTCCCGGTATTTACCTGAATAGTCATTACTTGATGTATCACATTAATGATAATTAGGTATAATTTTTTAAATTAATTTCCTAAAAAACTTGTTGGGAGGGAAGATGAGCACCTAATAGATAGAGAGTTTTAAAGACACCTACAGATGTGATCACATTCGAACGCTCTCGACGAAACAAATGGAGTGACTTAATTTTAATCTGGATCTTTCTAGAATACACTGAAACAATTCTAGGAGGATTTTTTTGAGGGGGTTATGCCACCTTAAGTGCTACGGAGTTTGAGTACCTTTCTATCTCAACGAGAATTCGTAGAACTTGATTAATTATATCGTCGCAGTTTTACTTTCTCGAACACTACGTATATAGAAATTATTGTAATGCTGCGGCAAAACTCGGAGATTTTTCAAGAGCAAAACTCGGATTGTGGTGTACTTATTCATAAAAACCGGATAAATCTTGTTCAAATATGAAGTAAATTACTTCCTCTAACAAATTATGTTATCATTTTCATCGTGGATTCTTAATTGAATCCTCAATGAAGTTGATGATTGAATCCATGTAGTTAATTATGTTAGATATTTCCACTGTGTCCCTTGTCGAAATCATGTTTAACACTAAACACTCAAATTATTCAAATTTTTAACAAAACGTATTGAACACCAATACTTATGGTCGGTGTTATTTATATAGCGAAAGCTTAAGTATTAACAAATCTCTCCAAAATGTTTAGAGTAGGAAAACTCTAATGATTCTTTGGGCATATCATAGCAAAGTACGAGAATCTTACGAAAATATATGAATCTGAGATAAAAAAAAGACGATACAGAAAATTAGAAATTATCTTATATATTTACGTTTTATCACTTTGGATACGATTTCCAAGCTTTACAAATAATTTTGTTATTTTGCTGCCTAACAGTAAGCAACCGTTTTCTAAGTACAGAATGGGTGCATATTTTGCAGTGTTGACCTTTTTTTATCTTTGGAACCCTATTGCCAAATATACTTGAATGCATTTTAAGAGAATAGGATATTAATATTTAAACCTCGCCTGTCTCTGAATTGTAAGAAAACTACATATTTTGGTGGCTCTCATGAGTCTCCTTCAGAATTCTTACTTGATTAATTCGAGCCTTTATGATACGGGCATTCCAGAGGTGGACATCGGAAAGAGAATATAGCTTTATCTCTCTCTTCGTGCTGTAGTTCGTAAGCTGGCGAAGCAAACAAAATACTGTATTAAACATGCAGGTCGAAAATGGTTGGTATACAATTAGAATTTAAATCAGAACACTTTTCCTGTGAATTATTGAATTGCATGCACTATGAGGCCAGTATGAGGCCAATTGTTTACGTAACAAGAGTGCGATACATGTGATTCACGCACAAGTAGAGTTTGTCGAGTTTGACAAAGAGACGAGTACGGAAATTACCTCGCGCCCGTGTTGCTTATGCTATTTTTTAACACGCCGTGAGCGAAACGCAACGCGTCAAGTAAAGGAATATAAATCAAATATCAAAAAACTAAGAATACCTTACTTGTACTTGTACTGTAACACTATTGTTTGTTAATAATAAACAAAGACGTCGTCAATACGAAAGAAAAGTGCGAATTCAACCAGACGTTTGCACACGCTTGGCGATGTTTCGCACAGGGCAAAAAATTAGCTATTTGGCACACGGAAAGCAAGCACGAAAAACAGCGCTGCAGGCACGGCGAATTAAACATTTTTTTGGCAACTCTGCTTATGTTCTGAAAAACTATATGGTCAATGAAACGAAAGAGGAATACGTATGAACGCATTGCAAGAATTTTTTTGAACTTCGCATGAAATCTTAGGTGATCCATTTTTCCATTGTTACACAGAGAAATAAAGTGATAGAGGGAATTACACGGTCCAGTGTCAAAATCCTCACAGTCTTTACACGTTTTTGAGATGAATCCTAGAAATTCTTTACCATTTTTCTACAATACAAGAATATTTTCAAAATGATTATGAAGCCGTATTAAATCAAATTGCAGCAATACTTAATGAAAGATCATTCAAATTATTGTTAAGGTTATCGTACGTGATCTTGCATTGCTCTCTTTCCACGATTCGTAAACATCAAACAAACCACCGGGCAACATTTTATGATCACTCGTAGCGTATTTCAGTAGAATGCAAAGAATATTTCAAACTAGTTCGGAATGCGCGCGGTAGCCAACGAAATACACACTGCGACAAAGTTCTTTTAAATTATTAAGATTCTGGTAATGTTTTCTTAAAATAAAATGGATTAAAGTACACTACATAGAGACGAACCATTTGGTATGTTTATTATGAAATTATCTTTGTTAAATCGGTGGTAAAATTGATACAGGTCTTGTTTCGTAAGACTATTAGGTTTCAATACATCAGAATGAAATCGAAAAGTCTACAAGAACCCTAACATGCTTATTATGAAATCTTATTCGATCAACTTTCAGTGCAGGTCAATTATCGCTTTCAGTTCCATTTTCTTAGCAATTCCCAGGTCATCAAACATTCACCGGTCGGCGTCAGAACGCCCAGAACGCGTTTTTTTACGCTAAAAGAAGGAAATTGGTTATTTGCAACAAAAGGCGCTCCCCAAACAGCATCGATCGGAATCGAATTTCAGGTAAACTTCACGGGAGGCCAATTAAAACTAACAAACCGACAAAATTTGACGTGCGTGTTGGCTCTGGCCGGGCGATTAGCGCGGCGCGCCGCTCCCGAAGCGGCCGCAACAGGTGAAAACGCGCGGGGCATTCCAGACGCCCCCGGCGCCGTCAGAATGCGCGGAATCTCTCGTGTCCGTGGCTGCTGCCGCCGCGTGAGGCGGCGTGTGAGGGAGGGGGGGGAGGAGGAGACAACGGAGCACTGCGCCGGCGGGCGGCGGCAGCGGGGTGGAGGGGGCGGGGGGGGGCGGAGAGTACTGTGCGGCTGGGTGGACGGGAAGGGCGGTCGGCTGAGTGGAAGGCAGGGCAAGTAGTTGGCGAAGAGGAGGGCAGGGTGGTCGGCTGAGTGGAAGGCAGGGCAAGTAGTTGGCTAAGAGGAGGGCAGGGTGGTCGGCTGGGTGGACGGGAAGGGCGGTCGGCTGAGTGGAAGGCAGGGCAAGTAGTTGGCTAAGAGGAGGGCAGGGTGGTCGGCTGGGTGGACGGGAAGGGCGGTCGGCTGAGTGGAAGGCAGGGCAAGTAGTTGGCGAAGAGGAGGGCAGGGTGGTCGGCTGGGTGGACGGGAAGGGCGGTCGGCTGAGTGGAAGGCAGGGCAAGTAGTTGGCTAAGAGGAGGGCAGGGTGGTCGGCTGGGTGGACGGGAAGGGCGGTCGGCTGAGTGGAAGGCAGGGCAAGTAGTTGGTGAAGAGGAGGGCAGGGTGGTCGGCTGGGTGGACGGGAAGGGCGGTCGGCTGAGTGGAAGGCAGGGCAAGTAGTTGGCTAAGAGGAGGGCAGGGTGGTCGGCTGGGTGGACGGGAAGGGCGGTCGGCTGAGTGGAAGGCAGGGCAAGTAGTTGGCTAAGAGGAGGGCAGGGTGGTCGGCTGGGTGGACGGGAAGGGCGGTCGGCTGAGTGGAAGGCAGGGCAAGTAGTTGGCTAAGAGGAGGGCAGGGTGGTCGGCTGGGTGGACGGGAAGGGCGGTCGGCTGAGTGGAAGGCAGGGCAAGTAGTTGGCGAAGAGGAGGGCAGGGTGGTCGGCTGGGTGGACGGGAAGGGCGGTCGGCTGAGTGGAAGGCAGGGCAAGTAGTTGGCTAAGAGGAGGGCAGGGTGGTCGGCTGGGTGGACGGGAAGGGCGGTCGGCTGAGTGGAAGGCAGGGCAAGTAGTTGGCGAAGAGGAGGGCAGGGTGGTCGGCTGGGTGGACGGGAAGGGCGGTCGGCTGAGTGGAAGGCAGGGCAAGTAGTTGGCTAAGAGGAGGGCAGGGTGGTCGGCTGGGTGGACGGGAAGGGCGGTCGGCTGAGTGGAAGGCAGGGCAAGTAGTTGGCGAAGAGGAGGGCAGGGTGGTCGGCTGGGTGGACGGGAAGGGCGGTCGGCTGAGTGGAAGGCAGGGCAAGTAGTTGGCTAAGAGGAGGGCAGGGTGGTCGGCTGGGTGGACGGGAAGGGCGGTCGGCTGAGTGGAAGGCAGGGCAAGTAGTTGGTGAAGAGGAGGGCAGGGTGGTCGGCTGGGTGGACGGGAAGGGCGGTCGGCTGAGTGGAAGGCAGGGCAAGTAGTTGGCTAAGAGGAGGGCAGGGTGGTCGGCTGGGTGGACGGGAAGGGCGGTCGGCTGAGTGGAAGGCAGGGCAAGTAGTTGGCTAAGAGGAGGGCAGGGTAGTCGGCTGAGTGGTCGGCTGTGCTGTGGCAGGTTGGCTGAGCAGTCGGCTGGGTGGTCGGGCTGTGGGGTCGGTTGTGCGACGGGCAGGGTAGTAGGTTTGCTGGGCGGTCGGCAGGTCGATCGTCAGGGTGGTGGATGTCTGGTGGTCGGCTGGGCAATGGTTGGGAAACTGGTTGGCTGGGCGGTCGGAGGGAGGTCGGAGGGCGTTCGGCTTGGCTATGTGTAGGGCATCTGATTGGCTGGGAGGTCGGTGTGGTGGTTGGGTTGTGTGGTCAGTTGTGTGATGGGCAGAGCAGCAGGTTGGCTGGCAGATCGGCAGGTCGGTCGGCTGAGAGGTGGGCCTGGGTGGTCGGCTGGGTGATGGTTGGTAAACTGGTTGGCTGGGCGATTGACAGTGCGGTCAGTTTGGGGTGGGTCTGGGCTGTCAGCTAAGAGATTGGCAGGGCAACTCTTTGGCTGGACAGATGGCAGGGCGGACATCTGAACGGTTGCCTGCGCAGCTGGATCACTAAGCGGTTGGCTGGAAGGCTGAGTGACTGAGGCTGAGACTTAAGCGACTGGGCGTTCGCCTGTGCGGCTCGGAGTTTCACTGAGTGCACGCTTGGACGGATAGGTGGACGTCCGAGCAGTCTGTTTGATGGTCGTCAGAGTGGACGGCTGGATGGTTGGCTGGGTGTTTGAACGTCTGGGGAGTCGGCTGGAAGTTCGACCGATCAGCCGGCTGATTAGATGGACGATTCGACAGTCCGTTGGGCAGCTGATTAGGTAGACGGCTGGATGGATGAGTGACTGGGCGTCACGGCTAGCTAGCTGCCCAACGCTGATGCGGACGGCAGGACGACTGGACGGTTGGTTGGGCGGTCGGCAGAGTGGTTGGCCGATCATCTGGTTGGTCGGGTATTTGGGTGGGTATTTGAACGACTGAACAGCCGGTTGGGTGGTTGGCAGGGTGAACAGCTGGACGGCTAGAAGGATGGCTGGGTGACAGCTCGTCTGAGCAGTCGACCGGACCGGCTGCATCGTAGGCTGGATGTACCTATCCTAAGCAGTCGGGTGGACAGTTGGCTGAGCGGTCGGCGAGGCTATTGACTGGGTGAGCGGGCGGGCGGGCTGGCGTTTGGGCGAGCGTTCGGGCGGGCGTTCGGGCGGGCGGACGGGCGAGCAAGCGAGCGTGCGGGCGTGCATGGGTTTGCGAGGACGGGCGACCTGCGTTTGCGAGGGCGGGCGGGCGTTCGGGCGGGCGGGCGAGCTAGCGTGCGTGCGTGCGTGAGTGCGTTTGCGAGGACGGGCGCCCGTGCGTTTGGGAGTGCGGGCGGGCGGGCGGGGGCCGCTGGGCTTGAAGAGCGGGGCGTACGCTCACGCATTACCTTCTAATGAACCCGTATCGTGCGGCGGCGGCGGCGCCCGCGAAATAAACGCCTCCATTCACGCCGCGGAATGCGGGTCCGGGACGGAGCCTCTCCCTCCGCCCCCCCGCCCCGGCCGACGCACAGCTAGAGGCAGTCTCGGGCACACAGTGGCCGGAAACTGCCCCAGTCCTTGCGCTTCTGCCCATTTCCCTTCCCCTGCATCATCTCTTTAGATAGATAAATAGATAGATAGATAGATTTGTAAATACATAGATAGATAGATAGGTTAATAAATAGATAGATAGGTAAATACATAGGGAGATAGGTAGTTAAATGGATATATACATAGATATATACACACATAGATACATACATACATAGAAATAGTATTCTACAATAGGGCCAGTTTTGTTTGGTGGCAATAAATTAAGACTCGTGGCAATAAATTAGTGAACTGGGATTAAGTGAACTCTCGGTTGTAGTGTACTTAAGTCACTGGTCTCTTTTCATTTACATTACAAATAAGCATAAGTAGATTCCGTTATGGTGAACCTGAACCTCAGTTATGGAGAACCTCGGTTATAGTGGACCTCGGTTTTAGTGAACCTCGGTTTTAATGAACTTCGATTATAGGATATACGATCTGTAAATTAATTCCCTCCTGGAAAAGAGTGTATGTGAGGTATCAAGGAAATCGAAATGTGCATGTTCGTCCACCGCAGGGCGCACTGTTTCCGACCAATGGCTCTACTGTGCATTCTCGGAGGTGGCGTCTGGGACGGCGGAGGGCGGCGCGGTGTACCTGCAGCTTCGGTTAGCGGCGAATTATACCCCTGGCCAGCGAGTGGGCGAGCGTGGCGGGGCGGGGCGGGCGCGGGCGGGCGCGGGCGGGGGCGGCGGCCGTTCCCACGTCGGCGCACGCGAGCGGGCCGTATGCGTGCCGCCTCCGCCGCCCCCGGCGCCGAGTTCCCACGCCGCCCCCGCCGCCGCCGCCGCCGAGGCGCAGGCGTGGAAGGAGAAGGAGAAGAAGGCCGGCGGGCGGCGGCATGCGGTCGACCCGGTGTTTTACGGAAGCGTTTTCGCCCGCCCCGCCCCCACCCCCATCCCCACCACTCGCCCGCCGGCCGGCAATCACGGCTCGCGAGGCGCCGGGCTGGCCCAAGGGGTGGAGCACCTGGGCGCTTAGGTGGCGCTTTCGGACGACTTTGGGTCAAGCTGTTATGACACAGGTTACGAACACGACGTTACCAACAAATCAACCATGTTCCACTGCCGGATCCAGGGGCGCCACAGGGGCCATGACCCCCCCCAAAAAAAATTGCCTAGAATTTTCGTTTACTTTCTAATTTTAAATATTAATTTGTGTTCGAATTGTGTAATTTTTTAACAATATTATTGTATAGTATATCATCTATAGTACCTAAATAATATACAATATAATAAGAAATATGTTTATTATTTAACAAAAATCATTCATTTAAATATTCATTTACGTTCGAATTATGTAATTGTTTAAACAATAATATTATATAGTATCGCATCTACGGCACCAAAATAATATACAATATAATAACAAATATATTTACTATTTTTAACAAAAATCTACGATGGCCCTCTCCAAAACGATCGGCTGGATCCGCCCCTGCTTGTTTCTAAATATCTAAAATATTGATGTTCATAAAACATCTACATTTTTACCGACTTAGGTAGCTCAGGGAGTCAACAAATGTCATCGCGATGCCTCTGGCTGGGTTGTCATAGGGTTCGACGCCCGACGGTGGGAGGATTGACACCGGCTAGTGGGCAGCGTCGAATTCAGCCGCCGTCTGGAGGAGAATTCTGGCGGCCGGTTGCTCTGATCGGTAGTGTTCCGAGGTTTCTTCGATCTACACCAGGCGAATGTCGGAGCAGTACCCTAACAAACGGACTGCGGACCGTGCGCGATCTTTCCTTCCCCTTCCTTGTACTATTCTCATCCCTTAATTACACACACACATACATTTACATGCACTACACTGTCGGGAGCTTACAGTTTGTCCCGCCAGGAGTGGTGTCCCGCTGATGGCAACCTTACTAGCCGTCGACATGTAGTGCTCTGAACTTAAGGGAATACCTTAGCAGTTCACGAGCCTAGAAACACTAATCAATCTAGACATTGATGTTCAAAATTAATAAAACATGGATGTTTTTGAAACTGCATCAGTAACCATTATGGTTCACGCGTCGGAGAGTGGGTTGCGATTTAGTTTGTCGGTAAACGCGTTTATTAATTGAGATTGTTCTGGCAAAACAATGTTCAACAATTATCAGGAGAATTAGCTAACTTTTATTACCTGATTGGGTAGCTCAAAAATATTATAGACGTCATTTATCGACAAAAACCCGATTTTACCTATTGTCCACCTTTCGTCACTGCGGTTTGAGAAATGTTCAATTTACGTAAGTCTCATAATTATAACAGGTTTTTTCTTAAAATGGTACTCTCATTCTAAAATAAAATACGAATATCAACAACGTGAAAGTATCGGACATCTATGTTAAACAATCATAACCTTCGAAAATCGATTTTAAATACATTTATTATTTCATAAAATATTGATTTTTTGAAAATATCTACATTTACGTCGCCATTGACATGGTTAAGGATAGTCTAACAGACCTATTTTTTATATTTTTGAGCCATGTATGCTGAAGCAAAAATCTGAAGAGATAGTGAGAACATAACACATCGCCCTTCATAAGAAAACTACTAGACTTTTCTTGACGACTTGATAATTAATGTAGTTCTTGTAAAAGAAAAAGTAAATTATCGTACTTTGATACAAATGTTTTAAAGAGAGATGATACAATTTGTTGTAGATATTTTAACCAGAGTACCCGTTCAACCATAAGAGTACGTTCGTCTATAATTAATATTAAAATAAATTCAAAAAGAAAGTCACTTAAAGAAAGAATCGCTTGCTACACACAAATATTTTTAAATACTTTGTTTCAAAATTACATATTATTTTTGAAAATAACGAATTATTAATATATAATATTTCTAAAACTGCTTCATATTTTAAATTCAAAATATTTGTAGCAAAAATACTAATCGTTTTGGTGTAGTATACTAAAAGTACTTATTTCGTAAATTAATACGTAAATTTCTTAATACGTAAATTAAAACTACAAGTTAGAATAATGCAAGAGACCTCAACTAAATTCAACTTTTATAAAAGTTGTTACCTCTATTTTTAAAACCTCCCCCCCATTACTGTATATATTTTATGCCGATAACATTAGTGAGATTCACTATTCATCTTCACAATACACGCATATGAAAAGAGGAAGCAATCTCACTGGCCTCTAACGCAATCACCGGGTGGTCCACAAGGTTCGCGGAAGAGTTTTCTTGTAGGTCTGTCACGAAAATCGTGTGGAAAGAGGCAACGCATTCGAAGAACATTATGCACGAAGGCGTGGTGCTTGGCCTCTCACGCAAACTCAATTTCCCCTCAGAAATAGACCTGATTTCTTATAAACAGCAAAGGACACCCATTTTATTTAAGGTTGTAAATTTAATTTTGTTAAAACTTAATGAAAACATTTGCTATTTAGTGTTGTCTTATTTCTTCCATGTGCATGTTTTACCTAAAAATATTGATCAACATTATTTAGAGTGAACTTTTTTTGAAACATTAAATTTTTCTTTTAGTGAAAAATACATATTCCTAATGTGGGCACGCAAAATCGTTACAACATGGATACAAATAAACGAAAAAAAAAATCGGGATGCTTCTAAAGAGCTCCTGTTCTTTTTCTTTTTCAGCTACCTTTTTAGAGTTGCCATAGACACATTGTAGTGCCTTGTTTTTCAAGCCACTCTCATTTTCATGGAAAGCACTAATCGCACTTCTTGTGTCTCCTAATTACCACAACTCCACTCGTTTTTGCCGTAGAATCTGTTACAGAATGCTGTAGGTTTTTAATTTTTTAATTAGAAGCAAACCTGTTTTCGTTTAACAAGATGTTTCCGAATTAGGAACGTCTGAACTGCTGTGGTCAGGTACCAGCGTGCTGAAATTTTAAATGCCGACATTTTTACAAGGCATGTAAAATACATATTATCCTTCCATAATTACAGAATTAATTCCATAATTACAGATTAAATCGAACTTTCACATTAATAATTAATAAAAGATCAGAATTTTTATATTTTTATTGATACAAAGTTATATTATTCATTTTTAATTTTAAAATGTCCTTTATTTGAATCTATATTGCATAAATTTTCTCAAACTCACTTCAAATTGCCTTCAAAAAGTGTTCCATTACCAAAACCTTTTAAATGTTGCATTACTTCTAAATATATACCCTTAATCACTGGCTTCCGTACTCTTCCGACTTCCGAAAGCTTGGTCCACAGACTTCCGTACACAGCTTTGTAATGTGAGTTCTCGGAGGTGTAATGAACGTGTTTGTGGAATGTAAATAAACATGAGAACACATGAGATATACTTGTAATCACAGTAAATCCCCAAAGAATTTGTCTGTTATTTAGGAACAATATGATCACGTACCCTTGATAACAGTTTCATTAAAACATGGAATGCCCTGTTGCGGTTGTACATGCATATTATACTATTTACATTTTCGCCATACAAAGTCGCATATTCAACACAAAATCACTACTTTTGACAAAAATCACGTAGTAGATTTGTTAGCAAGTTGAGTTCTACTGATCCCGTATTCGTGATCAACTGTCTCCATACACATTAGGCAAATATTTTCAATTCAAATTTCCAGGGATGACGAATCAATGAATTGACAAGAAACGTGAGCACGGTATTGATAAATACAGCAATATTAACGCAGTTCATTATTAGTAAATCCTAAGAATGTTATTGGTTTAAAAGTTTGCTTTTGTAACTTCGTTGATTTGGATTTATTTATTAGAACATTTGGGGTGGGAGTCACAAACAAAGCATCTAGATATATATTAATTGTATTCCTGGTAAGGGCAAATTACTTTTCACTACGTAACATCAAATTATCTATGCGGGACGATTTCTGATCCCCCTCCACCTTCAATTGCACTCTAGCTTCTAGTGAGATTGTAACTTCAAACTCAATTGAAACTACCAAATCGCGTTCCATTTGCGTCCGACAAGTGTAAGAACTGTGGATGTCGTCGTAATTACTTCAGTTAGCTCAGTCATTTGAGTGTAACCCGGCAGATTGTTATTTTATATTCCTGTTGAGAACGTTGGATCGAAAAAACAATTGACAGCGTACCCTTAAACCATAAATACTGTGAAGAAACAAAAAATTCAAGTTTCTATCTTGCTACTGTTGCTCTATCGAATTTTTATTCAAAATTTTTCCTTACAGTAACAATATGGAGAGAAATATTTAAAGAAGAAGCAGTGTATTTCAAAGATATTTTGAAGACTCTTTTCCCAACCCATGCGAATCTACACGATACTCTTAGAAATGTGTCTCTTCCACGTACTGACAATATTTGAAAATTGTCTTCATGTATTTGTGTAACTCACAATAGTACCTGGGAACATTAAAAAAATTAATGAAGTTCAAGATTATTTAATGAGCTTATTTTAATGTTTATGCAAGTGTGTACAACCATGCGTGCCACTGTAATTCGTGCCACTACAATTTCGTAACAACACCCCCACCTTTGTAAACGCACGAAGTAAAAATAAAGTATAGCACAATAAAAATTAATTTGCACTAATTTTATTTGTATTGTAGTGTGTTAAAAGCCGGAATTGGTTGGCGATTGCACCCAACATTGAGATTGAAGGCAAGTTATGAGTGAAGGAAGGATGCATAGGCGAGACACGTTTTGATCACAAGTCGTGCACAGTGTGATGAAAAATATAAATATCATTGTTACGTAACAATAAAATTATACTTTCTGTGTGTTCTCCTTATGTAACGCAGCGTAACGCTGCCTCAAATACCCTCCCCCCTCTTCGGCGTTACGTAAATTATTGGACGCCCCCTAATTGTAAGTTGAATTATTAATAACTTCTGCCCTTTCGTTACGAAAGTGTGACTGAAAGCAATGTACATGCATAGAAATAAATTTAACGTGGATTGTGACATGCAATCTCTTTTTTCTTAACTTATTGCTTTCCTTTTTTATTATTTTAAACGAATTTTGATTTAAAATGAATTAAATAAGGTAAAATACAATCTTTTTTAAAAACAAGTGTTTTTGGTAATTGTTCCTTGAAATTAATGCAATTTATAAAAAAAAAGTTTCTCAAAAACGGCTCTTAATTTTTTCATTAATTATTTTTCCACCGATAGAGGAAAGAACGCTTAAAAACTGGGGCAGGTCTTATTTTCGTTAAACTCTTTGAATTTTCGAAAATTGCAAAAGTTGGTAATAATGCGAGAAAGTATGTACTGTTGGAACACCATTAGTTTACATTCTTACATCGTGCTTCCTGTGCAATGTGCATAGCTCTCTAGAGAGCTCACCCCTCGGATCGTGAGGGCGGCAGACGAGGACGGTTTTGTGAGGCGCGTGAGGTTTTGTGTCGCTTTACGACTTGCTTCCGCTCAAAAGACGCGCGCTCGCGAGCAGCGGACCCCTTCTCGGCGTCACATGTGGCTCAGAAACCGCCCTCCAATATGCAACACTGCTCGCGCAGATTGTAGGCTCGCGTTAATGATTGTGTCTGCGAAGGAGACTGCCTTGTGTTTTGTTGGCCGACTTCACTGCGTGTGATTCGACTAGTTAATGCGGTCGCACAGTGTCGCAGTGTTAAATAAATAAGAGAAGACGCGGTTTGCTGAGGGAATAAATTAAGGGAATACAAATGGGGCAGAAGGTAAAAGTATCAATTTTGGCGTGTTCATGTTGAATTGAACATCGAACTCTCTAAGAGGACGATTTACGATACCCTTCCATCAATTACATTCTAAAGCCACGGATTTTGTTTCATCTTGACTTAGTTGATTGGGACCAAAGGGTAAACACAAAGTATCTCACAATGTGGTTGAAATTATCCTTCATCACAATTCTTAAAGCATATTTTGTAAGAAGACACTGTGAAGGAGGTGCAGTAAAACTTTTTCAATGCGGAATCACAAATGATCAGTATTTTCTCAACATTAGACAAGATTAAACATTATGCAATATAATACTGTAGGCTTTAGTTTATCCGGGACGGTGGTCACATTGGCTAGATTTCTGCATTATACACGATCCGGATTGTGCAATTATATTTTAGTTGTTGAACGGAGTATTAATTTCAAGAAAAAATGATATATTAAAAATACACGTGGGATGATTTATTCTGCAGTTGATGAAAATAGAAATATTAGTAAATTTATTCTATTTATTCTATTTATTCGAAACTTACTACTGTTTTATTTGTGGTCGGTCACTATACTTCCTGGGTGGACTTTGTAATCTTCCTACCGTATTAATTGCACACAGAGACTTGTTTTGGCAGCAGTTCTACATAATGTGTTACACCCTGGCATTTCTGTAAAAAAAAATAGTTTTATCAATAAGTAGGAGACCAGGAATTTTATTCAAATACTTTCATGTATACTTCTATTATTCCTTGTTCACTCCTGAACATTAACTTTGCTATAACCATTTAAGAAACATGTCCATTTCAGCTTCGAATAATCGAAGAACTTATTTTCAAAGTGACGTACCTTCAATTCCGTTTCTTTCCAAGCTTTACGTATCAATATATTTTGAAGACGCTTCTCCATCATAGTGCAAAATACTCTGTTCACACGGTATTCGAATGTTAAACTTCTATGTCAAACTGTATTCGAAAACCGTTGAATCTCATCTTCCATTCTAAGACTGAATGTGAAAATTATACCTTCCAAAAAACTGTTTCATGGTTATACATTACTTTGAAAATCACTTCTTCAATTAAGGTTTGATAATAACGTCTTAATATTTCTTTCTCTTTGCGGGAACGACATAACAGCATCAATCCAAGAATCGCAGAGGGAATACACGCGCCTTATCTACGCACCACTCTGGTTAGCGGCGAACAACCACACGGCCTCTCCACCTCATCTCTTCCCTCATTCTCACCCTCATCCCACCCCACCTCCTCCTTCATTCCCACCCCCACTCCCGACGCCAACGCCCCGCGCCGTCGGTTTTTTCAACTACTACTTTGCCGCTAACAGCCAAATCACAGCTGAAGAAGTGTTAATAATTGTGTGAAGCAGCGGTTCCCAAACTTTCTGGGACCCAGTGTCTCTTTGGGCTTCGGCGTTCCTCCGGAACTTAAGGTTACTAGTAGACCCGGCAATGCTTTGCTATTGCACTGTATTACACTTCACACACGCTACTGATTACGTGACTGTTAATCACGTTTCACTATACGCTCTACACAAAGTTCAATAGACGACTTCCTGGCGAGTACGGGTTTGTTCAGTGTAATGGTTTGGACATGGTTGTCAAGTATCCTACTGTTAAAATATTCTCCCTCAAGTTAGGACATGCATTCGATATGACACTGTCTTGGAGAAATTTGACTTTTCGAGATAACGCTCAAGTAATAATTCCGGCCGATATTTCGCAATCGCAGGAACATAACATGTAGCGAAGTTGCGCTTAATACTTGAGGGTGCAGTGGATTGCGTAGAGCGCTTGCATCTTCATAATCGCAGTACATTATCGTCAACAACGTCCCTAATTATACGTCTGTGTGCGACAGACATGTGCACATTTTCATATTACTATGAGTATAAAATTCGCTTGAGTGCAAGAAACAAGTTGACAAAGTTTAATCGCAATCGGAAAAAAAACTGTACGGCAGCGCTTAAAACACGAAAAAACAAACAAACAAACATTGATTTTTATATATTAGATTGAAGATTCTTTATTATAAAGAATCTGGCAATTCAACGTGAAGATTACGGATGTACCACCACACGTTTTCAGTAATGACTGAGCTAATAATTATTTTCAGCTGCTCCTCTCCAGAGTGCAAATCCTGTCAGAAATGTAATAAGATATAAACTAAATTACATAAACAATAGACTGTATTTCGTAGTTGGGTCGTCTGCCATGCCACCTTAAGTCCCTCCGCATACTATAAATGAATCAGATGTCCAGGAGCTTCAAATTTTGAAAAGCAAGGGAAAAGTTTCTAAGTTCCGGACATCGATAATTTTTTCTTAACATTAGTACTTGAAGTCTACAGACGTCACAGAGTTCTCGGACAACGAAGTTTATGCATAGAAAGTTGAATTAATATTTTAAGAACCGTCTCCCACCGTTAACACAAAACCGACAAAATGTGACATGGAATCTTTTTGTTTGCACCGTTTCAAATAGTGCACGTACCACAGGTTGGAAGATAATATATTAACGGCATTTAGCCTGAAAAATGCACGTCATTAATCTTAGGTCTTTTTAGGTACAAAGCAGAGGTAGAACTTACCCTAACAAACACTGGGGCCGAGCACGACCTTTCGTTTCTCTTCTTCCCTTACACATACACACATACATACATACACATACATACATGCACACATACATTGAGCAAGCGCTGAGATGGCCCCTTGTTTTGCTTCTGGACGTAAATGTAGCTTCTCTATGCGAACGTTTTCTTGAACTCTCCTTTTGCTTGTAATGGCAAGAGTAGATGTAAGGGCGAGTTACTATTTTGTTAGCAATGCAGAAAAATCATACTTGCAACTCGTGTACCGATGCAAATAAGTTTTCTATAACTCGGGAACTAAAATGTCTAGTTTTTTTAAAAAAATATTGTTAATCACGCGCTTATTTAAAATTTATTTTTATATATTTATTTATTACAAACTCTTACTCATCTTTTAACTATTTATAGTTAAAATGATGAGAAAGGATTCTGGAACTCAAGAAAACGTGCGCAGATGATCTTCTCCCCCATACGTCACATACAGTTTTTACTGTTTTCTTTTGACTAAATAAATCTAAAATCACTTGTGCGTACATTACTATACTGCTGTACATGTCGGAAGATCAGCTGGAAAATTAAAGCTTGTCCCGACTGGCGCTGTGCCTCTCTGGGGAGGTACCTGGAAGGGGAAATCCCGCTTTCCGACGTGTGTGGACGGCGCCGGATCTCACCACCGAACGTAGAACTAATCACCACCATCTCCAGAGATAAATCATTCACTACAATAACGGGAGTAAGGACCATAGCAGTCGACGTACCCAGAAAAATCAATCAAGCAATCAACCCACCATCCTAGCCTCAGGGCTCCTAAAATATAAACGCGAAGAGAAATACAGAACGTAATTTTAATCTAGCCCCAACAAGACGTTTTGTTTAAAAAAAATAGTGCTACGAAACATATCCGCGCACAACACAGGGCTGCAAACGAACGACCACGCGTCACGCTGACCTCAACCCCCACCCCCTCTCCCTACACGCTCCCATCCAACGCCCTCTGCCGCGCTTCAATAAAACACCGCTCGGGGGATTGGGAGCGCGAATCCGGGGACAAGTGCTGTTTGGCCTTTCCGCGTTTGTTTTCGACTGCGCTGGCAGCCGACGCTTTCCAGCACCGTTGCCACGCACCGAGCGGGGGGGGGGGGGGCAGGGGGGCAGGGGGGGGCAGCCTTAGTCATTTGAACAGCTGCCCTCGGCGGCGGGCGTAATCCGCCTACAGGGAAACACTTCGGCGCCTAATTGCTTCATGGCGACGGCTATTACGAGCGTCAAGATAAATATTTTATTGTCTCAGTTGGCGCCCTGGGCAGCGGGTGGGCTTCGCAAAGCTGCCGGCGCTGGGTGAGAGAACGCGTTTCCCAGTGGACGGATGGGAGGTCGGAGGTTGCGCGCTGCCCGCGGTCGCACTTTTTAGGCAGTTTCCGAAAGCGTTAAGCAGCCTATCGGGTGTTGGTGTTGGGGTAAAAGGTTAGGATATAGGTATGAATTGAATTGAATTAATGCCTTATTTTACGTGGCGAGACTCAGGCCATTAGGCCTGCTCTTCCGTCTGACCACGCAAATTTCGCTACGCTCCCTTCACCAACTAGCAGAGAAAGGAGGTATTTCTTGGGTGAGAAACAGGCGATTTGAATTTGGCTCAGAGGCGTCATTTAGGCTTGAGGATCTTTTACATGCAAGTAAATCTACTAACATGGGACAGCCGGCTTTACTTCCCCTCCGAAGGAAAGCGTTCGAAGGATTTTTTCGCCCTTCAAAATCCACGGCTTCGATCGGGTTTGAACCCGCCAACTTGGGTACAACAGTCCGAAACGCTAACCGTTACACCATCGACGCGCGCGTATTATTGTGCGCGCGGTATTGTACCATGTGTGGGAAATGGTACGTGTGTGAATACTCATGAATGTTCAGATGCATGATTAGTGATTCCGGGCGCGTCAACTCTTAAGGTCATTAGTCGCGTACGTGTAGTGCGTGTTTTATCGCGGGAGGTGGCGGTGTTCTTCCCGCGCTGGCTGACGCCAATGTCGCCAACCTACGTGGACTTACGGGAATTTCCCCAACCAGGAATCTCCCCACAGCGTGACACCACCCGAGCTGTGGACATGCTCTAAGTGCCCGTCTGGTCTCCCGACATGTGTGGTAATGTAGTGCATGCTAGAGTACAAGTGTGTAAGAAAGGGGACAGGACAGGAGAAAGGAGAGGAAGGAAAATTCGCGCGTGGTCCGTGGTACATTTGTTAGGATATCGCTCCGGCATTCGCCTGATTTGTGCGGAGAAACTGCGGAAAACTACTAAAACTACCAGAGCAGTAGGCAACTGAATTTTCCTCCAGATAGAGGCTGAATTCCACCTGGCAGCTAGTGCCGAAAATCCTACTCCCGTCGGGACTCGAACCCCAGAACTTACACGGTCTGAAACACTGTAGTGACTTCACTTGACGCACTAAGCCTCCTTTCCGCACTAATGTAATATGTATTGTTTGATGTAAAATTTATGACGTATGTTGTTGTATTCGGGGCAAAAATTGAGTTGTTGCTTTCCTTTAAAATCGTCTCAAATAGCTATTGACGAAGAAAAACGTATGCGGACTGAATTTGTGACGGTGAAAGGAATACGTCATGTTCGGCGTCAATATCCCTCTTACCCCCCAGATGAGGGGGGTAAGAGCCCAGGCAAGGAGGACACAGCTATTTAGTCGGCAAAGTGAAATCGATCGAAAATGCCAAATACATAATACATATATGATGAGTATGAGGGGCGATGGGATGTTCAACGTCGTATGAGGGAGATATATTGTGACATGCTGTGAGGATTTATGAGGCAGATTAGGAATCAATACGAAGCAATAAGGTATTAATGTGTTCAATGCCTAAGTGTATTTTTTGGAATCAGCAAACATTGCTTCAAAGTGACACCAAGACTGCCGGAAAATTTGCAACAAAAAAATGAAACTAAGAGTTCTAATAGGACGGACGCACAGCCACAAACACGATGCTCATTTTGACACTTTCGTTTGTCAGCGACGTCTTCTGATTTATCACCCTTGAATTTTTCTTTATAGCTACTTAAAAAAAAGAGTAAGTGTATTGTAGTGTAGTGCATTGTAGACGACGTTGCTGCACGAGTGTACGATGTTGTGACAAGTATAAATAATTGTGTTTCTAGCCGTTCAGAAAAGTATCGCTGCTCACTTACCGACATGCACTTACAATGAATTGTTGTCTCTTCGAACATAGTAGAACATAAGTTTTTCAATACGGATGTGTAGGCAATTTATATTGATTACTCAGGATACGTAAGATATCAACAGATTGCCGCGGATGTTGTGGCGAATACTAAGCGTTCATATGATCCAAGAACTTCACTTCCTTTCTGTACAAGACATTCAATGCCTACAACTCTACAGCGTACGTCACACCTAGCGCCCACGTCTTAGATGAAATCTTAAAAGCAAAAACTAAGAAATGTCCAAAACTAGGACGCGTTTTTAGAAAAGTTCATCCTCTCAGAGCACATCCTTCATTTCGGAAAAACGTAATTTCTACAGAACGATAAGCGCATTATTTTAAAAAAAACCTTTCACGCCAGACTTAGGTTTTGCAAACGCCATTCGCTGTCAGTTTTACGAGATTATTGGACTTTTCGTATTAACCTTCAGTGTTGACGCGTTGCCAATAATATGCGACTGTGATGTGCAATCAACAGGTCCTGACCGTTGACTTAACGTGGAGGATTTGCTCTGAACATGAAGGAATGCTATGATTAATGAGGGCGTGTTGTCACTGTACACGAAGAGTTATTGCCTTGTCGGCATACTATGCAATCACCATGCATTTGGGAAAAATACAGAAGACTTGATACACGGAAATGGTAGGTTGCAAAAAGTTTTACCTAGTGTGTAAATATGTTTCTGAATAATGGAAGTGTCATAAGTAGTATAAAGTTACTGAAAATAATATTTGAATTCTTTGTAGTTGTATGCAACTGGTAAGCCCACGTATTGGAATGCTAAACCCAAAATTACAGAAGTGCTATATTTCTTTATTGGAAAGAGAGGAAACAAACTTTTATATGAATGTACTAATCACAATATATATTCTCTTCCATCAGAATTATTAACTAATGACAATAGGACAAAGCTGCAATTGAAAACAGCTTTTGACGTTGGCCTATAGTCAAGTTAGTGAAGCTACGTATTTTCAACACCAGATGTAAAACAATAAAAAATACTAAATATTTCGCTATTAACTAGATAAAAGGTGATTGTAGACGTAAATTAAAGAAAATAAAGCCGGGGGCGAAGCAGTTATACACTGGCCCATTCACAAACTCTCAAAAGAATCCTCTAGGAACTCGGAACAATGCTCTGCAAGAAAAAAGTCTTGAAGTTGTCACCAAATACAAACTCAGAATTCTCTATTTGGAAAGATACCAAATCGAAGAGGTCGATGCAATTCATTCTCTGTTCAATCAAAAATCCTACCAGTTCCTGGGCTAAAAGCGATGCCAAGAAAAATATACGCTTTGCTTCTCATTCCTCTGTCTTCCAACTATTTCTAAGATGTCTCCAAGAGAAGAGGAATATATATACACTTTCTTAGTTTAATTACTGCAACTATCTTCGTAGATTAAAAATGTACGTGCTCGGGAATTTGAAGTAGTAATCAAGACTTTACTACTAACAAAATTCCAGAATATGGTGCGGTGTGTACGCAATCTACCAAGGAAAATGATGGCTCTTATTACTTACATATTTCAGGTTATCTTGAGAAAGGATTTCTTCTTACAATGGAAAATAGCCCAGATAATAGTCTACCTCAAACCTACGAATGCTTGAATTTGGGTCATACAAACCTCAGGGCTCCGAGTTAATGACTAAAAGTCCGTATCACCTTCTATCGAAACAACTCTTTAACCATCTGAACTGAAAGATAAATACAGAAATAAAAATATTACTGAATCGTAAATAAATAAACCGAGAAAGTATTGCATTATGGTAAGTGATGCAAATATAGCCAGTGCAGGTTATATGGCCAAGTAGCGGCTATTTTGTTAGCTGAAAATGTTTACCATAGATAGTACTCGCATGCTGTCTGGGAGAATGTAAGGAATGCGTTAACCCCCTACCAGGCTTGTTGACTCGTGCATTCGCTCTCCGGAGCCTCTATTGTCAAAAACGTGCTGAGGGCGCTCTGAACTTCTTTCCAGGTAATTTTATCATTAGGGACACTTAAAGACGAATTTAGTATTTTAATAATATACATCAACGTTTAGCGCATTTAATGAGCAATCTAATCAGATTAATTCCGTTAAATTTGCTCAGTATTTTACCACCGTGTGAGAGATTTTATAACATTTTGTTTTTGATGTCAATATGACCGAGAGTGATGGGCATATTATCAGCACTTACAATTATATTAACTTCATTCTCCAGCAATAAACTCTCGCGCTATTGTTTTAAAAAAGGATTTATTTTCAACTCGTACATCAGATGACGTTCGAAACAATCCATCAACTTCCAAAAAAAGTAATAAAGAGGATCAATTAGCAAAAAGAATAAAGATAATCCTGACAAGAAGAAACTCGTTTCCATGAAGAAAAAACAACAAAAGATGTAAACCCTGAAGGAAACAAATCCTGCAGAGAAAAATGGAAAAAGCTGGTATTGTCATGGTTGCTTTGAGGAGGGTGTTCGGGACATGCATCGATGTAGTATGTGTGGGAAATATGTTCACGAAGAAAGGGTAGGACTAACTATTAAAGATAAACAAACTTTCATTTGGCCTCAATGTGAAACTGATTAAATTTTTTTTTTATTTTTGTAAGTTTTTAAGAAATTACTGATGTTTTCAATTTTCTCTAATGAAATCTCATTGTATAAAATATTGAATTTTTGATGAGTAGTCCAGAAATCCTCACGTTACTGAAATCATGTCAGGGCGTATTTTTGTAAAATTTCACTGTAAGGATAATTCATATTATATGTTAGTGTAGCTAGCCTTTGTTCCATGGTCATGAACTCAGTTAATCTAGCAATGGCCATAAAATCTGCATGTAGGCATATTACTTTCACATTACAAGGTTTTTCTATAAAACAGCAATATTCCTGTATCACTTCTTTTGTGATAAAGGTATTTCAACGTGAAGCAAAAGTGCTAAATTTTATCATGATGCCGTTAATTTGGTCATGTGTTGGAATATATAAAGAGGAAAATTTGAGGTGATTAACATGGCCAAATTACTTTCACATACGTTACATTATAATACTCTTTTTTATTTAGCTTAGGAAACAAATGGTAACAAAAATATATCTTAAGATTGATGTTATTTTTGCCTATCTATTCTAAGGATCATACCTGTAAACGTTTGAATACGCAGGTGTATTTGCTCTAAGACAATGAAATGTGCATTGTTCTATGGCTACATAGCGGTACTCATTTCGATGTACATATCGACTTTGTGTTTTATTACTTTTAAGAAATCCTTATCATTATCGGCACCATCATTAACACAGCTACACGTTGATTTGGAGACTTAGCGTCTGGTAACGGCCTCTCATTCTGCCCTTTGTAGGGCAGTAGCCCAACACTTCTTAATTTCGAATCCACCAGGACCCCTCGTGATATCGCTCACTCATCATACTTTAGTTAAGTATTGTCCTACCCTTTTCCGAACTTGCAACATTTTTGCAATTATTCCCCCTTCAACCATTACTCAGATGTCATGCAAAAAGAAATTTCCCTATTCATTCCGTCAGGAATAATTCCGATTTCTTGTACAGTTCGTAAAATTTTGCATTGAATCAGACCTGCCATTAGCATTTTTCTTACTTCGATACATGTATTTTAAGTAGTCTGTTTTTCTGAAACAATTTTACCCTTGTGAGAGCGTAGGCATCCGCGGCCGGAGTCAGTATTTACTAGGTTGTCCGGGTGACGCCAGGTCGCAGAATGGCGACCGAAACGTCGGCACCTTCGCCATGGACGCGGCGTCACCCGGACAGCCTAGTAAATACTAATTTTACCCTTATCTCCTCCGTTTGTAAGTACGTCCGTCACCCTTACAAATCATCTCAACAAACCGCTATCGCATTCAATGGCCGCGGAAACCTTCGAGCACGACTCCGCATTGTGCGCCGACCATCTTGGTCGTAAATAAGGCACGAATCATGCGCCGTCTGGAATTATTCATCCGCGTGTTACACTTCCAAGACCGGTCGCGTCGTGCCGGTGCGTTCGATCCACGTGACGGCTGGCGACCGGTGGTGGCGCAGCTGGCGCCCTCTGGCCAACAACTGCCGAGCACCCGGCGCCAGCCCGAAGGCGGTCGATTACCCGGAGGAGCAGGAAGCCGGGACAACAGCGGCTTCGGGGCGTATTAAAGGAGGCGGGGCATTTAAAACGGGTGGTGCTACTAGATGCACTCTCGCTATATTTAAAACGGTTGCGTAATATTATAGAGTTCGAAAAAAGGGTGTGGTATGAAACGGCAGAATGTGTAGTTACATGTATAAAGACAAATGTTACAATAAAGAAATATGTTACAAATATATACAATTATCAATTTATTATATATCAATTAACAAATATTACATTTAAATTATCTGGAATGTGATATAAGTTACGACCGGAGACAAGATATACAAAATAAATTGCTCAAGTTCCAATATATGGGGCACGCTACATAGAACATTAAGACATAAGACTAGAAAAGACGTAATGTTAAAATTTTATAAAGCAATGGCAACACCAGTAGTCCTGTATGGGAGTGAAAATTGGACTCTCTCTCAAAAAGAAAAAAATGAATATTCTAGCTACAGAGATAAAATTTTTAAGGACAGTAAAATGTTGTACTTTGCTAGACAAACAAAGAAATGAAGATATAAGAAAATAATTAAATATATTTAATCTAAATGATTGTATACAAGTATACAAACAAGACTGGAAAAAGCATTTAGAAAGAGTGGAGCACAATAGGCTACCTAAACAACAGCTGTAGTACAATTCAACATGAAGGAGTGTAGGAAGACCACGCAGAAGATGGTTTGATATGTGAAGATGTAACAGGCAGCCGGCTAATCCCTGAAATGATGATGATGATGATGATGAAGAAGAAGAAGAAGAAGAAGAAGAAGAAGAAGAAAACATATTCAATGAAGTACAATGTGTACAAGTAATATCAAAATATCATCAAATACGTAGAACATTTGCCAACATTCAAAATAATTTATACAATTTGAAATTACATTGATAAAATATTTATTACACCAATTTTAAAAATAAATATTGCTAGTGCTACTGGATTAATTATTTTGAGAGTACATTTTAGCTTTGAGAGCAAAGATAACATCATACAAACGTGGGAACACAATGATAGCAAACAATCTCAGTAAGATTGTCTTCGAAGCGCTACAACCAATATTAAGATCGTAAATTGGGATTAAACATCACGATACTCGACGCCACTGTCACTTTAGTACCTAATGATGATATTCTAAGATCTCATGCCCACTTGTCGCAACTTATTAGTAGTGGGGATGGAGGTTATCCCAAAAAGACCGCGTGTTTCTAAGTGTTTTCCTGTTGAGCACATCCCGTCGTCTGCACGCATTTCTGAATGGGTTAAAAGAAAGTATTCCAATTTCTTCAATTAATTTTTTTTTTAAATGTAATAAATATTTTTTGGAGAAATAAATTTCAAGAAACTGGTGGAATAATAAAATGTTTTAAATATTTCGCAAAATATAAGCAGGGTACAAAAGTGGCACATCTTTTGCAGAAATACAAAACAAAATGTGTATATTGTGTTAGAATTGCGTTGATTTTCCAAGGTAACAATTTTGATAACTGAACATAGAAAGACAAAAAATATGTGTTTGTTTAGGGATTCGTTCTAAGTAGGTGCCGTGAATAACAGGCTTATCCAGTAGATAACTGGCTGATTACATTCAAAAAACGTTTTGAATCATCAAAAAGTAAAATGAATTTCTGCAATTATGGAGCTTTTAAATATTGCAATTCATCCGTGCCTTATTATTAAAGCAATGTCTTATTATGAAGTCAAATTTGGCTATCTAGAAAAAAATTAAATAAAAAATGTTAAGGCACTTGTGATAACACTCAGAAAATGTTTTCGGGCTTCATTAGAAGAACCAACCGTAAATTGAAATTTCCATTTGAAATCCGGGGCACAGCGACATCACTCAGATCAATTAGCAAATATTACCTTTGGTGAAAATGCTATTTACTTCTGATCAGCTTCCAGAATTGTAGGCATTTGTGGATGAAGGAAATATATTTAAAACACAAAATTGTGAATAAACAAGATTTGAAGTTAATTCATGTGCTTTTTTCGTGAAGCGTAAATTTTAACACTCAAAATAAACCATTGAAGTATTATTAGAATAATAGGCATCTGATTACAAAAGAAGAACTTTAAACCAGGTTTACTCAAAACTTCATACTCAAAACATAACACCTTCATCCAGAAATGCTTGCAATTGTAGAAACCAGTTGCGCTGATCGGTTAATTCTGTTATTTCTTATGATTACTTCCCGATCGTATCTTAAGGGTAAGTGGCCAGTTGAACCCTCATCATTCATCATCATATTTCGAGAGCCCCACCGGAAGAGTTTAGCTCAGAGTCTTTGCCTTTGCAGTGACTCTAGGGTTCGAGTCCCGATTGTGGCGGATTATCGACACAAACTCGGTAGCCAACTTGGATTCATCCACTGTCTGTAGGACAATTCAAACCGCCGGCTGCTCTGATCAGTAGATTTTTGTGGTTTCTCCGATCAACACCAGGCGAATTTCGGAGCACTACCCTAACAAACGAACCACGGACTGCGCGTGATCTATTAATCATAAGAATTTTCCCGAACTAACCTCTCCTTTTACTTACACACACACACACACACACACACACACTTAAATGCACTGCGTTACCTTTGATACTGGCAGAGCAGTCAGGAACGTAGATATTGTTTCTGCTGGGGTGGTGCCCCGCCGGGGGAGATATCTAGAGGAGGAAGTCCCCGGCTAGTCGGCGTGTAGGTCGATGCCAGATCTCACCATTCAGCCGGAGAGGAACATCACCACCGAGACACATCAATAAATTAATCAGTTAAGCCAAAGACTCAGATCTTTAGAAGTGCGAGTATGCAGCGAGTGCCAGATAGCTCTCCCACTATCCGCCAGGCATTCACTGTCCTTCCCTTGCCTTCAAAGGGCTGGAAGCAACGTCAGATACGTTGACCAAGCAGACATCGCGATGTTCAAGGCAGAAAGAAAAATTGTTAGCACATACAAAACATAAATATGTTAAGAATACTGTAACAAATTTTATTGTTTGTCACGGTTTGAACGAGATACAAAAAAGGAAACACTATTACAAGATAAGTATAAAATGTTAAAGATAACTTCGATAAAGTGATGTTTTATCTTAATAGAGTCACATAGCACAAAACCTACCCCATAAACTGTCTCGTGTGCGTTTCCGCCATGTTAGTTACTATCGCCAGCATCTAATGTGTCAAGGCTTGAAGCGCACCCAAGAAAAGTGACAGGACAGCTCGCTGTTCTAAGAGCTATCTTCATGTTGTCATCGGGGTTTACTCGACATCAGTAGATGGCAAGAGATCTGTGGGCCACGTCGTTTGAACAATGCTTTAGCCTGCTGAGTTACCAGCAAGACTGCGAGCGGGAGTAGGAAAAAAAAGAGACCGACAGATAGACGTACGAAATACAGTCTGACAGACAGTCAGACAGTCAGACATATAGTCAGTCATAAAGTCAGGCATACAGTCAGACAGACAAGCAGTTAGACAGTCAGACAGACATTCAGACAGACAGTCAGACAGACAGTCAGACAGTCAGTCAGACGTCAGACAGACAGTCAGACAGACGTCAGACAGACAGATAGACAGTCAGACAGGCAGTCAGACAGGCAGTCAGACAGTCAGACAGTCAGACAGTCAGACAGACAGTCAGACAGTCAGACACTCAGACACTCAGACACTCAGACAGTCAGTCAGACAGTCAGACAGTCAGTCAGACAGTCAGACAGTCAGACAGTCAGACAGACAGTCAGACAGTCAGACAGTCAGACAGACAGATAGACAGTCAGACAGGCAGTCAGACAGGCAGTCAGACAGTCAGACAGTCAGACAGTCAGACAGACAGTCAGACAGTCAGACACTCAGACACTCAGACAGTCAGTCAGACAGTCAGACAGTCAGTCAGACAGTCAGACAGTCAGACAGACAGTCAGACAGACGTCAGACAGACAGGTGGAGTTGGAGGGGACGGTGGATGAGGAGGTAGAGATGGGAATTTGTGGCTATGTGGAAAATAGAAACGAATTGCTGAAGGGGCCAATGCACACTGACCCGGTGGGGTTAGGAATATTGTTGAAATTACAGGTTTGTATGGAGTTAGGAGCTAGCGATCTTGTTTAGTTCTAGTTTGGAGCTTGTGGTGGATATGGTGGCAGATGCAAGGGATTCAATGGTGCTGATGGAGGTAAGGAGGCTTTTGCTCTGGAGGTAGAGTTAGATGTACTGATGTAGGAAAAAATGAAGTTGCGGTTGGAGATAAATGTGAAGGCTGGAATTTAATGCTGAAGGTGCAGATGCAATAGAGTAGGAGCTGGAAGTGCAGTGAATGTGTGGTGAATATGAATGGTGGGAGATATTGAGCTGGAGGTGAAAATGGGTTAGGGGTGGAAGTAGAGATGGTGATGGAGGTGCCAGTGAAGATAGAGCTCGAGGATGGAATGTATGTGGAGGTAGGGAAAGGGAGGAGCTAAAGATACGTTGAAGTTCTACCTGGATGTTGGAGAGTGGTTAAGATGGTCATGGAAATGGGGTTGACATGGAAGTGCAAGGGATATAGAACTGTATGTTGAAGGAGGTTTAGGTGGAGGTGGAGGTGGCGGTGCAATGAAGTTGGAACGGGAGAAGGAGTACAGGTGGAGGTAAAATTATTCGTGAAACTTGAAGTACGACGGAATTAGAGCTGGAAGTGGGATCTGGGAGTGGAATGGAGCTGGAGGTGCCGTAGAGCTATACGTGTAGGTCTCGTAGAGCTGGTGAAGAGAGTGTGGTGATTGATTTGGAGGCGGAAGAAGTCGTAAATAAACAGATGAAGGTACACTTTGTGGTCAAAAGTATCCAAATGGTGTATGGCGTGGTCGTGTTTTTCATGGAGGAGGCTTGCACCCCTTGTTGTTTTCTGTGGCACTATCCCGGCACAGGCCTACGTTGATATTTTAAACACCTTCTTGCTTCCCACTGTTGAAGAGTAATTTGGGAATGGCGATTGCATCTTTTAACACGATCGAACATCTGTTCATACTGCACGGCCTGAGTGGTTACACGACAATAACATCCCTGTAATGTAGTGGTCTGCACAGAGTTCTGACTTGAATCCTATCGAACACATTTGGGATGTTTAGGAAGGAAGACTTCGTGCCAGGCGTCGCCAACCTACTTCGATACCTCTCCTCAGCGCAGCACTCCGTGAAGAATGGGCTGCCATTCCCCAAGAAACCTTCCAGCGCTTGATTAAAAGTATGCCTGCGAGAGTGGAAGCTGTCATCAAGGCTAATGGTGCGCCAGCTCCTTCACACCGTATTGAATTCCAGCTTTACCAATGGAGGGCCCCATGGTCTGGTAAGTCATTTCAAGACACGTGCCAGGATACTTTTGATAGTGTAGATAGTGTAGATGCGATGAAGTTAGGGCTGGATATAGGAGCTGGGAATTTGGTAGAGGTGACGCTGTAGATGTGGTAGAGCTGTATGTGGAGGAATGGAGAAGCTGGCAGTGGGAGGGGAGGTGAAGGTAAAGATATGGATGGAGGTCGAGGTGTGATAGAGTTAGACCTGGAGGTGTGAATGTGGGCGCAAGTAGAAGTGGAGTCAAGCTGTAAAGTTGAAGGTCGAAGAGGAAGTAGACGTGGATTGCAAACTCGAGGTGGGATCAAGTTGGGGATTGAAGAAAAGGTAGATATGGAGATGCCATGAAGTTGGAGCTGGAGGTAGGAGTGGAATTGAAGGTAGAGAGATAGTGATGAAGTTGAAGCTGTGATGGAGTTAGAGATAGAGTTGGACGTGTGTTGCACGGGGAAGTGTAGATGGGGATCGAGATGGGGGACGTTAGAGGTGGAAGAGGAAGTAGACATAGAATTAAAACTCCAGGTGGGGTGAAGTTTGAGTTTGAAGAAAAGGTAGAAATGAAAAGATGTCATTGAGTTGGAGCTGGAGGTGGGATTGGTGGTGAAGGTAGAGAGATATGATAAAGCTGGAGTGTGGTGTGATAGCTCTAAAACTAGAAGTGGGTGCAGGGGGAAATGGAGACGGGGATCGAGGTGGGGTGAAGTTGGAGGTGAAAGTGGAGGTGTTGTCTAGGCTATCCAGGACGTGGAGGTGGAAGAGGAGGTAGCTGCGGTATGGAGTTCGGTCCGGAGGTGGGCGTGGGGTGCAGGGGCAAGTGGAAGTTGGAGGTGGAAGAGGAGGTAGCTGCGGTATGGAGTTCGGTCTGGAGGTGGGCGCAGGGTGCAGGGGGAAGAGGGGACGGGGACCGAGATGGACTGAAGTTGGAGGTGGAAGAGGAGGTAGCTACGGAGTTGTAGGGCGTGTGGGCGCAGGTGGAGGAGGGGCGGCGCGTGCTGGCGGCGCGTGCTCGGGGGCGCCTGGTGCGATCGCGCGCGCACACGTGCGCCCACCTGCGCCGGGAGCCGCCTGCGCGTCTAATGAGAGCGCGGCGGCGCTCAGGGGTGCCACGAACCCGGCCGCGCACGCGCCTCTTTACCCACTGTACACGGCGGGGCACAAAAGACAGGGATGGATTCACCTGTAAGCTAAATAAGTTGTTTAGGGGCTCAATCCTTTGGGGTCCCGTGTCCTACAAGAAATATTGGTTGATTGATTGATTGATGATTCCGGGAAGTCATTAGTCCCGTGAGTATAGTTCGTACTTTTTGCTCGGGAGGTGGCGGTGTTCCCACCCTCTGGATGGCGAGACCCGGCACCGATCTAGGGTTTCCTTTACCAGGTGTCTCCCACTAGCAGAGTACCGCTACAGCTGGGACAAGCTCTGATCTCCCGATTGGTCTCCCGACATGTGTGGAAGTATAGTGCACGTAAGTTTGTGTGTGTGTGTGCAAGGAAGGAGTAGATAGGACAAGGAAGAGGAAGGAAAGATCGTGCGCGTTCTGTGTTAGGGTATAGCTCCAGAATTCGCCTGGTATTTATAAAAAAACACGGGAAAGTACCGACCAAAGCAGTCGGCTGCTAGAATTCTCCTCCAGATAGTGACAGAACTAGTGTTGTTGATACTTGAACGTAGACCTCCGGTCAGAGGCATTGCTGTGACATCTGTTGATGCCCTGAGCTACCGGAAGAAAGTAATAGGATGTCAGTTGCTATTACTTGGAGGAAAAATTGGTCACCGGACATAATCCCGTCAACAAAATGATTTCACCATCTCAAGAGACAAAAAGAACAGCACTCATCTAAGAAGAGTAGATAATTTATATGAAAGAATTAAGTAGTAGAATTACAATCGTCATCTGGTAGTGTGTTCGAATCAAAGTCCACTTTAAATTCACCATAAAAGCAAGCTTTTAAAGCTGCAACTCTGCATGCACGGAGAGGGCTGCTAACGCAAACCCATTCGAATCGTCAGCGCGAATCTTCAGACGACTCCTCACAATCGGCATCGGGCAAATAGCGAGCAACCTCTCTCGGAATTCCGAATAATGGTGATGAATCACATGTTATTTACCGAACGCCAAACATTTCGTTCTTGATTTTAAGGTGGCTCCACGTATTCGTGGTTTCTTTCATTCAACGAGTAACGAACTCCTGTTCGCCCAATAACGAGCAGATAATGGGCTAGGAAGATGTTCGCTACCTTTGATGTGGCCAAAAGATCGACACACAATGGGAAGGGCAAGCACCTTCTGTTCCGCAAATAGCAAGAAACTCATCCACACTATTCAGGATTCGGCGATTTAGGAGTCGCCCGCTACTCGCCGCAAACCGAATGTATGGAACCATTCCGATCGTCAGAGAACATCAAAGGAAGCGAGTACTTTCATGGCCGAATATCTTAGCAGTTTCACTCAAGAAATGAGACCATCAAGCCCTTTAGCACGCAGTTTGCTTCTCTATCACTGGATTATATTGTGACTCTTTCATTACGATTTTAGTGCATAAATTGACCAAAATCCAATGCAGAGCACGTTTGTGGTTGAAACTACGTTGTTTTATATGGAAATGGTTAAGCAGAATTTGTAATAAAAAGGAGAAATCCTGCGTCCAGCAACTCTGATTGGTGGATTTTGTTATCCGTTTGATCATTACCAGGCGAATACCAGAGTTGTTCCATGTCAAGCGGTCCACATGCTTCTGTCTTCTTCTCCTCTTACGCACACACACACCACACACACACACTTACATGCACAGAACTACCACCCAACTCGGGAGCTTGGATTGATTGTTAGTGATTCATGGCACGCCTACTAAAAGGATCATTAGTCCTGTAAAAGTAGTGCATGTTTTGCTCCGGAAATGGCGGCGGCCTTCCCCCGCAGTATAGTGAAATCCGGCGCCGACCTACCTTCGGTTAGCTGGGTATCCCTAACCAGGTATCTCCCACCAACGTGGCGGCCTCAGCCGGAAAAAGCTCTAAGCTCGGGAGCTTGGACATTGGGGGAACACCCGAAGATCGAAAACGCCACAAGTCACATGTCGGTCGGAGCCGGATCTCACGTTCCTGCGGTTGAGGAAAACTGTCCCCTCCAGAGTAATAACATGCACTTCATTGTTCATTTACTTACTGTTAATTTAATGTTAAAAAATAGTTAAAATTAAAAACTGTGTGTGACGTACAAGAGGGTGAAGTGTATTCTGTGCATGCTTTTTTTGTTCTGGGATCCCTACCCTACTATTTTTATTTTTATTATTATTATTTTTTTTTTTTTTTTCGTTGATCGGCCAACTAGGACCACGCAGGCAAGCACTCTGCCTTTACCGTGGCCCAGTTTTTATTCATTCTCACGGAGGCAGGTGCTTGCGACAATTCTTTGGGGGGACCAGCATTTAAGCTGGATCCGGTTTTTATCCCCCAAGGTTGTTAGCCCTGGGGGTATGGAAGATGAAATGACGATATATGATGATGATGGGGGTGAAAGGACAATACATACAGACATACACAAATACACAAATACATCCATGCCCGAGGCGGGACTCGAACCCGCGATCTTCTGGTCCGAAACCACTCCGGCACTACTGCCTTAGCGATCTCGGCCATCTGACCGGCATTATTATTATTATTATTATTATTATTATTTTATTTATTTATTTTTTTTTGCAAATTTATTACAACTTAAGAGCCGCTTTTCGCATCCTAGCGTTCATTTGCTACGATCTTTCCAGTCGTTTTCTTGCAGGTTTTGTCCGTCCATCGCTTTAGTCACTGAATCTTTCCTGTGTGTTCTCGGCCTCCCTCTACTTCTTATTCTTTCAGCAGGGGTTCATTCGATACTTTTTGTGACCACCTTTTCTCATCCATTTGACGTATGTGCCCATAACATCGTAAGCATTTTGTGTCTGCAGTGTCTCAATTGTGGTCCCTATGTTTAGTCTTGCTAACATATCTTCATTCCTTATTCTTTTATTCCTTTCCTAATCATCCCTAATTCAATTACACACTGAATTATGAATACAGATCGAAATGAGTGTTTTGGCAAGAATTAATAAGAAATATTCCATGTAATAAACAACCATTTGCAAAGGCAAATCAGCTAAAATTTCGGCTATTATCCCTCAAGGTGCGTCCTTCGTGAAGCAATCGACTTTCTGTCACGAGAACATCGAGAAGGATTGTTTGAATAACTATATTCCCTTATAAGTTTTAGAGAATGTGCATAAATAGTGAATCTACAACTATGTCCAGAAGCAAAACAAGGGGATATCTCAAATTTCATTCAAAGATCAGGAAACTGGACGAAAACAAATGGGAGTCATTGACACAGAATCTGAACTACAATACTACAAGACAAATGACCGTGCGGGGGTGAGGTGCCTCAGGACCTCAGTTAATGCCACTGCAGTACCTATTCTGCCGCGCGCGATCGTTCGTTGTTCTCTATTCTATCCTCACCCCTTACTTATACACACACTTTTATTCACTACACTACCACACATGTCGGAAACGTAGAGCTTGTCCCAGGTAGGGTTGTTGTCCCGCTGGGGGGTGATACCTGGATGTGGAATTCCCCCTCAAGCCGACCAGGCAACCCGATCAGACATCCAGCGGAGGAAATCCTGCCATCCCAGCGATAAAAACCTGCACCACTTTTACGGGATCACTGACCATAGCAGTTGACGCTATATATCTATTTAGCGGTTTTTTTACAGCCTTAATTTCCATGCATCATTATCCCATAGATCGTTTTCCTCCATTTCTCTTTTTTCCATGGCTTCAGTTATTGCCATGTTCCATGTTCTTCTCGGTCTTTCCCTGTATCTTCTTCGATTTGGTATCCACTCCCAAACTTTTTGAGGAAGTCTATCCGATTTCAATCTTCTCATATGTCCATACCATTTTACTTGCTTCATTTCGATCGACTTGTTCAAGGTTGTTTGCACTTTCATTTTATTTCTTATTTCATCATTTCTTATTTCATCTAACAGAGAAAGTTGACAACATCTTCGCCAGAACTCATTCTCTTCATTGATGTTTTTCTTTTAAATTTTTTGTTAGTGTCCAGACTTCTGCCCATAGAGTGTGGTACTATCTATGAAGGAGCTATGTATATGCGTTGACGCTCCCAGAGAAAAAAAAAACGAGTACTCACTGACTGAGCTTCTCACCCCTGGGCGCCCCACAGGTGTGCCCTCTCGCGGCACCTCGTGTGTCGTCTTATGGGCCCTGCGCACGCATCCACGTAATGAATGCACTCGGGGCACTTGTGTCTGTCACAGCGCTCGTCGCCCGTCTGTCGTGCGCCATGTCTCTACAATCGTTGATCCCATTTTAATGAACATTTCCTCCTTTATTAACGAACGAATATATTTGGTGGGTGAAACAAAGCAAAATAACGCCCTGACCAAAAATGGACGTCAACAAATTAATTAACCGTTATTGACTTTCATTTTCGTCAATATTAAAGACGTGATATAGCAGATTTTTAATTTTCACACTGTAAGTGAACAAATTGAAAATATATTTCAAATATAAATACGAAGGGTAGAAGAGGTCTGAGTTGAGTTATCAGCTATTTAAAATCCCATAATTCTCAAAGAAGATAGAGTTTTAATGAAATAAATAATATCCATATATGATTAAATTAATGATATTATAATTTTGTCAAAACACTTTTTAACAAAAAAAAGCGTATATTTTTCAAAGTTTCTGAGTCCTCAAAATTTCTGAGAAAGTATTCAATACATTTCGAAATTCTAAAATTTGTTATTGATGTAATACGCTAGACATGTAGCCAGAAAACATCATATAGAGGAACAACCAATGAATTGCTGTTTTTTTCACTTGGTCATTTATTTTTATGTAGAAAGCAAATTTGTATAAAAAGGGTGTTTTTTCACATTAAATTTCAATTCACGTTCTTTTATTATATTAAATATAGTTATTTTCTTTGATATTTTCTCTCTTCGCCGATACCTGCTCTTTGAAGATGCAGAATCATAAATAATAAATAAGCGTTCTTACTTGTTATCTGTCGAAACGTTGGTGACGTCTTGAGTTATTAATAAAAGTATCAGAAACGACACCCCTGATATCATCTCCACATGATCATAGTTTCTTAAATCATTGAATTTAAACAGTTACATTAATCGATAACTATAAGTAGAAATTTGTGTTGAAAATGTAATGTCTTCGTTTTTTCTATTTACTGTTCATCCAAAAAAGATTGTCCTTATAGTCTTGATTCACAACTATTAGGGTTTAATGTTCGATTTCGTATTATTCTTTTAACAGTAATATTTTCTTGTCGGTTTTTATTGTTGTCCTAAAAAATGCTACTTCTTTATCGTCTTTTAAGAATTTTCGTTTTTTGATAACATGTTGTGCGTTTTTCTCTTTCGGACTTTCAAACGTAAAAATTTTCATCATTTTTTATTTACTATGCACGTGAAAAGATGCTTTTATCCATTTTTTATTAATTTATTTGACAGCATTATAGAAAGTTCGCCAATAATAAATCGTCATCATATTATTGTAGTATATCGTAATTCTATACATCCCCTTATGTACGACGAAATATATCATTCATATATTTACGTAAATGAAAATGAAAGTAACTTTGTTGATGGCGAATTCATCCTAGATGGTCCAAAGGACTTTAATGATTTTCGTATCAGGGAATGATTATCGTTCATCTTAGGATCTTATCACATCAAGTTCATGGTAGGCTATACATGTGCGATGATACTCAATAGAATATACTGCAGACATATGTACTCGTATTTCGTTCTGTATCTCACAAACAAGATATCAGAATTTAAAATAAATATAATAAAAAATAATATATCCATTAAAGCCTCAATTTGGATGCTACTGAATTATTGCTGCAAAGAAAGAAAATAATTTTGAAATTTTTTTCAGTTTCTAAAACCTAGGTCCAACACCAATCACTTTTAAAAGGTTAGTTAAAATTGTACTGAATTCGCTTATTTAAAGCGAAGCAAGCGAGCGGCAAGTTAAAATGTAATCAAGATCAACATGAAACAGTTTGAAAACATTTTTACAAAAACTTGAATCACACACGATGAAAACATCCATCACAATAATATTGCCCTTTTTAGTACTTCCGACATAAGACATCGGCCCTTTCAACTCGCATAATGCCAGTCTTCCTGCGCGGGGTTTCGGAGGTAATTCCCAGACACGCGCATCCTCGAGCCGACAACTGGCATCATTTGAGCGAATTCATCTCCATTTGGTTGGAAGTTAAGTCGGGGCAGGCTGGAACCAGTTCTCTGCAATGTGTTCGCTGTGGCAGAGCTCATTTGAGCGCTCATCAGAAAGAGCCACTGGTCCCCCTTAAGACGTCGCTCACCTGCGCTCTCTAATACAACCTCCTCCCTCCTCCCGCCTCCCTCCTCCCTCCTCCCTCCTCCCTCCTCCCTCCTCCTCCTCCCTCCTCCCTCCACCCTCCACCCTCCTCCCTCCTCCCTCCTCCCTCCTCCCTCCTCCCACCTCCCTCCTCCCTCCTCCCTCCTCCCTCCTCCCTCCTCCCTCCTCCCTCCTCCCTCCTCCCTCCTCCCTCCTCCCTCCTCCCTCCTCCCTCCTCCCTCCTCCCTCTCCCTCCTCCCTCCTCCTGACAGATAAAGTGGTGTCAAAACGTCACCATTGTCCAGTCTGGAACCTTGAACTTGCCGATCTACGAAACTTTACTTGCGGACTCTCCACGTCAAGACCTTAACGCACTTGCGGTCGGCGTTCACCTGCAGTCACTAACAAAAGCGCCTCCAGTGGGAATGCGCACCTTTCATTACGCAACAGGTGCACCCGCGCGCGTGCGCGCGCGTGCACGTGACGCGTGGCGATTTTTTGTCGCATGCCGCTGTCGCATGAACGAAATAAATTCCGGATGGCGTCGTATGCCTGTGTGTTAGACGAAGTGAACCGCCTCGAGGCTTGAATTTGTCTCGAAGAAATGGTAAACGCAAGATCTTAGAGATGTGCAATGAGTTCGAAAATATGTTTTTTTTTTTACTAATAAGGTATTCGATTTCTGAAACCTTCTGATTATTATCGCAATTGTATTCGAAAATGAAAAACTGAACAAAAAACCGTAGACTTGTGTCTATTAAGAAAAAAGAGACCAGAACTCCCATATCTCATTTCTTTTTCTTCTTCCGGGTGTTTTTTCCAGCTTCAGGGAATGCCTATTTTCGATTATTCATGCCTGGTATCCACTATGTCCCTCATGGGGACACATATTATCCTTTGCACTGGACACTGACACCTTTGCGGGCTCCTCGGTCTGTGGTCAGCAGACTCACAAGTCCTTCTGCGAAACACACAAAAATGAGAGGCGGCGGCGATGGTGTGACGGTTAGCGTACCGGACTGTTATACCCAAGCTCGCGGGTTCAAACCTGATCGAAGCCGTGGATTTTTAGGGCGACAAAATCCTTCGTACGCCTTCCTTCGGAGGGGAAGTAAAGACGGCTGTCCCATGTTAGTACATTTACTTGCATGCCTAAGCCTCAAGCCTAAATGACGCCTCTGAGCTAAATTCAAAATCGCCTGTTTCTCGCCCAAGAAATACCTCCTTCCTCTGCTAGTTGGTGAAAGGAGCGTAGCGAAATTTGCTTGGTCAGACGGAAAAGCGGGCCTGATGGCCCGAGTCTCGCTACGTAAAATAAGGCAAATTCAATCAATTCAAGGGACAACCGTGCACACGGCGGACTCGAATCCCCGACCCTTCCGACCGAGGTGCTAAGTTGGCACACGCTCTAGCTCCTCGGCCATCCAGGTCTCCAAATCCCTTATCTCATACATTCTGTAAAAGAACACAGAGAGAGATGATTTTATGAAGGTCAATTCTAACACTATTAAGGTGAAGAACAATAGAAGAATTATTGGAAAACGAGACCATCTTGGGAAAACGTAGAATGGCGCAGTCTCGAAGAGGATAGAAATCCATGAATATAACAAGCAATAAAAATAAAAGTTAATAGCATTCACAACCAACTCTAACAGACAACCAGAGAGAAAAGAAGAATCACCCACAAATGTTCAACGAATCGCAACAAAATAACCAGATGCCTGACGACCATGAAAACTCCAATTTTTCGTTATTCAAATTCTTTGAATCTCGCATATTTAATATCTCATTTTTCACTACGATATATTCTAAATGTTATTTATTTGAATTTCTTTTTTAAAATAATTCAAAATCGTGGATGATATATTGTTTAAAAGTACTATACATTTCCTGGAATGAGCGATTTCGTGGTAATTTTTCAACTTTGATAGTTTCCATTTTCTTCAGTACTGTTTAACTTTATTTCAATGAATCGTAGCTGAACACTTGCGATTACTTCGCATAATATGAAGATATGTGGAAAAGGTACAACAGAAATAACAACATATTCACTGCATGGAAAATCGAAAACCTCAAAAGTTGTTTCATGTCGTTCAGTTCTTATTCACATAAACTAATGAAATAAGACAGGGTTACAAATTCTGGAACAACAAATCACTATTCGTTGTGAACCTGTAGTTAAACCGATTTCTTAAAATGTAATTGAAATGTATATTTACCAATATGTATGGTGTTGTCGACTATTGCAGGATATATGTATATTTACCAATATGTATGGTGTTGTCGACTATTGCAGGATATCCTGCTGTGCACTTTGTTTCTGTTCATTGCAATTACATACACTCACTAAACTTTGCATTTAAAAACACTCAATCTTCGAACTTAAAAAAATTGTTGTCTTCGCTTTGCCTATTATAACCACATTCAGACAATTTACGATCATGTTTAATAAAGAAACGATAACCGCTTTCCATAAACTGATTGCGACGTTTAAAAGAAAAACGACGTAGATCAACCACAATAATCTTGAAAACGACGGAATCAAATGGCGGCAAAGGATAAATTTAAAAACTATTATTAAAATTTCATAATACGTAAACTAGCGTATGCAACTCGTTTATAATGCTACTTAATTGTATTCCTACAAATTTGAAAACTTGCTCCTAATGTCGCTCGTTTTCCACAAAATGTGCTCATGTGTGATGGGTTATCACACTAAATTTACGTAATTATAAATATGGATGACAGTGACAATGGGGGATATAGAAAAAGAAACCGAAGTAAACTTTATTTCGGAAACAATACAAGGAAAGGACAACAGAATTGATAGTGGGCGAAATACATAATATGTTAATAAATTAATGCAGTTAAAGGATACGTGAGCAAATTCCCGTGAGGCAGAAAATAAATTAAGAAGTTATTACGAGCAGGAAACTACATATAAACACCTAATATGTTGAAAAGTGTGTGAGCATTCAGAAGTTGGATCGTGTGAGAAGAATCGAAGGATAGGGCGCGAGAAACGAAGAAGAGACGTGGTTTGACTATAATTTCGCGCAGATGAGAGACCAGATGAAGGGCGGCGCCAGATGAAAAAAACGGGGTAAGACGGTGTTCGGACACGGTGTGATTCAGGGTATAGGAGGGAAATCCATTTGGTTGCGAGAAGAATTAGACTGAATTGTTAGTTCGTAAAGGCGATATTTTAAGGTAGTAAATGCTCAATTAGAGAGGAAATATAATTACGTGTGTGAAGGACGCGGACACCATCGGAGTGGACCGAATTCTTTTGGGAATGGAGGCTGAATGGACGCTGGCTGACGTTCAAGATTGTGGTGGATCTGCGCAAGGAAAGTAGCAAAACGGAGAACATTTGTTTTTTACTTGTATTTGCCACTGTAGTATTGCCACTGTAGTAGCCAAGTGTTGTATTAAAGTAATATTTCTAAATTAATAATTAAGAGGGAATTTGGCCATGCATGCAAAGAGGGAGGGATTTGTAACTAGTATTAGATAATGAGAATAGGAGAAATTTATGAGAAGACATGTGTTTATGAAAATGGTTATTGTTGTTGTTGTTTCCAACAGAATATTTGAATGAATATATACGCTTACAGATTAATACAGATAGAAATGTTGTAACTGAAGTAATTATTGTTATTTCTGTATAACAACAAGAGTATTCCCAATTCTACGTAAAAAATAAATAAATAACTACTTTACGTAAATATTTCGCTACTGAGTATCTACTGAGTATATAGACGGGCGTATCAAACCCACATATATATAAAATTTTATCATGACGGGGTGGTCTTGGAATGACCTTCGGGTAACAGTCGGGTAAAATGTGGATTTTGAAATAGTAAATTCAAGAGAATAATTAAACAAATAGGTACCAAGAACGGTCTCCAGTCAGACATGCAATAAATCTTAACATTATAAACTAATTGCATAAACTACTATTAAACGTAAAGCAAGAAAAACTGACGGAAAGTCGCGTCGCTTCGGAAATAGTTTAAGATCGGATCAATAGTGTAACCCGAAAGGCGCTGTTATAGAAATCATGCAGAATAAAATAGTTTAAAATAGTTTAAGTTGTAGTTGATTATAGTTATAATGATTTCGATATCAACGGTCCTAACCCCAAATAAAAATTAACAATAAAAGGTTACCTACGTTTGCAAATTGCTTCACATTATAATAATTCCACATTGCAGGTGTTGCAACCAAATTGAAAAGAATATACAATTATATTTCTTGCTGTGCACCTGCATGCAAGTTACATCGCACACAACTGTTACAGAAACTCACCTGTTGCAATTATCTGAATGATACATATATAATATGTTATGAGTTGTGTATGCAATTTGTTGAGTCTTTTTATACACTGGAACGTTTGTTTCAGTCTGTATAAAATGTAACAAAGAGGAACACACACTATTAAATGAAACGTGGACATTCAAATTGACGTAAACAACATACATATCTGTTGTGCATTGAGTCGAATTAAAGGAAAGAAGAATTATACGACTTATATTTTTACATGACTGCCTTAAATAAATATGACGAATTAATTCAAGAGACTTTTTGGAAATAACAAACTTAAGTATTATTATGTTTTCATCATGTAAATGGTGAAACAGTGTTGTAAAATGTTTTCTTTATTTGTATGGTAATAAAAGGCAAAATATAACAACCTAGACCATAATTAATCGTTTCGTGCTTTAGAAATAGTAGTTATATTCGTAGAGAACGCTGTAATCCAGTATTGAGGTGTATTGTAGACAGAATATTCCCTCAGGACCTTAATCTTTAAACCCGAGTATTTTTTTCAGGAATGTTGAATCACTTATTGGTCGCATTACACTTCAAAGAAGTATGTTCACTATGTAACCCCCCGTTTTTATATTTCAGACTCACAAATTTTCAAAAACATTACTATCACAGAAATATAAAGGGGAAGGGATTCGACCTGAAATACTCTTTCCTTAAATTACTCTCTGGATACGCCTCTGCTGTAAAAAGGTAACACCGGGAGAGGTGTCTCAGGGCATCCAGAGATGTCATTGGTGTGCCTCTAACCGGGAGGTCCTGGGGTTCAAGTCCCCGATGGTGGCTGGCTTTCGGCACTAGCCAGATAGGTGGGTCGCGTTCCGTCGCTGTCCGGAGGAGAATTCTAGCTGCCGGCTGCTCTAATCGGTAGTTTTCCGTGGTTTCTCCGATCAACATCAGACGAATGCCCGAGCAGTACCCTAACAAACGGGCCACGGACCGTGCGCGATATTTCCTTTCCGAACCTTGTTCTATCCTCACCTCTTACACACATTTGCACTTGCATGCGCTACACTATCCCTCATGCCGGTCGGGAGCTTAGAGTTTGTCCTGCCTGGGGGGGGGGTGCATCGATGATGGGAGATACCTGGTTGGGGGAAAATCCCGCTAACCGACTGTAGGTCGGCGCCGGATCTCGCCATCCAGCGAGGCAAGATCTCCGAGTAAAACATGCACTATACTGACGGGACTATTTTTGGATTAAATAATTTTCTTATACATCGGATTAGCGCTTTACAAGAGAGATTACAAGACTTTAATATTTTAATATTTAGCTAACTTCGTATTAGCGTTAATATGTGCGAGGCCACTCCCTCTGGTGTCCCCAATTTCAATTTGTGTAATATGTGTTTAGGGTGATTTGGAGTAATGGTAGAGGAGTAGCAATGATAAGACTAATGACTAAGACAATAGTAGTTGACGCTCCTGGAATCATTAGTGATCAATCAATCAATCCGAAGGTAACTCAAAACTACGATGAGTTGGAGACACCGTGCTTGGCTTCAGACCTGATTTTTTTTTACTGTGCCAAAAAAATTATCTTGTAAGACGGGTTTCTTGAATTATAAATAAATAATATATGATAAATAAATAAATGAAAATAAATGATGAAAAATGAAATATCTTATTTCCAACAATTAAAACTGTTACAGAGGTTTAGTAGAGTTAGACAACGCTGTAAATATCATGTAGATTGAGATGTACGCCAGGTCTGAAGGAGTTCCAGGTCTTTCAACCCTACAGGTCTCCACGGGCGCAGCAGACATCGGGATAAGAGTCGGAGTGCGGCAGTTGGGCGGAAGACGAGGTCGCGAAGGGTCGCAGGCAACACCTGCGTCGCAGTGGGCTACTTTGAAATCTTCAATAGGAACCTCTTTTTACTTTTTCACCTACTTCGTAAGAAGAGAAAGTGCGTAACTGTGCGCCGGAAATCAGGGCCTTGTCCACAGACAACCTCTTATTGCTGGGGGTGGCATCGAAAATGTTGATAAATCGTGTTTCTGTATATAATAAATAGATTTTTCTAACATGTTGTGTAGACGGAATCCATGTTTTCGAGTCCTTGGTACCAAAAATTGAATGACGGCAAAACGTCTGTCCTTCAGACCTTCCGTCCATCTGTGTGGAACGGCTGCGTCTAAATCGTTCAGCCGATATTCTTCAAAATCGACATTCTCGGATCGATCTGAACACTGTGGCTAGTTTAAAACTCATATTTGGTTTTCTGGGGGTAATTTACATCGTGCTACAATCCTTTTAAAAAATTTCTAGAAAATTGCTAAAACATAATCAGGGCTTCCGGCGACATGTTAAGTTCGTGCAACAATGAGTTGCCGCACTACGCTGAGCTCCGACACGATATTAAGAGGTATCTCGTGTCTTTTGTGACCTCAGTATGTATACGAGGGAGGGATGCAAAAGTGATGCAGTGTGCCCTTCAACTACTCTTGGACTCCTCCCCTGCCGCCCAAAGGGAACACAAAACTGCGATGATGTCATTGTTCCATCACAGAGCTTGCGTAGTCCACACACCCCCGAGCACCCACAGGCTCGATGAAAAGTCTCTTAATTCGTTGAAGATGGCGCTCATTTTGTGATTACAATAACTCATGCGTCAGTTGTGGCAGGCAGCAGAAGACTAGACACGTTAAGGAATGGCAGTGCAAAGATTGTAAATTCAGATCATCATGCAGTGAATACTGGGTTTGGAAACGTAATTACTTTTTATTATATAATATGTAACACTGATGTGAACATCAAATTGTATGTAGTGATTTTAATCTTTTGTATTCTTTCGTTTTTATCATGTTTAACTGTATTGTCAATGCTATCGTCAACTGTTTTTTTCATTATCTGTATTGTTCTTGAAAAGGAAATTGCTAAATGTGCGAAACGTTGGGCCACAAATAAATGTATAAACTTGAAGAGTCTTAATTTATGATATCCACCTACGATTGATCCTATATGGTCCGAACCTATCAAAACTTACCATCTACCTACATTATTATCATTATTATTATTGTTATTATTATTATTATTATTATTATTATTATTATTATTATTATTATTATGGGCAAAACTGAAGCAATAGTTTTCTAATACAAATCGTCTCAGTTTCTATAGCTGTGTGAAGAAAACCTCAGGTAGGCCAAGTAAGCGTAGTATGGAGATAAGATATACGTATGCGCGCCACGTGTCTACCTTACCCCCAGGTGGATAATAAAATAAAAACAGCACCCAGCCTTGGAACACCGCTAGCTGAAAAACGTCTGATTAATCCACTAACCCTAAAATGCCACAAACAAAATTATTAAACATCTCCAATGCTCTGGAGACATCATGGTTGCTTAATCCGTGTCTTTGAGCCCTGCAGCCCCCTCAGGCCTACCAGTCGCCGGGCTAAAAGCGGCAGTTGCGGAACAGACGTGTGGTCGCAAGGTGCCGCCGCCGCCGCCGCCGCCACCGCCGACGCCTCCGCCACCGCCGCCGCCGCCGCAGTCGCTGTTTTCCGGAAACAGCCGGCCGCGCTCGCCGTCTGCGGCGCGGGTGCGGGCGGCGGCGGTGGGGGCGGCGGAGGCGGCGGCGGCGAGGGGCACAGGCGGTGCGATTATCGCGTCCCGCGCGGCGCGGCTGTTTCCGCCCCCGCCCGCCAGGTGCCGCCCCCGCCGACCCCGTGTGCCCGGGGACATCTGCGGCTGCGGCGGGGGCGGGGGCGGTGGGGGCGGCGCGTGCGCGGGCGGGTGCCGGCGCGGAGCACCTGTGCCCCCAGCTGTGCCGCCCCCGCCCCCCACCTCGCCCCCGCAGTTGAGCTCGTGCGCTGCGCGACACAGTGGTCAGGAAGAGGCGCAAACTGGAACTTTACCGGTGTAGCTGTTTGGCAGCTCTTCAGCACAAAATAGTTTAGTAGTACCCCAGTAATCCGAACTAATTGGGAGTGTGGTATGATCGGATTCGAAAATGTTCGGATTATCCGAAAATATGTACCGAACATATACAAATATATTTATGTGGTTACCAGACACAATCGTAGCGATTGCATCATCACATCGCCTCATCAAATAGATTCACTTCCTTACCGTAAAAGAAGATTATCGATTTTGAGGAAGTTCTTCTCAGTGAAAATTACTGCTACATAAACATGTGATATACATCGTAGTTACGGTAGTAACTACGATGTTACAACGAATTATTACTACGATGTAACAACGTAGTTAATAAATGTTTCATTTCGATTAACTTTTGTACCAATACTAAGTTGTTAAATTCTTCAATAATTATAAAATCATTTCCTTACACTACAAATAAGCATTTTATTTATTTTGTTTATTTTTCCACCATCCCGAATTTCGATTATCCGAAATTTCGGATTTGCGGCGTTCGGATAGGCGAGGTTCTACTGTAATTTACATTACAAGGCAAGAAAGTGGACTTTCCATGACTAAACGGAGACGTTCGCAGACAAGGCCGCGTCTAGGCTTCCCGTCGTGTCATGGAGAGGCACTTTTGCCTCGTGAAGCACAAAAGTGTATTCGAGACCTTAACGTTTATGACAATTTCCTCGTGTGATATACAATGGAATTGAGGCGAGGAATGGAGTGGTTCGTATTTTGTCTTCTATTATTGTACTACTAATAAGGAATGTACTTTCGTACGTTTGATATTGAATTAACTTTCACATCCGAATACTGTGAAAGCATGCGTCACTTTCTAAAAGGTTTCATATTAATTTAATTTCTTTTGTAACGTTTAGTTAGGCTATAGTTATAGATAATCAGAGACCATTATTTGGTTAAAATTTAGATAACCCAACAAACGTACTACTTGTCCTAACGATAATTATTACTTTTGCGCATGTATTGTGATGCTGTTGAAATAATGGAAGCTTTATTAGGAAATTATTCAAAGTAAAGCTTTATCAACAAGAATAGACAAACTCAAAAACCGTTAATTGATTAATTAATTAATTAGTGATTCCGGGCGCGTCAACAATGTTCAGTAACCTTGCATGTTTTAACACCGGAAGGAGGGGTTTCTTCTTCCTGAGTTGAATGTGAAGATCCGCCGCCGTCCTACACGTTGGTTAGCGATGGTTTCTCTCATCCAGGCATCGCACATCATTTGGGGCCCCGTCGCAGCCGAAACTGACATTTGCGGTAGTGTAGTGCATGCAAGCGTGAGTGCAAATGAGGATAGGACAAGGAGAAGGAAGGAAAGATCACGCGTGATCCGTGACCCATTTGTTAGGGTACTGCTCCGGCATTCGCCTGGTGTTGATCGACCCTGGAAAACTATCGATCAGAATATCCGGCAGCTAGAATTCTCCTTCTGACAACAGATAAGTGAAGTGAAGTGAAGTAAAGAGCAGTGCAGTGTGGTCTTAATTGAATAAACATTCAGTGCGGGGTTAGATTATAGAAGTTTCTTTTTCTTAAGATAATTTATATGATTTAGACAGTTTTTATATCATTATGATTTTTATTATTAATGTTGTTGTTATTATTATTATTATTATCATTATTATTATTATTATTATTATTATTATTATTATTATTATTATTATTATTGTTGTTGTTGTTGTTATTATCGTGGATTTATCAGCGGTTTTGTTTCTATGATTCTTATTGTACCATTATTATTATTATTATTATTATTATTATTATTATTATTATTATATAATATGCATGTTAGCTATATTACCTTATTTATGTAATTAGCTGCTACCGCGTTATGCTCATTTGCAGTTCAAATAAATTTATCTTTTATGAACTCGACCTAGCGCTACAACTAGTGTTGACAATCCTGCCACCCTCGGGACTCGAACCCTACACTTCCGGTCTGAAGCATTGCAGAAACATCATCTGACCAGACCTGAGCTCTCACAGGTTTTGTAGTTGTGGGGTCAGTGAATACAGTTTTTTTGGCGTGATAAAAGCAATTCGTACCTCTTGTAATTTCATTGATAATTTAATGTGTGTAATATTCATGTTGGTAAGTCTTGTTCCTTAATGTTCTAATCGTGATGAAGATAATTGTTTGTACATCATTTATTTTTGAGTAGTAATTCTTTGAAATGGATTTTTACCAAAAAAATAATCGATTCATTAATCATTCAAGAATAAATTAACATGTATTTTTCTTTGTTCTTTCATTTCATTTCTTCACTTTCGTTTTAATTCTTCGTTGTTTGAATGCTAAGAATGCGAAATTTCTATTAGTTTCACAAAAGAGTTACTGTCAATAAACTCATTACCTTCATTACATATTCCACACAAATGTATTTCGTCCTTATAATTAATATAACAATGGCTCCAAAAACATCTCTGTGAAATTCTCTATCCCCAAAATGTGAGTAATTTCGTAACACGAATATTTTTTTCTGCTTTAGCGAAATCGGACCCAGTGTGTCCTTCCAGCCCCCGGTCCCGCCCCGTCTGCCCCGCACGGGGTGATCCGGGCGCCACCGCCTCCCTCGCCGCCCCCGGCCCGCCCCCGGCACCACCTGTGAGTGCGGCGGCGGCGGCGGCGGCCGCCTGCCCGCTCAGCCGGCTTCCGGGCTTCCTAGCAGCTGGCGGCGGCGGCGGTGGAGGAGGTGGCTCGGAAGGATGGGGGTGAAGGCGGAAGCAACGCGACAGCGGCAGCGGAGGAGGAGACGGATGAAGGATGGATTGATTGATTGACTGATTTGTTAATTGATGTTTTCGGGTACGAGAACTGCTATGGTCAGTCCCGTTAGTATACCTATTGTTGTATCCCGGGAGATGATGGCGATTACTTACCCACTGGATGTAAAATCGGGGCACGACCTACACCTCCGTCTGCGAGGGATTTTCCTTTCTAGGTATCTACTTTAGTGGTGCAGCGTCCCAACTAGGCAAGCTCTAAGCTCCGAACTGGTCTCTCGAAACATATGACAGTGTAGTGCAAGTGAGTGAGTGAGTGTGTGTGTGTGTGTGTGTGTGTAAGGGGAGACGATAGAACACGAAAGACAAATGAATGATCACACGCGGTCTCTGACCCGTTTATTAGTGTAATACTACCTCATTTGCCTGTTATTGAACGAAGAAACCGCGGAAAAGCCGACAGCTAGAATTCTCCTCCAGACGGAGAATTTTTGAATTCACATGCGGATGCGGCGGTGGAGGCGTTGGAGATAGTGGCGAGGTGTGACGTTACTGATGGAGTAGGTGGTGGAGGACGTATGGTGGTGACGGAGGAGTCGGCAACGAGAGGAGCAGCAGCAGCAGTAATGGCAGTGGAATGGGGCGAGGAGGTGGCGAAAGAGCTGGTAGCATACAACAAGGTGGCCGAACTGGCGTTGGAAGTGGCGGAGAATTGGGGTGGCGACTAAACCTGCGAGGCAGAGATGGCAGTGGAAGTGTTAGAGAAGGCGGTGGAAATGGCTAAAAAGGAGGCAACGGAAGTGTAGAAGACTGCGGTGATGGCAGAGATGGCGGGGAAGAGGGAAAGGCGATGGTTGAGGCGGCAGAGATGTCTGTTGCAGTGGTGGATGAGGTTGCTGGAAGTTGAGAGAGGAGATAAGTCTGGCGTTGCAGGTGACTGAGGATGGATGATGGATGGCGATGGAAGCGGTGGTCAAGGCGGTAAATGAATAGGGGTGGGGGCGGAGACAGAGATGGCGGTGAAAGTGAAGGATGATAGACCTGGCGACTGGACCGTCGACGAAGGGAGCAGTGGCAGAGATGTCAGTGGAAGTGCCAGAAGAGGCGTTGAAAATGATGGAAAACGTGGCAACGGAGGTGTAGAAGACGGCGGTGGTGGCGGACATGGAGCTGAAAGTAGCGGAGGAGAAGGCGAAGATGGCAAAAACGATGGCAACTGTTTTGTAGAAGACGGCGGTGGGGGCGGGGATGGCTGTGGCAGTAGCGGTTGAGGCGGCAGATGGATGGGACGGAGACTGGATCGGCATCGCAGGTGACTGGCAGAGATGGCGATGGTTGAGGCGGCAGCTGGATGGGGCGGGGGCGGAGTCGGAGATGGCGGTGGAAGAGCTGGCGGAGGCCAATGCAGGGCAGGGGCGCAGTTGGTTGTATGAGGAAGGGGAGGGGAGGAGATGGAACTAGATGTAGCGAAGGAGAATGCAAAGAGAATGCGAAGATAGCGAAGATGGCAACAAAGGTGGCAACTGTTTTGTAGAAAACGGCGCTGGGGGCGGAGATGGCTGTGACGGTGTGGCGGCAGATAGATGGGGCGGAGACTGGGTCGGCATCGCAGGTGACTGGCAGAGATGGCGGTGGTTGAGGCGGCAGTTGGATGGGGCGGGGGTGGAGTCGGAGATGGCGGTGGAAGAGCTGGCTGTGGCCAATGCAGTGCAGGGGCGCAGCTGGTGGCATGAGGAGGGGGAGGGGAGGCGATCGCGTGATGCAGGCGGCATGTGGAGGGTGCGAGAGGTCTGGATGCGGGCGGTAATGAGGATGACACGGAAGCGCACAGTGCTGGAGTGACAACTGGAAAGAGAGCGGTGACGCAAGGTGTTAGTGACAGGGCGATGCTCAAAGGGTGGTGTGCTTCGAGAGGTAACAAAGCGATAGTGACGTTTGCAATGTGTTGCCATCGAGACTTGTATTCATCACATACTCAGTGGTTGGCAACTGCAAACAGGAGAACACAAGGTTTTTGTAAATTTGATATTTTATTTTCCTTTTCGAATACGAGATATACAGTCCTTGTTTCGTCGAACGTGACAGAACAGGATGGTCGGGAATATGATGCAGTTCAAAACAAGTTGATCCTGACAAGGGTCGGCAACGAAGTGTTTATAACTGACATCATTATCACATGGAGACGGCCGTGAAGTTTTACCTATTCCAGTGCTTACCAAGACGATTGGTCTAAAAAGGTGATTATCGGTTTGGGCCGCGAAAGGATGACAATAATGATGACGGCCTTATGAATGCAATGGTGGTTAGTATAATAATATAGTATGAAAGTGATTATGTTTAGTATACGGAGTGTGTACAACTTGGAGACACCCATGGTATTAAGACACCCATGGTATTAAGATATTTTCAAATGCAACAGTGATAATAAATATTTAAGGATTGTGAAAGTCTTCGAGTGTTGAAAGAGGAAGTGGTGGCAATACAATACTGTCAGAAAGGTGATGGCGATGAAAGAAGACCTTGTTAAACGGCGGGTGGAGGGGGGGAGTTGTCCTGTGGAATCTGATGGCCTCCGTATGGCCGGCAATCAAAATTTTAGGGCACATTTTAGTGAAAGTTTTTTAAAGCTGGTTCAGTTGTAACGAAGAAAAGGGTGTCGGCAGTCGAGGTCCTGACATAGCAATGATTTGATTGATGGCAATGATTTGTGTTGACTCCAGATGACTTCGTTATTTCATCATTCCATCGACGAAGTCATCTGAAAGTCAACATAATGATCACAATTCGATTGTTGATAGTGTGCCAGAAGTGACATTATATAACACGTAATATATATCAACGAATGCGAATGGTGTTCGAGTGATTTGTCAGAAACAATTCCTTGAATAACAGTTGCAGCCTAAAGAAGCATAGAACTTGCATTATAACTGAAAATTATAGATCAAAGATAGTGGCGTCTAAAAAAATGGCAATGAGAACAAAAGCAAATCAATATTATGTAAATTATTCAATGGCAGCTACAACAATATTATGTACCTTGCATTTTAGGGTCGGATTAATCCGACTATTCCCAGCTGTTGGTGTTCCCAAGCCTAGACCCTGCCTTTATTATCCACGCCTGGGGATAAGGAAGGAAGACATGTGAGGAACTTGACGTATTATCATTACCATATGTGGCGTACTTGGCCTGCCTGAGCTTTTCTCTCGGTACACGGCTATAGAAACAGACGATTGTAATGGAAAGCTACAGCTCTTTTTTTGTCCCGACCGGGAATCGAATCCGGAATCATACGATGGGGAGCTAGCAGGTTGACCAGTAGCTACACGAGAGGCTTATAATAGTAATAATAATAATAATAATAATAATAATAATAATAATAATAATAGAAATAATATCATTGCTAATCCTAAATACGTTCAAAATTACCAATCGCAGGTGACACTAATTCAACTGATGATGGTGAGATGAACGGGAATAACAAATCCATGAAGATAACGACGTCAACAAGTAATGATGAAGTTCTCGGCTATCCGGGAGACGCCTGCGACATGTCAGGCGAAACGTCGTCACCCCAGCCAACGACGCGGCGTCTCCCGGATAGCCGAGAATTTATGGATTCGAGCCGCGGAAGCTTACGTATACAAGTAATGATGAAAACCAATACTTTGTAAGGACAATGTGGACAATGAAGAGAGGGGTAAGATAAAAAGAGTGGAAATGATATAATAGCTGATGACGAGGACAAAGTTGATGACACCTGCAGTACGGCTGGCGACGGTTTGGTTGATATCAATAACAACGCAATGGATGATGTAAATCGGGACGGTAGTACCAGCTGACAGCAACCGCTGATACCACGTGAAGTCGAGTGGCAATATGGTCGGTACGAGGTAAATCGGTATTTACTACGTTGGATAAGAACACTCACGATAGTTAGTGCAACGAGGAACACCCCTACAGAGAAATAATCGATGAGAAAACATGATAATGAGAATGTTGCAAATATGAGGATAAAGCGAATAACGAATACAATACAGATACAAGAGAACAGTGGGGACAACAAATATCACATTAATACTCGTAATGAAGGTAATTATAACGATGATACTGTCGAGTCGAGCAAAGCATCAGCCTCGGCGAAAGCTAGGGCAATAATAGTCATATTTACTATAATCATCAGTACCTAAACTTTTTGGCCATTACTGGGATGTCTGACTTGATAGAAAGCGATTATATAATATGATTTAAAACAGAATGAATCAGTGATGGAATGAGAGGCAGGGCTAACAGGACAACCCCTGGAAAACTGCAGCAAATTCGCCTTGTCTACCACCAACCGCACAAGGGTCGATCGGGATAAAATCTGGATGGGACCTCTCTACAGTTGAGAATCATCAACTTTCCAGATTTGGTACCGAAAACGAATTAAGCTTCACTCATAATGTGCGAGGACGACAACTGCCTTTTCAATGGTCCATGAGCATCGGACCAGGCCTCGATGAAGCTAGGGCCCAACTGGGGGGCATTCGGTGAGAGAGCCGGGCAGCTGGGGGTCCCCAACCCGTCTGCTCACTATAACACCTCCGATGTGACGATGGAAATCTGATCATTCGGAAGGAAATTTTAGTTCCCCTGCCAGGACTTTTATATGTGGACCTGCGACACAAGGCTGTGCCACCAATACCGCCCGTGGGGTACGACCACAAAGTGGATGACGAGTACAGTGTGGATACAAGTACAGTGTGGAATACGAGTGGATGGCGAGTACTGTGTGGAGGCCAGTGTAGTATGGACGACGAGAACAGTGTGGAAAACAAGTACAGTGTGGAATACAAGTGGATGGCGAGTAAAGTGTGGATGACGAGTACAGGGTGGAATACGAGTGGATGACGAGGGCATAGCTGATGACGAGGACAGTGTAGATGACGAGAACATAGCAGATGATGGGGACATAGCAGATGACAAGTACAGAATGGATGAGTGCAAAGCGGGCGAGGAGAACAGAGTGGATGACGAGAACAGTGGATGACGAGTACAGAGCAATTGATGAGTGCAGAGAAGACGAGTACAGAGCGAATTGCAGAGCGTATGAAGAACAAATGACGCGAATCCCGTCTGCGCTCCCCCTGGTGGTCGCCAGAGTGGCGAAAGCAGCAACAGCCGCCATCGCGGGGCGGTTGAGGGGGGGAGGGGGGCGGCGCGTGCATGGCACGTGTCTTCCGCCGTGGGGGCGGCCCCCCTCGACCCCCCTCCTCGCCCCGCCCTCTACTCGCCCGCCCGCACAGCTGTTTCGTCTCCCCGAGCGCCGCCTGCAGCGGGGCGGAGGGCGAGGGCGGAGGGGCGCGCGCGCGCGCGTGCGAGTGCGTGTGTGCGGGCGGAGGGGCCGCACGCGTGCCCTGACACGCACAGCGCGCGCTTCCCGAGGCCTCCCGTTTCCCGAGCGATGCTATCGCGCGTTTCCGCGCGGGAACACGCCGCCACACTTTGTCGCATTAAGGCGACACCCTGGCGGAAAACTGCAGGTCGCCGGAGATGATTAGCAGGTGCGGCCTGTCGGCAAAAAGGCTTTATTTAGGAACTGGGCTCCCAACTTTTGTGTTTCCTATTTCCTGCGTGACGTTTTACGTAAACCGTTGAGGATTAAAACGTATATAACTCACACCAAAAAAAATCACCGGAAGTTGTCATGCAATACCACATTTTTCCAACTGAATGCTTGTGCAGTGTGTGGAATGTATGAATAACTGTAAAAACTGTATGAAAGAATGAAAGGAAAACACATTTTATTGGCCCGATGGCAAAATCTTACATGGCACGAAGGAAGACAACTAAATGACAGAAGAATGCATGCCGCGAGTCATAATAAACAGGTGCAGCGAGGACAGAAAAATTCTTATTTAGCAAATGAGGATATATATCATATTTCCTGTATAACATTTTCCCGACGATCCTAGGCAAAAATAATGTATCAAAAAAAATATTGAATTCAATAAACATTAAGAATCAGAGTTAGGATGGACACGATCCTCAAATTATGGAAAGTAATGTCAGTTCCCACTTCCATATAAGTACGTGCGTCGTCGACTATTAAAAATAAAGGTTGGAGTCAGCTTCAGGCTTCTGAAATGCAGTTTCTGAGTTGAGTGAAAGGGTTCAGGACAGAAGATCAACTAAAAACACAGACATCAGAAATCAATAAAATATAAATTAAAATATATAGAAGGCCTGGCAACAGTAGCTTATGTTGATAGGATGGAAGACATTCGTTATCTTAAAGCTATTTTGTCTTAGGTACCAAGAGAAAGAAAGCTTGTGAGAAGATTGGAAGCTTACGGAAAGATAGTCAGTCGAAAGGCCGGAACAGGCCAAAGCCTAGTCAATGAAGTGAAGACGACGGTAAAAGTATGGCGATTCAATACTTCATTAAGCACTTTATGATATAAATGACGATTGATGGATAGTTTTAACTATGTAAAAACTTTATTGTTTAGAAACATTCGTAATGTCTTAAGGCCAATACCACACATGCGGCATTCGGCGAATCCCGAACAGCCACTCGCCGAATCCCGAGTAATATGGACAGGTTGCTTGCGATTCGCCGAGCGCCGAACATTCGGCATTCACCCTACCCATTGCGTTTCGGTTTTTAGAACAATTCAAAGGGAGAAAACATTCGCCGAACAATATCAATTATTCGGAATTGCACGCGCAGTAGCTCGCTGCTCGGCAAATGCCGAATGTGCGTAACCGCCTTTCGCATTCCTTGGTGGAGACTGTTGGAAATGTGAACAAAATTATTCAATCAAGTTTAATGTATTGCTCTAGTACAAAAAATTCGGAAGGGCATTGGCGTACTAAAGCACATTTCTAAAAAAAAATAATAACTGCTATTACAATTATATCTGCAGAACAATACGAAAATCATACAATTTTATTAATCGTGCTTGTAAAATCGTACTGAATACAGAGTGCTGGTGGTGTGGATAGCTTCTCACTCCACCGCGTTCTTTCTTTTGAACGTCTTGTCCGAAATGAATCATCTATCATCATTCACCACTCTTGATCAGCCTGTTCATACACGGGAAGGCAGCGGTAAACCAATAGAGTGAACATTCCTCAGAAGAAAGCTGGGAGGCATAAAGGTAGAGGTCTCGCCTCCCATTGCCCGGCAGTCGTGTACGACACTCATCACAATAAGCGAGACTCGACAGCCGACATGAGTTGCCCTTTTGTCCGCGTGGAGCTCCGACATTTGCTAGCGCGGAGCGGAGGCTGCGTGGCCGGCGGCAAACGAGGCCGCGGGAGACGCGACGCCCCCGCCACCGCCCTCGCCCCGTCCCTGCCTCCGCTCCCGTCCCGCCCCCACGCCTCGTCCCACCTGCCGCTCACACCCCGCGCCCGCAACCGCAAAAGACACCACCCTACGCGCCCCCACTACGGCTCCGCCTACAACTCCTCACTCCCGCATCTCGCTGTCTCGCCCCCCGACTCGCCCTCCGACTCGCCCCCCGACTGGCCCCCCAACTCACTCTCCGACTCGCCCCCCGACTCGCCCTCCACCTGTACCCATCTCGTCCCCGTCTCACCCCCGCCGCACCCCGTCTACCACCACCTCACCCCGTCTACCCCCGTCTCGCCCCCGCCTCGCCCCCGCCTCGCTCCCGCCTCGCCCCCGCCTCGCTCCCGCCTCGCCCCCGCCTCGCCCACGCCTCGCCCCCGCCTCGCCCCCGCCTCTCCCCCGCCTCGCCCCCGCCTCGCCCCGCCTCGCCCCCGCCTCGTCCCCGCCTCGCCCCCGCCTCGCCCTCGCCTCGCCCCCGCCTCGCCCCCGCCTCGCTCCCGCCTCGCCCCCGCCTCGCCCCCGCCTCACCCCCGCCTCGCCCCTGCCTCGCCCACGCCTCGCCTACGCCTCGCCTACGCCTCGCCTACGCCTCGCCTACGCCTCGCCTACGCCTCGCCTACGCCTCGCCTACGCCTCGCCTACGCCTCGCCTACGCCTCGCCCCTACCTCGCCCTCCGACTCGTCCCCGTCTCATCCCCGCCTCAACCCGTCTACCCCCGCCTCGCCCCCACCTCGCCCCTACGTCGACTCCGACTCGTCCCCGACTTGCCCCAATGTTTCTCCTGAATCCCCTGACACATCCCACAACCCCCCTTCCCCTGCCTCAACTACCTTCGCCACCACCCCCTCCCCTCCGCCTCCCCTGCCTCATGAGCCACTGATTCCCAACCATTTCCCTATCATTTCTATCGCCCCCACAACCGCCACCACCACACTCACCTCATGACCCATCACCCTCTCTCCCTCGCATCTTCCCCATCTCATCTCCACCCCCATTTCCCCTCCCCCACAGCGCCCTCCACTCCGCTCCGCCCTCGTCGGCAGCACAGCTGTTGCTCGCAGCCCCACAGGCCCCCGACGGCGCCTGGGGATAATTCCACTCGCGAGCCGGGGCCTAATGCAAGAGGAGCTTATTGCGGCGACTGTTGCGTCCGATTGAGATATTAGTGGACAGATATTATTGGCGGCGTATTGTATTTGTGTCTTTGTTTTCGTAGATGACATTTTTGTTTGCTTAATTTATCGTCCATTGAACCCACCTGTAATAGTATTTATCAAAATTAGACTCACATAAAGCAAATAACGGAAACAGTTAAAAATGTTAATCCAGGCAATAGTCGAGTCTTAATCCGTCATTTGTGATATCAGTTGTGTGCTTTCGTAATACCATATTTTTATAAGAAAAAATTATAGAAAGAAGCAATTACTTTTTAAGAACAAGAGCACTCGAACACATCTGTACGTGCAAATCATTTCTTTCGATTGCTCTTAATGAACGCCGTTTGTCAAAATCCGTAACGGCCGCCTGCATTTGAGAGTGGCCTTTCATTTCATTGTTTGGTTGCGTTATGTCGTAGTATGAGTACAGTAGTGCGAGTACAGTAATATAAAATAAAACATTACAAGGTTTTCTTAAGAATAATGATTTCTACATTTGATGCGAGTTTCATTGATTCAAAACATCATATTGACGCTTTGAGTTTTGAGGTCAAATTGTAGAAAAGAAAAAGTGATTCAGTGTTAGTGGGAAGTAAATTAGTCCTAATAAATAATGTTACGCATTACGACTTAAATAATGTTACGATTTACGACTTGAAATAAATGGATGTAGATTAATCGATGTTAGTGTGTGAAAGTAATTCGGCTGTTGCACTGTGAACACGTAAAAATAGTGTCATTTTCCTTCTATTACCGCGTTTGATTAAATTGTTATCAACGGTGTTAGTAATCTCGTGGAATTTATGTCAATGTAATATTAATATTATAACATATTAATGTCTTATGAGTCTCACCCTCCTTAAATTTGTTTCTTTTACGGTAATTCGAAACGAAGAGACTGTAAACTGACATTCCTGTGGAGTCCTTACAACCATTTTGAAAAAAAATCAATATTTTTCAACCATTTCTCCCTACTCTTTACATCAACGATAAATAACTACTTGACATTCAATCCGTAACAATCCACAACAAACTACGTCACATTCAATCCGTAACATGGAGTCAATAAACAAATCTATAAAGAACATTGAGCATTGTATATTTAAGCAAAACCAGGGAGAAAAAGGGGCGATATTTTTAAAATGTCTCTTAGGCTTCTTAAAAAAGAATATCCAACATTTACACCTTTCAAATTCTTCTGATTTGAAAGTGAGCCATACAGAAGAACGATAGTTTTCGAAGTAATATGCTCGAATCAAGATCTACATTGTTCACATAAACATGCAGTTAGGACGTGCTGATTTTTGAAATCACAATTTCAGAATCACGAAACCACAAAATATTTGTTTCAGTGAACATCAGCACCATCAGATCTATTTTCCACTTAATTAGTATCCTATGATGATATTAGATGATTAGTGACGAAAAAGTGTTGTAAATCTAAAGGACAGAACCACTCCAAACAGTTTTCCAAAAGTCGCCATGTACGCTGATCATGAACAACAAATAAAATGTTTTAAAAAGGGTTCAACCAAGAGTAAGAGATCGTCACTGGTAATTCTGCTGGGAATCACGTAGTCTAAAGTCACTACTATCGAATATGTGCAAAGTATTTTTTAGCGCTGCAAACTGGTTTCTTTTTTCGTATTATACGTTCACATGCTCTTATCTTCTTCTTTTTTCTTTGTCCTTTCCCCTTGTTTGAATCTCTTTACTCGGTAGGCTTCGGTAGGCAAGATGTGCTTCATCCAATTGTCTATTTTACTGTTTATTGTTTGCTGCATGCTTATCTACTATTACGTTCTTTTCAGCGCTTCTACATTAAAAATCCTTCCCTTGCAAGGGATAATTTTTCTTTATTTTGAACGACGACCAATCTTCACTCTTTTTTCTTAGTTTTCACCCATTACTCTTCCATTGAGAGTCACAAATTCCTCCATGGTTTCTGTCCCATTTAGAACCGTACTTAACTTGTGCCAATATCTTCCTGAGAAATTTCTTTTCGAAGTTACAAAATATTTTTTTCTTAAACATTTCACTAAATGATATGATCCTACCAAATCAAACATTGAAGCAATTCTCAAGTTGACGAGATCTCGGAATACCTTGGAGATGGTGCATTGAAGTAAGAAGACTGAATGTGCAATAACATGAATCTTGACGCGAAGATAAGGTTTAGTACAAGTTCTTAATAACAGTTTACTTTACAAATATGGAAAATGTAACATTAGGAATAAGATGTTTCTAGACTGCTTCTACGCTACCTCGGCTGGAATTTCTAAACGAGAAACGCAACACTTCCATCCGTATTTAGTACACATAGTTTATTTCACATGATAGATTGCATTTTCTACTTTTTAATATAAAATTGCATTCTGCCTTCACGGTTCAAAACTGTCCACAAATAATTACGTGCGTCACTAGGGCTCAATAGAATCTTGATTTTGGGAAACAGTTTCTTTGCACTTGAGATTTTAAAATGGAAAGGAAACAAAGCATGGAGCTTCTGAAGGCGATAATAGAAAAAAGTTTAAAGAAAAATTAGTACAATTGAAGATATTGAGGCAGTAACAAAAAAACCCCACTTCACTCAAAATGTATATATTAACATATACGAACAGCAGGATGTATGCTGACTCTTAACGTGTCACCGGTCCAAGCCCTTCAATTAATAACTCAGAAATCTAAAAAAGCGTGTAAGAAAGGCTTTTTTTTTATTTTTCGTGGTAAAATATAAATAATGTTAACGTAGGCTGACTAATCTGATCGATGGGTTTCCTTGGTTTCTCCTAGCAATTGTAGACGAACAACAGAGCAATATTCTAATAAATGGGTAAAGGACCGCGCGCGATCTTTCCTTCCTCATCCCTGTTCCGTTCTCTCTCCGTACATGCATATTTATACTTATAATACATGCACCATATCACATTCGGGAAACCAGGTCGGGAGTTTAGATCTCGTCCCTCCTGTTACGATGGTGGAGGAGCCTGAAGGGAACTTGTGAGTACACGTTGCGTGGATCCTAGCTCTCACGTTCTAGCGAGGAAGGAACACCGCCATATCTCGAGTTGTAAAGTGTACTGTAAATACATGTCTAAAGGTCGTCGCAGTTGATGCACCTGGAAACACGAAATCATTCAACAGGGTCTTATAGCCTAAGTCCAGTTAGTTGTTAGGATCCCCACGTAACCGAGACGACAGTGTCTTCGAACGGTTTCTTAGCCTTATTTTTTTCTCGCCATCTAATACTCGTACTCAGCATCGAATACTAATACTCATAATCTAATTATATACTAAATATAATACTAATACTGTCATATAATACTCAGCAATACCATCTTGATAATTAGGGGATAAGTAATATCTAGTGATTATTTATATTAACATTATCTATAAAACAATCATATCTATATTAATTATTTCCGAAGCGCATTGAAATTGAAAGAAATCTATTCGGCTTCCAACCATGTGAGAGGTGTCTATGGTTATATTAAATGCAACTATTTTATTGCGTTATTCCACCTATTCTTTCACCGCGCGACCGACTGAATGATCATCCTCAACGCTCTATTACGTACGATAAAGCTAACGTCATACGACAACAAGACCCCAAGGCAGAGGCCGCCCGTTATTAAATATTTGCTATTCGCGTGTTACGTTATGGAACAGCAACTTTTTTATATTCATGGTATGTAAACTGTTGTAAAACTATGTTATTGCAGTATTCGAAAAAACTGTTTTTGTTAAAATATTTAGGCTCTAGTAGTCTTATACGAGAGTGTTTTATTTGATGTTCTTGAAACGTTTTCTCCTACGTTTTCAAACACTTCCTTGAGTGGTTTTGTCCAGTGATTTCGGTGCTGTCGGTCACGAATAATAATAATAATAATAATAATAATAATAATAATTATTATTATTATTATTATTATTATTATTATTACTATTATTATTATTATTATTATTATTATTATTATTATTATTATTATTATTTCTGTTTCGCGAATTGGCCATTATGGGACCACGAGATACGTGCGTCCCACCGGGGTTCAGTTTCCAATATCGGGGGAGGTGCACGTTACTGTCTTTTGGGGAATCAATATTTTAAAGCTGATTCCATTTTTACACCCCTATGATAGTCCTGGGAGGTGGGATGAAATTGTGATGATGATGATGATGATGATGAATGATGAAATAGACGAACACAGACATACAGAGACACACACAACACAACCATGGCCGAGGCGGGTCTCGAACCCGCGATTCTTTGGTCCAAGACCGACACTCCTCTACTGCCTTAGCGTACTCAGCCATCGGATCGACTATTATTATTATTATTATTATTATTATTATTATTATTATGGTCTGTGTAATATAGTGGTCCTGGTAATTGGGCGTCATTCACGAGAGCCAGGTTCGATTCCTGATTGGTGCTATGAATGCTTTGAACTACATGAATTATTGCATTGTTACATTTTAGCAAAGTAACATTGTGGTGAACATTCACTGTGTTGAATGTCACATGCAATAACCTATACAACACGATGACACAGTGGTGACAATTGAGTTTACTGAATGAAGTTATTTGCTTCTAAGTGAGTCAGTAAGTCTGTTACCGGAAAAATGCACCTCAGAGACGAACAAACGATCAGAACGAACGATCAGAACAAACGATTAGAACGAACGATTAGAACGAACGAACAGAGAAGTACGAACCTGTATCCATAACTACCATCTAGGTACTGGCATCGTCGGATCAAGCTCTTGCTGCGGTCGAAAATATGCCTCCTTCGAGAATCGAAGCTAGGACCCCCGATCTACAATTCATTTAAGAACTCAAAAATTATCGCAGCAATTGCCCCAGGTTTGTTTACCAACAGGTTCCAAGCTATTATATGCCAATACGGCCGGCCGTCGCGATCGCCAACTGCTGCACATATGCCGTGTAATGCCCCTACGAAGCTGCTTCCCGCCTTACGCCACGTCTAAACTTCCGCACGTTAATGGGGTGACAGCCCACTTCCTCTCACGATATGCATCAGCGAGAGTATGATACAATCAGCCCTTGCAGCAGTCATTGGGTGCCTTTCCCCACTCAAGCGGTCTCAAATATTAAAACAGCCATCTTTAACACACCGTCGACTCGAGCACGCGTGCACAGGAGGCCAGCAGGTGCATAGGGCGGGAGGTCGCAATGGGGATCCGTGACATAAATTAAAAAGCTTCATTATTAAAACATTAGTTCAACGACCGCTTATCTCCTGTCGTGTATGTGCGAGTGCTCAGGCATTATTAAGTAATGAGAATTGGTAATATCCGTTAGATGATTATCACAAACTGTATGTGGGAAAGTAATTGCTCACGCTGTTCTTCTCACATTTAAAAATCATTTTTAACAGTATGGAAGAAATGACACAAAATCTATTTCTAAATCTATCAACAAAATAAATAGTAATTGTTTTACGTATTGTACTACATACAATATTACACATATTTCGCACACAAAAACGTTTGGAAAGACGCTACGTTTAATGACTATGTTAAATTAATTCGTATTACTATTTATTTCACCGGAATAATACCTAAAACGTATCGTAATTTCTGATAAAAATACTTGTAACAGATTTCCATCTTGTGCAAACTATTAGTAATCAATTTGAAAATTGTTAACTTTGGTACGCGTGTTTTTCTTGAAGATAGCTAGTTTAGAATAAGTAGATGCACATCGAATTTCAGCTTCTTTTACGTCGCAACCACTCTGGCAAACTGGTGATAATGCTGAAACTTACCATAAGCAAAGTGAGCGATGTCATTTTGAGGCTGGTAATTGCACAAAGGTGTACAGTCACCTCATAGATAATTAGAACAAACGTGCAGATACTTATTGACTTACCCGCGTATTAGTTAAAAGGGATTACATTTGCAAAATTTGGACATATGTTGGGAAATTTGTTTTTATTATTATTATTATTATTATTATTATTATTATTAAAGTATCCATTTAAATTTAAAAACAGTTAAGTAATAAATAATGTTTATATTATTTTTCTTTGGGAAATTTGTGTTTGTCAATAGAACGAAATGGCATTGGAACATTTTGCGTTCAGAAATGTTCAAAACACTACTTTGCTATTAACTATATAGATTTAAGAATGAATTATAACCAGTTTAGAACTAATAGATGATCCAATTTCAGAAACTAAAAAGAAATAAATTAAAATTTAATTATCCGTGACTTAAATAACTCGTCTCTTTTGATAAGTGAATACTAAACGAATGGCACCTATATCAATTGAAGTCACTGCAGTGAATCTGATCGGGAGGATCGGTAGCAAGCAAGGTCCCTAGCAAGGAAACTCATCATCGAGCGCTGAAACATCCCCACCACCTACCGCGATAAAAACATGCACTACACATACGGAACTAATGACCTCGGCAGTTGATGCGCCCGGAAACACTAAGCAATCAATAAACTTAATATGTGAGAAAGTGAAGATACATTAGACTCGATTGTCATTGTGTTGCTTGGGTTCATAATCACATGCAGTATTGTTGATCTCACCAACAGTGACATCGTAGACTATACAAAGTTTGAGAAGTCAGTGTCAGGTAGACTATAAAATTATTAGCAGCCTGAGAAACTCTCGCGTGGAGAGGAGAACAGATTCCCAATTTTACTTTTCTACATGACGTTTATTAGATGAATTGAATACAGGGGCTTATCTCCACGCAATGAAACTTCACAGATGAGTCAAAAACTGGTACAGCCATGCGTATTGAAATCAAGAGATCTGGAAACAACCAGAATATGGCGCTCCGGTCGCCAACGACTATATAAGGCAACCAGAGTCTGGTACTGTTGTTAGATCGGTTACTGTTGCTACAATGGTAGGTTATCACGATATGAAGGAGTTTGAACGTGGAGTTATAGTCTTCGCAAGAGAGATGGGGCAACTCCGAGATCGCGAATGAACTTTGGATTTTCCAGTACGACCATTTCATGAGTGTACTGTGAATAGAGGGAATCCGGTAAAACAACAAACCTCCGGCATCGCTGCGGCCGCGAAAAGATCATGCAAGAACGGCACCGACGACGACTGAGAGGAATAGTAACACGTGACAGAACTGCAACATTTCCGCAAATTGCTGCAGATTTCAATGTTGGGCCATAAACAAGTGTCAGCGCGCGAACCATTCAACGATACATTATCGATATCTGGTTTCAGAGCCGAAGGCTCAGTCGTGTACCCTTGATGACTGCACGACACAAAGCTTCACGCCTCGCATGGGCCCGTCAACAACTATTGATGACTGGAAACACGTTGCCTGGTCTGACGAGTCTCGTTTCATATTGTTTCGAGCGGGTGGACGTGTACGAGTATGCGACAACCTCAGGAATCCATGGACCCTGAATGTCAACAGGGGAGTGTTCGAGCTGGTGTATGCTCTGTGATGGGGCGAGTGCAGTTGGAGTGAAATGGGACCCTTGACACGTCTAGAAACGTCTTTTGCAGATAACATGTTCGTAAGCATCCTGTCTGATTAGCTGCACCCATTCATGTGCATCCCGACGGACTTGGGCAATTCTAGTAGGTCAATGCGGCAGCCCACACGTCCAGAATAGCTTCAGAGTAACTCAAAGAACACTCTTCTGAATTTAAACACTTCCACTGGCCACCAAAATCCCCAGACATGAACATTATTGAGCATATCAGGGATGCCTTGCAACGTGCTGTTCAGAAGAGATCTCCACGCCCACGTACTCTTACGAGTTATGGACAGCCCTGCAGAATTCATGGTGTCAATTACCTCCAAGACTACTTCAGACATTAGTCGAGTCCATGCCACGTCGTGTGGCGGCACTGATGCACGCTCGCCGGGGCCCTATATGATATTAGGCAGGTGTACTCTTTTTTCTTTCTTTTTTTTGGCTCTTCAGTGCATTTTAGAACGATTACAATAAGTTAAACATGAAGCTCTGAAAACTATCATGAAATATGGATATAGTTATTTTTAACATATACTTCCAGAAGGCATGTTGAATGTAAAACAAATACTAGAATTTGTCTTTTAAAATATTATGCTTTAAATACTTAAAACGTTTATATCTTCAAAACTGTCCAATTGTATACTTTCTTTGAAAAAAATGTGGTTTAAAACTAAACTTTCAGGAGAATAAAACAAACTTTCAGGAATGGATTCTCTTGATCCTTAAAGTATAGAATTGATCCTGCCATTTCTTTTGGTGTTATGGAAACTGAAGAGTGCTGAATAAGTTCATTCATAACTTAATTCGTCCATAGACATGCATTCTTATAAAAGTAGGTAGGTGCGATAAATGTATGCTTTACGAAAAAATAATCTGTCCAGATAGCACCTAAACACTGATTTGGACTAAATTACTCAGAATCAGATTACATAAAAATGCATTCCATTGGACAATGATGTATTCAATTTCACATTTGTACTCGTCTTCTTACTTTATCGCCCTTGCTTCGTAAGGAGAGAAAGTATTGTAAGCGTGCGCCACAAAGCTGCGAATTTTTCACATGAATGGCGTTTTGAATACAACTCATCAAATAGAACACTTTTGGTAAGATAAATGTTTCTCGTGTGTAAATATAAACACTGAGAGATTTCTTGAGAGGAGAGCATTTCTTTTGAAGAAATCTCTAGCTTCAGTATTCAAAAATCAAGAGTATTCAAGATATCAAAAAAGTTTAAAAAAATGTTTTCAATTTTTTGAACTTCAAAGGTTTTAATTTTTATTTTATTTATTTAATAGGTAATTATTACAAACAAATTAGATTACTTGATCCTATGTGGCTAGGCCGAAGGCCTTTAAGCCATTACAATACCTACATCCTTTCGCGTTCTAATCTTTCGAATTCTGGTATTCACCCCAAATGGTCTCTCCATCGCATCAAAGCCGCGGAAAAGAGACCATAAGGTACGGCTCAGGAAAAAACCCCTGAAGGGGGATAAACCTGCCGTCAGAAGCCGAATACATTCTAATCTATCCGACGTTTATTTTACTATTTATTTTCTGGCGCGGGCGTCCCGCCGTCTCCTTCCAGTGCTTGGCCTCCTCAGCACCTGAAATCAAACAGCGCCACAGAAGATCGTCCGCATCAACGCCTCTGCCCTTACCTCAAAGGTTTTAATAAAATCAATCCTATGCCTTTGTATGAAGTGAATTGTGCTCTATACGAGCAAAGTATTAAAGCAAAAATTTAGACTTCTTTGAAGAAAACGTGTTTATGTTTTTCTCACAATTTTACTGAAAATTGTGAAATAATTTTAAAATAAAAATATATCTTTAATATTGCAGTTGTAGAAAAAGATACAAAATGCTGAAACTATTCATTTATTGAAAATAGAACCTGTGAAATTTGTATAAGCGTTCTTTCGTCTTTCCAGAAAAAAAATTAAAGAAAGACTTTGTAGCTATTTTGAGACAATTTTGGAAATGACCTAGTAGCTTCTTTTGAATCTCTAAAATCTAAAGAGTCCGTTTCAAAGTCGCAGTATTTTGAGTGCAGCTTTATAATGCAGGGAATATTGTGGTACCAAAGGGACCCAAAATATTTATTTCCGTCAAAAACTGGGTCAATTCTAAGTATGAACAATGTATTTCGTAAGTACTCTGTATAGGAACCCGTAATAAGGACAGATGTTTATGAATACACGTTTTTGTAATAGTTATCGTTGAGACTAAAAAAACTCAAAGAATACTTTAGTATTAAAAAATGTTATTTTTAGGGCAAATTCTGGCTTTGTTTTTTTGGAGTAAGAAAGAAAGAGAGAGAAAAAGTGAAGAGCGACAAGAGGAAAACTTACTTGAAATGTTTTAATCTACGCAATTCATGAAATATCGGAAACAAATTTAAGTGTGTTTTCAGAGATGTATCATGGACCGATTTCAGCATTCGGATAATTTTGCGTCACGAGTTTTGAAAGTACGTGTCAAGCCGTTGTGTTTGTGTGACAGAATTATGGAGGCAATGAAAGAATTCGCGTGCGGGTAATAGCGGTTTTTACGAAAATTGCTGCGACATTAGCGCGAAAGAGCCGCAAAAAGCACGAAACTGCCGACAGAAATAGCAGATCTCAACTTGTCCCTCCTAAAATCGCAGGTCAGTTCACACAACGGGCCCGTAAGCATTCTCTAAGGAAAGGAAAAATTGGAAGCAGTGGAGAGATGTTTGTGGGGAAATAAATGTAAAGGTCGCTCTAGCAGAAGTCGGAAATTTATAATTTGAAATACTAGCTGAGGTCGTTCATTTCATCATTTGATGTCACTGCAGAGCCTCTGTATCAGGAAGTTCTAGGGTTCGCGTCCCGACGGTGGCATGGTTTTCGACACTAGCTAAATAGCCAGGTCGAATTCAGCCGCCATCTAACGGAGAATTCTAGCGGTCGGCTGCTCTGATCGGTAGTTTTGTATGTTTCTTCGATAAATACCAGGTGAATATCGGAACAGTGCCTTAACAAACGGGACACATGCTTTCCTTCCTCTTCTTCGTTCTATCCTTTCCCCTCATACTCAAACGTACCTGCACTATAATATCACACCCGTCGGAACATCACGAGAGAGTTTAGAGCGTGATCCGGCTGTGACGGTGGGAGATATTAGGATTGGAAAGTTCAACAAGACGACGTATAGGTTGGCGCCGAATCTCGCCATCCAGCAGAGTAAGAACATCTCCAACTCACATGTCAAAAATACATGTACCACACGGGACTAATGACCCTAGCAGTTGACACGTCCCGAAACAGGAAATAAATAATCAAAGAAATTAGCCAAGAAAAGTAATAATATTATTACAATTCTTATATAGTAATAGTTATCTATCAGTCCGGTCATCACTCACGGTTTGACCTCTTCGGGACCACCAATCAAGGCAAATGAGGTGTCATTCGACGCGTCTCAGTTACCTGGTAGGGACCTGGTAATCGTTTGCGGAGCCATCTAGAAAATTCTAAGAAATTACACAAGAAAGCATGTTTTCGTATTTTTAAACAATTCAAATGTTTTGAAAAATGAAACGAGAAATGAAATGAAATGCCGTGGTTTTAATGATGAAACAAAACACCAGAATTGTACAGTAATATCGATTTAAATAAACTAATTTCTCTGAATTTATAAAGTGTCAGTTATATCGTTCTGGTTTCAGCCATTTATATGTAACTCCTTATATCAGATTTCCAGTACATGCCCACTGGCAAAACGCGATCATCTTCGACGTCCCAAAAAGCCATAGAAGTTTGTAACATTTATTCCGGGCCGTCGTGTATTGATAGGCTGTAATGCATTGTCTCCATTTCAATTCGTGGAATCCCTTGGCATCTGCTCGTCCCGGCGCCTCCCTCTGAGTGCCAGCGTCTGTCTCCGCCAGGGGGCGCGGGAGTGGCACTTCCTGCACCGGGTGGTCGCTGGCGGGCGCGCGGCCCGCGCCGGGTGGCCCGGCAGCCCTACTACGCACCGCCGCCGCCGCCGCCGCCGCCATCGCTGCCACCGCCGGCGTCCACGCGTCCGTCCTCCTGCCACCCCCGCCCGCGGCGGCCCATTTGCGATTAAACCGACGGCGTCGGGCGGGCGGGCGGGCGGAGGCGGACGCAGGGGTGGCGAGGCGGCGGCGGCGGCGGGGCGGCGCCGTCATCGCCCGGCGCGGTGATTAATTATATGCGCGCGGGGGCGGTGGGGGCGGGGTCGGCGGCGGCGGGGGCGGGGGCTGACGGATGTCGCTGTCGATAGCACCGGCCCGCGCCGCCCCCCCCGGGTCCCGCCTCGCCGCCGCCGCCGCCACGGCGACACCCGAGCGCCCCCCGTACGCCCCCCGCCCCGCCCCCGCTGCCGCCCCACGGGGAGATCGATTTTTGGCGGCGGCCGCGCCCCCCGCCCCCGGGAGGGTTGCTGGCGCCGGGGTGGCGCCCGCGCCCGCAGCCCCCTCGCACCCGCAGCGGGTGTCCCACAAGGCTCTGTGACGCGGCCCCCGCAGCAGCCTGCCAGCAGATGGACCGGTTTAATTCGCTGGGCGGCGGTGGCGTTTTCGGGGTGTCAGCGGTGACTTGGAACGGTAACGAGTAGTTCGTTGTGTCTTTTCTTTTTAAAAAAAATCTTATCTTTAGAATTACCGACATTGTTTTCAACATTTTGAATTGAGGTATTGAATATTACCGTTTTCGGTGTTGACAGCGGTAACTTGTAACAGTAACAGGTAGTTTGTTGTGTCTTGTGATGAAAACACACAATAATCAGTAGAATTACCGACTTTATTTTCAAAGTTTGCAATTGAGGAGTTAAATATTAACATTTTCACTGTCAGCGGTGACTTCTAATGCTAATAGTCAGCTCCTGGCGAACCAGGCGGCGCTCGGTTTAATTCGCTTGGTGGCAATGGCGTTTTCGGTCAGCGGTCAGAAAGTTGTTTTCAATAATAGCAATTGAGGAAGCGTTACGTTACATATCAAGGTTAGTGTTTTCGTTTTGTTAGCGGTGACTTGTAACCGTAACAGTCGGGCGGAAATAGACCAACCTATTTCTTGTATTGATAAACAGTAATCAGGAAAAACAACATGAGGAGAATTACCAAGATTAATTTCAGTGCGAAAGATACGTAATGTACATGCTCTTTTGAGAGTATTTTTGTATTCTTCATGAGTTTCTTTTTAAGCCTGCAAATTTCAATTTTTTTCACAACATCATCATATTTTTGTTTTCTACACCACTTTCTTTTGAATATGTACATTATTATTTCAGTCTTTTTATTTCAGTACATTGAATTCAAATTTGGAAGACGGTTTGCTATGCCCATGTTTTACGTGTGTGAGGTTAGGTTACTTTTTCGTTGAATGATGATAGATTGTGTATTTGTTTTTTTTTTTGTTGTTTTTTTTTTTTTGCTTTCCAGTATTGCCAAATACTATCCCAACATTTAATATATTAAGAAAATCAGATTTTAAAATACAAATTAAACGATGAAGTAATTATTTAATTTGTAACTACAATAAAATAAAACTGTTTATCTGTGTACAAAAGGCGTTTACGAATAAGTAGAATGACATATCTTTAAAAAAACTCATAAGACTGTGATATTAATTTAGCATTTCTTTATTAATTTGCAGAAATCATCATTTTGGTATAATATTCATTAAATATTCATTAAATTCAATATATTTCAAATTTGTATCACAGGGAAAGTCAAGGGGCCTGTGAAATCGCAGGTAACTGACTGTTAGCTTCCAATATGCCCCTTGAGTGGCTTATGGACAACGTGATAGGTCTCTGTGAGAAGGTTACTGGATCGATTTGCGGCGGGGGCAAAAATTAAGGTGTAGTTTTCTAAATTCCTCTCAGTTTCTTTAGCTGCGAGACGAAAGCATAAGCTCAGGCTGGCCGACAAAAGTAGATACGGTGATGGGATTATGTCACGCTCGACACATACCTTCCTTACCCACAAGCGCAAATACAGAGTCTAGGCCTGCCAAAACCGCTAGTTAGCAAAAGAAGGATTAATACGAGCCTAAAATGCTAAATACTTACATTATGAAGACAGTTTTGAACATTACATTAAAAGAAACATATTTGTATGATATAAAAATTGCACTTTATTATTCAAAATAAGACACAATAAACATTCATCAAAATCAGCAATATAATAAAATGTGGAAGTTATGATTTATATTCCAGTTTCTTTGAACCATTCTTCTTCGCAATAACCGTGAGACAATTACATGATCTATACTACCATGCACGTCGCCTGACCAAAGGAAAGTTTACATCTTGTCCCGGGGAGGTTCCCATGTAGGAGAAGACTGGAAGGCGGAACCCCGGCAGGTCGACGTGTTGGTAGTCACGGGATATCACTTTCTACTCGAGGGGGAATTCCGTCACCTCCCAGATTAAAACACGCACCATACTTACAGACACTAGTAACCTCAGGAGTTGGAGGATCTGACATCAAAGCTTACTACGAAAACGTGACTCCTTTTGCAATTCTTGTGGTCTAAAGTGCTGTTTACCCTCCCTTAGCCTGAACTGGTCACTCGAGGAGAACTTTCGTGGCCGGCTGGTCGGGTAGGTAGTTTTCCGTGGTTTCTCCGGTCAACACTTGGCGCATGCCGGAGGAGAACTCCAACAAACGGGCCACTGACCGCGAGCGATATTTCTTTCCTCTTCCTTCTCCTATTCTCTCCCCTTTCGTGCACGCATTTAGGATTATATGTACTACTCTACCACTCATGCCTTGGCTGGAGATCTACCACACGTGGCTACTCTACCACACATGGCTTGGCTCAGTGATAAGAGATATCTGAAACCTACGGGAAATACCCTACGGGTAGGTCGACGCCGGATCTCATCGCACGGTGGAAAGCACCGCCCTTCCATGATAAAAACACACACTATACGTACAGAACAAATGACCATAGCACTTGACGCGCCTGGAAATATGAATCAATGAATCGATTGCATGTTGTTATGCCAGCTTGGCAGTGTGACATAAGCGTTTTCTTTAATCAGCCTAGCGCTGAGTCCGGTCTCTTCGCAGCGAGGTTCAGCAATATGTTTCTCTTTTCTTTTTGATCTGAACTTTTTTTATGACTCACTCTACTTAAATTTTGAAAAACAAGATATGGATGGTTTAGCCCCTAGCATTGGGTGTACTGTTTAAATGATGCACTGCTTATACTACAGGGTGATTGAATCCTTTACGTTAAAGACAAAATCTTTAAATCGGGGGTACATTTTCAAAAATTACTTCGGACAACATAAAAATAAATATAAACGACTAATATTCTACATTGAAATTTGTTTAAAAATACTGTTGCACTAGTGCTAGATAGTAAAATTGTTTTTAATGTTCGAAAGAACTATGAAACAAATTTTGTTTGCTATAACTGTGCTGGATAAATTAAATTTAGTAATCCACTCGTATGTTACCTTTTCACCTGATAACTCCAGCTCGCTTTCCAGAGTCGTAGTTGATCAATGAACGTTGGCACCTCGAACAGTCCACCACGCTTACGTATGACGTGCTGATCGCACGATACAGACAAATAGTATTCCGACTTTGAATCAGATAGTACTGCATTGTGGGGGACTGCTGTCCGCTTTATCCTTTCGAGATAACTAATCTTTGCTGGTGCATCGATCCGTGAATACAGCTGTTCAATTTGAAGTAGTATCGGGAGATTCCACCTACTGTGCCAGATATTACATACTTCTACACAAATTCCTTTTTTGTTTGGGAATTATAATACGTAATTAAAATTGAACAGCGTAAACATTTCTCTTTACTTGTGACAACAAAAAGGATTACAACTTCAAATTTATTGACCAGAAGCCTATAGTTTTGATGCCAAGGAAAAAGGAGACCCACTCGATGATGCGATGCAGTTCCAAAGACTTTCTTTTTATGAATGTGATATCTGTGAACTCAATATGTCTCGCACGAATTTTTGATTCCTTTCCAATTAGAGAAAATTTACTCAACTGGAACGAAAAACCATCTTAAAGATAATATACTAATTACTGAAGTATTTTAACAAAACATTAAGAATAACATAAAGTATTTACGTACCAAAATATTGCTTTTTGCATTTACAGAAGAAACAAAAACATGATACGATCTAACAGTCTAATTTAACGCCAGTTATTTGTTTTCATTTTTCTGTACGTTATAGTTTTTTTCTATATTTATTAAAAATATCTACTAACAGTCGTTCGTGCTTCATTAAGGTAGTCATTCTTTTAAGTTACTGAAAATCACAGATTAAATTTGTTTAAGTACTTGGTTACCCCGACCGGGATTCTAACCCGGGCCTTCTGGTTTACGCCAAGCTGCTCTAACTACTAAGCCACCGGGACCACTTGAAATAATGTAAACTAGAAGGCTCTCGTTCGAATCCCGGTCGGAGCAAACAATTCTTTGAACAAATTTAATTATTAAAATGCATTGTTACTCGGTAACATGGCCACAATTTGGATTTCGTTACGACTGCGGAATATTTTCTCCGTAATTGTGACTGATAAGGTGACGGGAATTGTGACAATTATAGAAATTCATAGAGTTCCATGAAATATACTCACTGCATATTGCTCAATACATTCTTACTTAGTTGTGACGTCACAATCATTAAAAACTAGCACAAGGTCACCGTGATGGATATCTCTGGTTGCTTTCATGACAAAGGTTGCGTGCATTGTTATGTGCTTGTTATAGTTTTCTACTCTGCTTTATCTTCCCGAGATAACTAATCTCGGTAGCTGCATTGATCACGTCCGAATAGAGTATTTCGTACAGTAAAGTTTGAACGAAACATCCCCATCACAACTCGCTTTTCTTATTCCTAGCTAGAGTACTAGTTTTCTCCACTTATATTCATTTGAAAATGTTTGTTTGGAAATGTATGGAATTTTAAAATTGAAAATTACTGTACTGAAAATTAAAGCAGTAAACTTCAATACTCAAAGTTGTTATTACTTTCGAATTTCAGAAGTTCTGTTCCCCTGACCCCGCGGTTTTTCTACGTGTCTAAAAATGTAATCATTCTTTCGCTTAAGTTCGGTGTGGAGCGATGTATCGACAAAGAAAAAGAGAAAGATTACAAGAATATATTAAAACTCTTCTGAAAAAGAGAAAATGAAATTCAATGATCATCAAAACAAGAAGTATTAATGTAAAAGAGTACAGAATTATTACTAAAAATAAGCCAAAGACGTTACTGAAAACAATAATGTTTCGATTTCGAAAACAGGTTCTATCACTCGCATACATGCAGTTAATTTTTTATAAGAGAATCTGTCATGTTGACAAGGCGTCAAGTCAGGAATCATACGCCGATTGATTTGATTAGTAGTTTACGAGATGTACATGGTCACTTCCAGGCGAATGCCACAACACCTCATTAGGGCGCGAACCACCAGGCTCCTTATCCAGCATCCTTACTTTCCTATTTCGTACTCTGTCGTAACCTTAAGGTGATGCTATGAACCGGGAGAAGTGGCTTAGGACATCAACTGATGCCACTGCAGGAGATCTTAGATTCGAGTCTCGATGGTGGTAGGATTTTAGGCACTACCTAGCTAGCTAGCTAGATCGAGTTCAGTCGCTGTCTGGAGGAGAATTATAGCGGCCGGATGCTCTAATCGGCAGTTGTCCGTGGTTTCTCTGATCAACACTCAGGTGAATACCGAATCAGTACACTAACAAACGGGCCAAGGACCGAGCGCGATCTTTCCTTCCTCTTCCTTCGCCTATTTACTTAAACAAACTTATGTGCTCTACACTACCGCACATGCCGAACATCGGTCGGGAGGGTACAGCTTGTGCCGGCTGGGTGGTGCCCCTCTGTTGGGAGATACATAGTTGAGCTAGCTAATGATAGCTCAACTAGTTGAGCTAGCTAATGGTAGTTTAGAGCCGGATCTCACCTTCCTGCGGGGGAAGGTTACCGTCACTTCCCGAGGAATAATCATGCACCATACTTATGGGGCACTTAGCAATTGCCGCGCCCCGAATTTCTAATCGACCAAAGAAAATCGAGCCATGCCCTTCTCCATCGCCTATGCGATCAACATCTTCCCATGAATCATTCCTACGATTCAGAAAATATCCGACAAACGTCTGTGATCCGAAAAGCATCATCAAGCTGTGTGAGTCCCAATGTACTAAATGAATCTGTTTGTGGACAAAAACTGAAACATATGAAGTACATTAACCCAGAAAATTATGGAAAATGCCACTTCATGTTTTCCTACGTACAGTAGTTATATTAACTATTCGTAATGTGATAATCATAAATCGATTCCTTGGGGTAAGACTGGTAAGCGCCACCCTGTCCATTTACTAGATTACATTATGATCGATTATGATCACTTCATTCCCTTGTTCTACTTCCCAACTACACACTCAGTTTTGTCATATCTGTCATATAAGTCATAATAATTTTTAGAACCAGTTTAAAATTCGTCTCCGATTACATTGAGAACACGATGAAGATAAGCAGCAATCTCATTTAGAATGCGGATATTAGTAAAAAAAGATGTTGATCATTGAGAATGGAATTGTATGTGTAAATAATCCTCCAATGTCTTGCGAAAATTGAGACGTTGTTACAAGTAAATGCTTAATATACACAAAAGTAACTAAAATGAATCTCTCTCTGAAATAATTTAACATGTAATAAAACGTATGTAACTGGCTATCAATTAAACGGACGTTAAATTTAGTGGCATAATTATGAACTAAATGAAAAAGTAGACTATAACGTTTTAAAATTACGTGTATATTTATTATTTCAAATTATTTTATTTTATTATTTTTCCGCTCTCATGTGAACGAATACAACAGCAAAATTAGATTTTTATGATCCTTGAATACTTCCATTTGCAGAATTCTCATGTCTGGTCTCTTGAACACAGAAGAAGAGCGAAGAAGGCGGTCAGAAAATAACGAATGATACAAAAGCAGCAAATTCTATAATATTACTAATTTTTAACGATTACAAGTTTGTTGTTCAATAACGATCCAAAATACGACAATATTTGAAACTTGTTCCTCTTCATTCCTCACCGTTGCCAAGAATTCGTTTGTCAGTTGTGATGAGGAAACACAAGATGTGGAGATTTAGTGGCATTGAAGTTGGCAATTTAACCTAACCATATAATACATCGTCCTATGGATTCTCTTAAATATATTGGGAATATAAAATATTATTTTCATGTGTAAATTTGTATAATTGACAATTTTGGAGGTAAGATAATGGTAAGCGCATTTCTCCAACAGCGTGCATCAACATACCCGTAATATCTTACACATCTGATCATTTTTCTTTGTCAAATTGAGGTGAAAACTTCTTTCAGTGCAGTTAAGTTGGCCTTAAGTAAAATTATTGTACAAGTAAGACATGATTCTTAAACCACGATAAACATTATTTTCACGGTATTTCAAACCCGTCTTGGTGGTGCTTACAATTGTCTTGCTCCAAGGCACAGAAATATCCGAAACATTGCATCCATATTTTGTTTTTTTTATTTAACTATTATAGAACATGCCTCAATATTCCACCAGCGAGCATCATACTCCCAACAGTAATACAACTTCTTGTCTCGTTGCGTGTCTAATGTCGTTCGCCTCACAGCGACGCCAACAGCTGCGCTCCGTGGTGGGAGCGGTCGCCCCCTCCTCTCCCCTCCCCTTCCCCACCCCCCTTGTGCAGCCGCCACCCCCGCGCTCACGCGCTCGGCACACGGGGCGACGCGACGCGACGCGGCGCGGCGAGGGTAAAAATACACGCGCGGGCGGGCAGGCGCCGGGTTCGGTGGACTAGGCGCCGGCGCCTGGGCACGACGCTCGCAGGTGCCTCAGATATAGATTAAATAAATAAATAAATAAATAAATAAATAAATAAATAAATAAATAAATAAATAAATAAATAAATAAATAAATAAATAAATAAATAAATAAATAAATAAATAAATAAATAAATAAATAAATAAATAAATAAATAAATAAATAAATAAATAAATAAATAAATAAATAAATAAATAAATAAATAAATAAATTAATTAATTAATTAATTAATTAATTATTAAAATCATATTTTACAAGTATATGCAGTATTAATGAAAACACGAATTCGGCTGAACATTATACCTCCTACTCACACATACACTTACACAGAAAAAACCTGGATGCACTTCTGCCCTCATATATATTACAATTTCTAAAAGGGTGAAAATTTGGAAGGTCAGATGTATCCTCACTCTCTCACTCACCCACTGTTATCCTAATTTAGTGATGGTAGAATTTAGCACTTTCATTTTTTTAAACGCATTCTGAAAACAAGGCTGAAGCATTTTATATCATTTTAAAAATTAAGATTTAACATTTTGTAGTATTTGTTGAAAAAAAAAAATTATCAAGGGAAGACTCTTTGAGATGAAATTGTTGTTATGCTTTTTAGATCTTCCCATCAAAATCAGGAAATAAGAGAAATTAATTTAATATTTCGCCATTGCTGAACTTCAACAAACATCAAAGAGTAATGCGTACGCATACGAGGAAGTAAAAAGTGTTGAAAAGCGTAAGAAGTAAGGTGTAGGGCCTTTCTTGTTATCCCAAGACCTCCGTACGGTGAACTGAGAAAGCAGAGAATCCGCGAGCTTTCAGGATCTTTTTTTTAATCGTTGTTTTTTACTTTGTTTTGTCAGTTAAAAAATAATTATAAATTAATAAATACGACTACCCTCAAAACAAATGTTTTCAAACACCGTATTGTTGTCGGAAGAGGACAGAATGTCGTGGCGGCAACGACAAGGCACATTTTGCCTTTTGGATAATGATGATGTCGATGACGCATCCATAGAGGCCGATCACTAAAAAAACTATAAAACCCAATGTGGGTATCATATCGCAGATTCATGACCATTTCGCACTTTATATGTGATTTAGCATTTTGCGACCGATTTTGCATTTTATTTCAAACTGACAACATTCAGAAATATACCGCACCAATCGTCAAACATACAATTAATAATGTTTTCAGCTTTTGAGAGCATTTCGCATTTTTAGCAACTGCTAAAATCAAGCTTCTCTACCTATTTTCCATCACCATCATTACTTTTGCTGTCCCTTTCATACGCACTGGAGGTCACCTATCTTGTGCACGGTCCGCAGTATTCTTGCGCTTTTTTCGTCTCTTCTGTTTCTCCCACCTTTCTGCCTCGTTAGCTTACGCAAACGCTACCCTTGCTTTCTCTCCCGTGCTTTCAATGTTATATTTTTCTTCTAAACCGTCATTCCGTCGGAAGTTAATTCGCGTCTCCACTTGTATCTAATCAATACAAGTACACTGGCTCATCCTGTTATTTATTGTCTGTTTTTCTGACCTTGTCTTCTCATTCCTCTTTTTACTTCTTCTCATTTTCACTGTTCATCTGTAACACACAATGGCGGATCCAGGAGGGGAGTCATGATGGCTATGTTCTCCCAAAAGGCCTAGAGTTTTCGTTTGTAATCTTATTTCATTTGGCAAATTTGATTAGAATATTTATTTATGTTAGAATTATGTAATTATTTGAAAAAAAATTGTATAGAGAGTATCATGCTTACGCTACAAAAATAGTATACAATATAATAACATGTTTATTATTTAACAAAAATCTATTAAGGACCCCTCCAAAATCAACAGCTGGATCCGCCCCTGAACACACAGACACACACACAAACACACGACCGAGCAACATCTCAACAGACCGTCCTCACTAAACTCCTACCTCGTTTCTCATCTTTCTCTCTTCCTTATGTCTCGTTTTCTTTTTCCCCACAATCTCCGCCATTTCTCCTTATTGCCCTCGGCCTTCTTCTCTTCTCTCCAATTCCTCTCTAGCCTTTTATCTTCAACTCTCCTTTCTTTCTTTCTTTCTTTCTTTTGTCCAATCTTAATTGTAAGGTCTCGCTATTTGCCGATATCGTCTCGTTCTTCTCATTTTCTCTGAACCTCTCGCTTTTGACGCGCAAGCGGAGATACCGATGAATATAAAAGCGAGAAAAAATGAAGAATCTTGTTTGTTGCGCTTCCTCTTTCTTTGCTTCATTTTTCTTACTTTTGTGATTCTTTCTTCATTATCTCTCTAAAATCCAGTCTCGATCTTCACATCTCATTCTCTCCTTGCCTATGTCAACCAGTCAAGGCCCCCGCCTTTCTCCCTTGTCCATATGTCCTTGCTTCTCTGTATCGTTTTACGTCCTCAACAATTTTTTCCCATAACCTTCCCTTCTTCCTTTAATATGTTGGTCTCCTTCTCTCCTTTTCCTCCTACACTTACCGTTAACCATACACTCTGTTTCTCTCGCCCCCTTTGAGAACTTATCCTTTCCCCATTTTTTCCTAACACTTCGTTGTCATCTCTATCCTGTTTTGTCCTTGTTTCTCACAACGTGACTTGTCGTCAATTGCCTCCTATCATCTACTTCTCCTTCTCCTTTTATCTCTGGTGTCTCCCTTCTCTCCCATTCCCCTCCATCCATGTGAATTCCGCACTGGCTCTCTTTCTTGGTCACTGGAATCAATTCCGGACTCGTCGCTTATAGTATATCATTCTCTCTATTCCTAACATCGCAAGACAATTCTTTTCGCCCCTTCTCTCCAATCACTTCCCTCCCTTTTAATCCTTGTTTCTCACTGAGAGACAAGTGTTTTTCTCTCCCCTTCCCACCAAACCTCGCCAAAACACCTGTATCTTTTCATGTCCTCGGCAAATCCCTCTTAGTATCTCCTTCCCTTTTCCTTCTCCTCTCACCCATGTATTTGTTGTCGTTTTCCTACTAAACTCTCTCTGACAAATCTCTCCCGTTTTGCCCTGGTTTCATACTTTCATGTCCCCACCAATTCCCTCCCACCCTCTTCCTTTCCCTCCCGCTCCGGCCTCCTCCTCCTCCTTTTATCTCTTGGCGTCTGTTTTTTCTCCCCTCTCCACCTCACCAGGAATCCCACACTGTCAGTCTCTCTGTCACTCTCCCCCTCCGAAAATTCCCTTCTACATTTCCCCTCCGCCCAACCTCCCGCCAGTCTCCTCCCTTCCATTTTGTCCTTGATTCTTTTTTTCATATCCTCGCCAATTCCTACTCATTACCTCCTCCTCCGCCTCCTTTTATTTCTTTCCGCCTCCCGTTCCCTTCCTCCACTCTCCATCACTCCGTGAATCGCGCGCTGTCAGTCTCTCTCTATCTCTCTCTCTCTCCCTGCGCGGTCTCGAGTCGCGGCACTTGACGCCCGCACAGCTGGTGCCCTCGCGGCGGCGGCGGCGAGGAGCGGAGAGCGAGGGGCCGGCGCCGCGCTGGCGCCGGCCGGGGCGGGGCGGCGGCGGCGGTGGCGGCGGCGGCGGCTGGCGGCGCGCCCGTGAGAACCCACCGCCGCCACTGCCCGTCGGCATTCCTCCGCTGCCGCCGCCACCGCCGCCGCCGCCGACGCGGCTACCTGCCTCTCGCCGCCACTCAGACGCCCGCCTCTGCCCCAGCACCTGTTCGGCCGCCGCCGCCGCCGCGGGCGGGTGGGACACGTGAGAGGAGCCGCGCGGGGACGGGGGTGGGGGAGGGGAGGGGAGGGGCACTGCCGCCAGAGCCGTATAAGGAGCGGCGCCCGCCGAGGCACCGCCGCCGCCGCCGCAGCAGACGGTCGCCAACGCCGCTGCGGCCGCGTAGAAGGACAGGCGCCGCCGGTCGCGGCTCCGGAGGCTGTGGGTTCGCGACGCGGGAGCGCCTGCAGCGGACGGGCGTGTGAGGCTGCCCTTGCGGCCTACCTCACTCGCCCATTTAACCCTAGGATGAAACTACACGAATGCATAAGCAGGGCCTCATATGTCCTGCGCAATACTTAATCGATAAAATGCACATACGGCTTAAAATATTGTTTATTTCATTTCTTAACAATTTTAATAAAATTCAACTCAATGTTAAACAAATTAATATTTAAATATTAATCCTAGAATGCATGGACCCGGGAAATTATATGAATGCTTATGCAAGGCCACTGAGTCCCCCTCAATATGCTTTCGAAAAATGCTCATACAAGTGTTTTTTTTATTCATCATAACTTCATTTCTTAATCATTAAAATTAAAGTCAATCCTTAATGTTAAATGATTATTAATTTAAATAACTGTTAAAGAAAATTAGTGGGTATGCGCGGCAAATCGAAATTGTCCTCCTCTCAGTGTTATTAGTACTAAACAACCACTCATTCTTTTAAGTTCATGACATCGTGTACAGATTTACAATTTATCGGTAAATTGCATTGAGAGAGAAATCTCTGGTTTTAATATTGGAAGTGTAAGAGCGGTTCCAAAATAAATTTAAACTTTCCCATTTTCAAAACTGCTTAGGTTTCAATGAAAAACGGAAATACACCATATTTATAAGTTAATTTTTTTCTAGTAACAAACGTAAAGAAAGAAATTGCAGTAATATTCAAGAGAATTTTGAAAATGTCGCAGGAGCTTCATGCAAAGTATTCCCTAAAAAATTAATATCTTAATGACTTCCGGAACGCCACAACTAGACCTTACTCCGGACACGTTCATCTCGAAAAGTATGGAATTTGTCTCAATTACACGTGACGTATGCGTCCATCCAGCATCCTTACTGACATCCCGGTTTTGGTGTACATAACTGAACTTATCCCCTCGCTACATGCACGAATCTTAAGTATCACTGGAACATATGTATTAGATATTAATCCTGACGTGTGTGTTAAGTTACAGCTCAAAAGATCTTTAGCTACAGCTTAAAACAGGGATTTTACGACCGAAAATTCCTGGTTGCTTTTAGGTGACTTCAATACTTATCCATCCCATTCCTTAGTATCCACAGTACAATAATTTAGATGGAAGAAGTAACAGAATAACAGAGACAGCACATTTTGAGATAATACACACCTTACCCTTACTACGAAGTGAGGCTACCCAGAAGAGTCCAAAAATGTCATCAATGTTCCAGAGGCTCTCATTTCGTTTATCTCAGCGTGAGGTATACACGTAGAGACTAACACAGGACCATTTTCGAGATATCCATAATCAACGTCAAGAAACCAGCTAAAGGAGTTGCGGAATTGCGCTTATGCCTGCCTAACTATACGTTTTCTACGGTTTAAAGTTACTTCGTGATAAGTCCATGATTCGCATGTTTTAGTAAACTTTATTATTAAATAGTAAAATACACTACGATACATTTATTATAGCAGCAATAGAATACATTTATTATTAAATAATAAGTATAATAACTTATAAATTTTGTAAAGTATAAAATCAAATTGTCATCTGCCTGTGTAATTATTATCTTTAATTTTTCAATATCCTTTGGATGCGAGCATTACAAACATATCTATTTTACAGAAAAATTTAGGTGAGTTATTAACTTACATTCCTTTCCTTTCTTGTGATGTACGTTATCACAAAAACACTGATTTATTTTTGCAGAACTATAATCAAATCTTGAAGAGTACAATACATTAGTCAACTTGCAAATTATTAGTTTATTAATTTGAATATATGTGATAACACTTCAAATTTAAAAAGTTATCTTACGAGTACAATAATAAATAACTTTTCTACGATGGACAAATAAGTTCTGAAATTACTACCTGGACCTCTGAACTACAACAGTTCAAATACTAATTACGTTTCAGACAGTTTGGAACGCAAGTTATCTTTCACACAGTGTGTCACAATGTGCTAGTCATGTTGCTTCAGATATAATTATCCCCTACCATCGAAGTGTGAAGGGAGGAATTGCCAGCGACTAACGATTGTTGACTGATTATATTATACCTGTTCTGTAAAATTAAGATCATTTCAAAGTGATAGCTGTTTTAACGTATTCCTACCACTAATGTAAATAACAAAGCTTTTTTTGCTATCGCGTCACATTTTTCTGTTTTAGAAAGGGAAAAAATACCAAAAAATAGCGGATTTCAATAGTGCTTATGATTTAAACATTCAAACGACTTGCCAATTCAAAGTATAATGTACACAACGAATAGCATATACAAGATATTAAGTGGTAACATGAGTGCAAGCCGTAAAAGTCTCGGTTGTTACGATAACTGCATTACGACACCGAAGATTCGTAAGGAATAAAGAAACATAAAAAGAGACAGTTTTTCCCAAAACCAAAGTACTGCAGTTATAAAAACGAAGCAGATTTTATTTCCGTTGAACTCTGATTTTTTGAAAAATTGCAAAAGTTACAAATAATGCGAAGAATTATATGATGTAGCTTCACTAAATTCCTAACATTAAATCTTCGAACTGTTAATTTCCGTCATCTTTTCTTTGGGTTTGATGCATAGACCTTAGCCTATTATTATTGAATTCTAGTTTTCGTCTGACTCCATAAACTTCATCTCCTAGTAACATTTCAAGTTTCAAGAAGACATGTGCAATATTTTGAATCCCCAACAATGCACTCAACTTGCACGCATGGACCACATGGCAGACTTTGAATAAGATAAATTTCTACAATTGGTCAAGACAGCATTCGATTCTGTTGTACAAAGGTAGTAGGCAAAAATGGCCACATTCACATTATTTAATGTTACCATTCGATTGGGCACCTCCAAAATCCACAATTTTTAAAATTTTAAAAACGGGAATCTCTTCTTTGTATGAATTCTTTTAAAATATTATATTTCGGTATACTGAAAAAGCAGTAGCCTCTCAATCATCCGAGATCATTTCGAGTTTTTTCTGAGATTATCTCAATATTAAGTCGGATGATTAAAGCTGAATGTCGAATGACTTGCTACAAACACTAAATGTTGAACGTGCAAATCCGATGATAGTCGGATTCTGGAAATTGGTAGAATTGATGGTATCGCTTACACCACACTTCTTGTAGGCTTGCTTTTACTGTAACAACTAATTTAATATATTTCGCCTTCCAAAGAATTATTTTGTTTTTTGCTTTTGAGTGTCTCAAAGCATCAGTCAACTGGGATATGGATAAATGCGATCTACTGTTGTATTTTTCCCCTCATAATTAAACACTGCTATGTTTGATTTAGCCGACTACTCCCATCACCACTATCACCGCCAAAATATACTAACCTCACATTAAATTATGAAGGTTAGGCACATTAAATTAAGTAGGTAAACGAAATCGTAGGTTTCCGCGGCCAGAGTCATGATCTGGGCTGTCCGGGTGACGCCACGTCGAAGGCTGAGGTGCCGACGTTTCGACCGACAGTACAGCCCTGAAGAGGACCGCGATATGTCGGTCGAAGCGTCGGCAACGACGCATTACGCCCTGAGGAAGGTCGCAGAATGGCCTTTGCCATGGACGCGGCGTCACCCGGACAGCCAATGAAACGAAACGTCGGCACCTCAGCCTTCAACGCGACGTCACCCGGACAGCCCAGATCATGACCTCACATTAAATTGATGACAATAAGTGAGACGTGTGTATTCTACCCTGAATAAGGGTTATCTTTACTATCGGTCATCGATATTTTATAATATTTTCTTTGTTTTCAAGAAACAAGCGGCTTGTTAAGGAATAAAACAGTTCGTGACACCCCCGAGAAGTGGAACTTCTTTAAATGTTCTGGTCTTGTGTTTTGTCCTTGGAAGGAAAAATGTGGATGGTTCAGTATGGTGCACTAACACAAATTCATTCTAAGAAGACAGGATCTTCTGTACAACCTGCAAAGAAATTGCAGGAAGACCGATGAGACAAAATAGTTTTGATATCAAAATACGAAAACGAGAATATTTTTCCTAGATATATGACCAGTACAATTAAAAACCTCTGAAGTCACTTGGTAAATATTTTTTACTACCATATGAACTCTCAATATTCTCCCTTAGCTTATAGTTGACATATGCTGAAAATGTTTTTGCAACCCATTTTGGGAATCAAACTTTTTAATACGTTTCAAGAAAATGAAGAAACTGAACAAAATACGACTCTTCATGGTTGACAGATGCTTTCAACCGACTGCATATGTCACCCGAGCTATACGAAATGCTTTTCACAATTGCAGCTGCCTGCATATTCTAAAAAATAACTCACTTAAAAGACCTCGACCAGTACAACTGCAAACATATTTCTTCATTAGAGGCGAATCTTGTTTTGCTAACAGCCGTCAATAAGCATGAAAGTAATTGCAGAACGACCAAAGAAGAATGTTATTATTGCTTAACCGAGCGTTCAGCACATAACGCAAGTATGTTGGGCAATAGCCCAGAGACATTAAATTTCACCAAAGAAGGGAGAAGAATTCTTGTTTCACATTGCCAAGTATCAGGGATGTTATTTTGCCAGCATATCGATGTTATAAAGACAAGGAGCATGTGTTATATACACCTCTGGACAGCAACACATTTTTGTTTCGCGATTCGTGACAAAATTCAAGATACTGGATTGTTAAGTGACAGGAACACTCGCGTACGTTTTTAAAAGAATAATCTGCATATTGAAGCTGGAAATATATTTTAATAGACTCGATGCATAATTAGTGATCGGCCAAAACCTTTTGTTAGAAGGCCTAATTTGTCGCAAAATATTTTTATGAAGCGGTTTATGAGCAACATGACTAACAAGGGGCTAGATCATTAAACGTTTAACTAATGCATACAATAATTCTTAACAATTTTTTTAAAAAAATCATCAAGGCAAACTCAATTTTTATTAGAAATGATCCGCAGCCAAAAAACTCTCAATTAAATTTAATTCGACGCGAACGTACCCGAGATTTTATTAAAATTCTATTTCTGGTGTATCAGCGTTCCAAGCATTTTTGGTGTCGAACGTAGGGTAATGCTTCTGTAACCTTTTCAGTCATACGTCAAGTCATAAGTCCTTGCCTTTTGGTCCTATCGGCTAGGGATTCAACATCGTTGGTATACAAGGTCCCCAGACGATCACCCATCCAGAGACCCTTGGTGTCTCGAGCTGCTTTACTTCCGTGACATCATGGTGATTTGTTAAGAAGTTAGGCTACCGCTGCAGGAAGATTGGGAGGTCACGTGTTGAATCTCGGCTTCATCCAGGCGAATGCCGGAGCTACATAGTACTCAAAGGGACACGGACCTCACCAATCTTTCCATCTCCTTCCTGGCATCAGCGCATCGACTAGTCCATCATCAGTCAATAATCAGTCCAAATTCTCCCTCGATCCAGACTGGGTGCGTGGAGGAGTACGTCACATAACCGAACCCATCATAACCGATACACCTTGCGGGAGGACTTACGGACCCTGCAACTCCACGGGACTAAGATAGGAGAAAGAAAAGAACTAGCTAGGCAATTCAACCAGCTAACAACAATTGGGATACGTACTTGTTCGGGATGTAGGCAGGTTCAACCCGGACATCTGCATCTTGGTCGACATCTGCATCGGGTATTTACATCTCGTGCATCACATGAGAGTACCGGCTGAGGTGGCTAAGGGCATCACAGTTTCAGAGCTCTACCTCTGTCCAGGCAGGTCTAGGGACTGAACTCCGACGGTGGCCGGACTTTCGATACTAACTTCATAACTACATCGAATTCAGCTGCTATCTGAAGGATACTTCTAGCGGGTTTCTGCTCTGATCAGCAGATTTCTGTGGTTCATCCTCTCAATACCAGGCGAATGTCGGAGTACTATCAACTTAACAAACAGGCCATGAATCCTGTGCGACCTTTTCCTGTTCCTTGTCCCCCTTTCAGATACACTTTCACCCTCTACACTACCATGGAAGTCGGGAGACCAGACGGTATCTTAACGCTTGAGGCAGCGCCGGTTGGGGGGAGATACCTGATGGAAAACCTTGAAACCCCTCAAGCCTACTTGTAAGTCGACGGCGGATGCTGCTATTAGCGGGGAAAGATAATCGCCACCCCTGATATTAAAAAACATGCACTACATTTTCGGGAATAATGACGAAAGGTGTTGTCGCTCCCGAAATCACGAAACAATCAATCAGTCAATCATGTGGGAGCAACTTTCACCTTCACAGGTGTAATCTAATGTCACTGGAACAGGTTTAGGTGGTCAGACACTCAGTATCCCGTATTGTGAAGAAAGTAATAATGCTATGAGAGCCCTGCGTGACAATTTGACACGTGGGGAAACAAACACTTATGTTGTCCCAGTTTTCTCCTTCAGATGTTTTTCTTCAGCCGCACTACATACACTATTTCCCGCGTCTTTTCTGCGATGGAGAAATCATTTAAGGTGAATACTAGAATCCGTAAGGCTAGAATGCTTAGAATGTGAGTATAGTAATGGCTTAAAGGCCTTCGATCTAGTCACATGGTATCAGGGTTTTTTTAAGGTCGCATCAACTTGTAGGTCATTAGCGACCACTATTGCTTGTAACGGTGTGGTAACTGTGAGAATGACACGATATGATGATAGCGGGTGAAAGGACGAACACAATACAACCATGCCCGAGGCGGAACTGGAACCCGCGATCCTTCGGTCCGAGATCGATAAGGTTGTACTGCCTTAGTGTTCTCGGCCACCGGATCGGCTCATAGTATCAGGTTATGTAATTTATATGTGTAATTATTACCTATTAAATAAAAATATAAATGAGCAATTGATGAGCGTAATTCATCTCAAAGTTACCATATATAGCCATCGCGCTATAAGCCCACATTTTTTAAATATTTCTCCTAAGTTTGAGAACTTTTTTCAAATTCGCGTTTTTGTTAATTTTTTGGAGAAAGGGCTTCGTAGCGTAAATTCTATTTTAAAAGGCGTCAAATGCCGTTTACAGATCGAAAATCGGACTATTAGTTCAGACTTTTTCAGTAAAGTAAATTACCCGGGGAGAGTGCTGCAATGTATTGAATTTTCCTACAAGTATTTTTCGGTGCATTTTAGCCTTAACAAAAGAACGGATTCACCGTCTTGCCACCGCCTTATCGAAATAACTGATTCAATGCGTTGCTTTCTCCGGCTCCGGGCCACACCACCACAAGAGTGCGTGCGTGAGTGGAGCGCGGCTGTGAGGGGTGGGGCGGGGCTAGGGAGTGTAACGCCCGGCTGCTCGGATCGGTACTTTTTCGTGGTTTCTCCGATCAGTATCAGGCAAATGCCTGATTACTACCCTAACAAACGGGCCACGGACCGCGCGCGATTTTTCTTTTCTTTTTTCTCCTATTCTCAACCCTTACTTACACACACATACACTCACATGCACTTCACTACCACAGATGCCGGTAGATCAGTCGGGATCTTAGAGCTTGTCCCGGATGGGGCGGTGCACCGATTGGGGGGATGCCTGGAAGCGGGAATGCCAACCAACGTGTAGGTAATTGCAGGATCTCACATTTCAGAAGGAAAGGGACACAGCGACCTCTCTGAAAAATAACATGCACTTTACATACGGGAGTAATAACCGCAATGTGGCTATTGAGTAATATTTTGGAAGTAACTAAGTCAATAGGTTGCCTGATTCTTTGCAAAGTCGTTGACAATTGCGTTGCCACTGAGTAACCTTATCGAAACAACATATTCAATGCGTTGACTTATTCTTGGCAAAGTCTTTGACAATGGCGTGCTACTCAGTAACGTTATCGAAATGATTGATTCAATGCGTTGGCTTATTGTTGGCAAACTCGTTGTCAATGGCGTTGCCACCTTATCGAAACAACAGATTGAATGCGTTGCCTTATTCTTCGCAATGGCGTTGTCAACGGCCACTAACTTATCGAAATACCGATTCAATGGGGTTGCCTTCTTACTTCCTCCGTCCCCGAATTTCGCTTTCCCCCCGCCTAGAGCCGCCCCACGGCGGCCAGCGTGCGTGCGCAAGCGGGGCGGCGGGCGCGAGGCAGGGCGGGGCGGGGCGGGGCGGGGCGGGGCGGGGCGGGGCGGGGCCGAAGGGGGCGTGTCGTGCGGGTGGTCGCGTGGCTCCGTGCCGTTACCGCGCTCGAGCATTACGCTGCGGCTGAAGCGGCGGCCGTCGACACTCGCACCCTCCTCCCCCTCCCTCCCCCTCCATCATTCCTCCCCTCCCTCCCCCTCCCTCCCCCTCCCTCCCCCTCCCTCCCCCTCCCTCCTTCTCCCTCCCCCTCCATCACCCCTCCCCTCCCTCCCCCTCCCTCCCCTTCCCCTCGCCCTCCCCCTTCCCCTCCCTCCCCCTTCGACGCCCCCGACGCTCACGCGGCGCCGCGGCGGCGCTGCGGGCTAAAAATTGTGGCCCTCCGCCCCGCCCCCGCCCGGCGCCGTATGACGAAGGGCCGCCGCCGCCGCCGGCCTATTTGCGCCTCCGCAGCCTTGCGGGCAGAAGTGGATTGCGCCGGCACGCGTCCGTAAGTAGCTGGTGCTCAGGGCCGAGGTGCTCCGCATGCCTCAGATATTGCGGGACAATAAACGGCGTTTTTGCCAACTATAGAGGCTGCGAGAAAAAAAAAAGATTTTGGGACAGAAATATTCGTATTGTGTGGCTCTGATGCTAAAAAGAGGGATAACTATTGTTTTAATACGTAGTAAATTACATTGTCTATCACGTTGTGTATGTTGTACGTTGTAGCAGGTTTTATGGGTCGTTGAAGGGATATTTATTTAGAGTTGTCGCAAAGTCTCAACATTTTTTAAAAAATCTGGGAAAAAATATTTTTTTATATTATTTCCTCTGATGTAGCAAATTTTTTTCTCAGTTTGAACAGAAAACGATTTTAAAAATGGCTCGTTTCCCAGTTTTGTTAGATTCTTTCAATTTTTGAAAATTTTCAAAAGTTCAAAACTTTTTTCCTCTTCCTTATAATTTTCTTTCCTCTTATATTTTTTTTTCCAAAACGAAATTGTTTACCGTAATTAATTCTTTAACTGAAGGAGTGCTAAATAGGACGTAAGTGACCAAACCTTGTAGCCCTCCGACCCGCGCCGTATGACGAAGGGCCGCCGCCGACGCCGCCACCTGACGACCTATTCGCACCGCCTCAGCCTTGCCCCATAATCAGCTGTGCACACGGCCGAGGTGCTCCACATGCCACAGATATTGCGGGACAATAAACGGCGTTCTTTTGCCAACTATAGAGGCTGCGAGAAAAAAAAGAAGTGATTTTAGGGCAGAAATATTCGTATTGAATGACCCTGATACTAAAAACATGGATAACTATTGTTCTAATAGGTAATAATTACATTCTTTAACACATTGATTAATCAAAAGCCAGGTTTTATGGATCGTTTAAGAGATTCTTTTTGTGAGGGTGTTTTTTCGCGGAGATTCCAATACATTTTAAAAATTTTCTGAAAAACGGCTCCCAATTCTTTCTTTACATTATTTCCTCTCATATATCAAATTTTCTCGGTTGGAACAGAAAACCTCATTTCTCATTTTGTTGACATCCATTTAATTTTTGAAAATTTGCAAAAGTTCAAAATGTTTTTGGCTTCTTCCTTCAACTACAATGTTGAGTGTAGAATTTTTTTATAAAACGAAATTTGTTTTCCATGATTAATTCTTTATTTGAAGGGGTGCTCAGAAATAAAGGAAGCAACTAACCAAACATTTTGACCCTCGGCCCCCCTCCCCGGCATCTTATGGCGGAGCCTTGCGGGCGGAAGTGGATTGCGCTGACACGCGTTCGTAAGTAGCTGTGGTGAGATCCGAGATGCTACACATGCTTAAGATATGTCGGGACAATAAACAGCCTCCTCTCATACTGCTTACCAAGATGTATAGAGAAAGCAATGAAATGCTGCGTAAAAAAAGGCGATTTTTCGTAAGAAAAATTCGAAATGTGCGGTGCGGCCCTCATACCGAAAAAAATTGATAATTAATATTCTAAAAGCTAGTAAATTACTTCCTCTAAAATGTTCGTGATTTAGTCAGATTTTGTGGGTTGTTGAAGCCGAAAAAAATTTGTTTGCGTCAAAACATCTGTCCGACAGACATACGTCGTTCCGCCGTTTCGTCCGTCCGGCTAAAGCTTAGGCAGGATTATCATTTAACATAATAATCCTCGTTCGATCTGGCTGATGTCGCGGCCCCTAGAATTCGGAGTTTTTTTTGGTTGGAAGTTTATGGAAAGTCTCAACATTTTAAAAATTTCAGAAAATAGGCTCCATTTTTTCTTTACATTATTTTCTGTAACAGATCAATTTTTTTCGGTTAGAATAAAATAGGCTTATACACAAATGGCGCATGGCATATTTTCGTTGAGTTCTCTTAATTGCTGAAAATTACAAAAAGTCAAAACTTTTTTGCGTCTTCCTACAATTTCTGCAATATTGATAATTGAGATTTTTTCTTCCGCATATGGGGGACATATGGGATAAGGGGGACAATAGGACATATGGAGGCGTTGTTATGATGATTTATTTTCCTCTCCTCTTTAATTAGTGGCATGTACAGTTTTTTAAAAACAAAAGTAGCTCTCTTGTAAGTTTGAATGTACGATGTCGGTGTTCAGTTCAAACAGGTGACCTACCAACACCGCCTTTTTATGCCTCATTAAAAAAGTCCCTAGCTCAAAAACTGTACTACACTGTATACCTTCCAGGAAAATCATAAAACAAAGTGGCGGGGAATTTCTTTAAGAATACTAAGAATACTTTATTTTGTAACAAAAATCAAAGAGAACGGAGCTGGGGTTAAAGAGTTGAGGTGGCCTCATGATGTCACCATCCACCATCTTTCATGGCGCCTCAAGATATACTCGAATACATCACTTAGTTCACCCTTCACATTTATGTATTATAAGATTCCACATTCTATCTATACATAAATAAAAGGGAATCTGTGTATGTGTGTCGGGCATAGACACAAAAACTACTCGATTTCCTGAAATTTGCACTCTTAGTTGTTATTAATAATGTTGGTGTTTAAAGAACGGTTTGAAGCAAATAGGACATATGGGGGCGTTGTTATGATGATTTATTATTTGTTTATGACGCCTAGATTAACAATCACGTGTTCAGTAGTGTGTGATACTTCGGGTGATTGCCGGGTTCACTAGTCTATCCATTAATAAAAACAAATTCGCGTATGAATGTCGCGCATAGACGCAAAAACTATTCGACTAACTGAAATTTTCACGTATTGTGCCCCTGCAGTTGTGAAATATCGGCCGGAATTATCACTTGAATCTCGGACAAGTAAATCACATTTGAGGGAGAATGCATTCTTGGCTATCCGGGATGAGCCGCGTTTAGGTCAATTGTGCTGACGTTTCGGCCATCTTGCTGTGGCCTGCTTCAGAGCTATACGCCAGCACAATTGACCGAGAAGCGGCTCATCCCGGATAGCCAAGAATGCATTGACTCCAGCCATGGAAGCTTATGAACCCATTTGAGGGAGAATGTTTTAACAAAAGGATACTTGATAACCACGTAGCAACAACGTCATGGAAAGAACCCATACTTAAAGACTTAGACTTCTATTAGAATTTTTACGCAGCGTAGCGTAAAACGTGATTGACAATCACATGCCAATTAGTGTGTGATGTGATATGTAATACACTGCAATAGCGAAGCATTGCACTAGTTCAGAATGAAAAAAAACAAACTCGCGATGAAAAGTTTTTGCATACTCGCGCGCCACCACGACCTGCAGGAGCAGCTTCTGTGAGATGGGCCATCTTGAATCGGAAACGAGAGTCCTCAAGCAAACAAGAGGTGCCGAAAGCCGACCGAGGAATGTCGTAAGCCTGTCTCAGGTAGCCACTGCAGGTAGCAGGCGCCAAAATACCTTTTAGTTTCCGCCTCATTGACCACTGGGCGGGCCCGCTTCCGGCTGAAGCCGTAAGTGCGTGGCAGTCATTGAGCTCTTCAGGTGCTTCGTCGGGCGGTTGGCTGGTTCCCACTCAGAACTGAACAAACGGTTCCGATCCTCCTATTCTTCAATGAAAGCTGGCAAAGAGTAAAGAAAACCGCCGCCTGTCGTAAGTGTGGTTTACGTTTCTTGGAAGTAAAGAAAGTGAATGAGCCATTTTGTAAGTCTACTTTCTCCGAAAATATTGATTTCAAAATATGAACACAAAATATAAGTAATGCACAATGCTATATACTATTTTAGAAGTCATTAAATACAATTTGATATACAATGTATAAAATGTATATACGCACAAATGAATTCACCTTTTACAAAAAGTTTCTATGATGACAGAATGCTTACATATTTCACTGTTCACTATTTTTAAAAATTCATTTTTAATTTTATTTTTAAACACATTTCCATCTCAAGAAGTGGAATACGTTGATATTGGTAATATAGGACATTTATAGCCGATCTCTAGTCATTTTGTCGGACACGCCGATTTCTTTAGTAAGGTTGTACGTTCGAGTCCCGCCTCGAACATTGTTTGCTTGTGTTGTCTGGCATGGTGGGGCAACAACTATGTATCAGATTACAACACCCCTTCATTCCATTTTGTAATTTACGAACACCGTCATCCCTCATCATTATCAGATTCATCATCGTATCTATCTCTAACAGGGGGAAAAATAACGAAAAAGTTGACAGGCCAGGAGGGAGAGGGTACTAGGAAAGACTGATTGGTGATATAGGGACGTCAAGAGCTACGGTAGTTATTCCCGTACGTGTAGTGCATACCCCTACCAGATATCTCCCACCAGCGGGGCACCGACCCAGCCAAGAGAAGCTGTAGGCTCCCGGTCGGTCTCCCGGTATGTGTGGTAGTGTAGTGCATGCTAGTGTGTGTGCAAGTAAGGGGTGAGGATAGGGCAAGGAAGAGGAAGGAAATATCGCGCGAGGTCCGTGGCCCGTTTGTTAAGGTACTGTTCCGGCATTCGCCTGATGTTGATCGGAGAAACCACGGAAAACTACCGATCAGAGCAGCCGGCCGCTAGAATTCTCCACCAGACTGCGACAGAACTTGACCTAGCTAATCTAGCTAATTTAAAAAAATCCTGCCACCGTCGAAACTCAAACCTAGAACATCCTGGCCTAGAGGCACTGCAGTGGCATCAATTGATGCCCTGAGCCACTTCACCTGGTACGAGGAAAGACGGATAGGCATGGGGAAAATACGGATCTGGAGAATAAAGAAAAACAAAAAAATAGGAGATGGAGAGAGGAAGAAGAAGGCCAAGATGGAGAACGAGATACTGCTGAAGAAAAATGGAGAATTAGGAGTGGAAGACGCAGGAGATGAAGAAGTGAGGGCGAAGAAACAGGAAATAGGTGAAGAAGAGAGGAGAAAAAATGTAATGATTCGTAATGTAAATGAGTTGTGAGGTAAATAAGATAAGGTGTGCAAAGTAAAAATAGTATACTTTAGAAAATAGTGTTGCTACAAAATGGCATGGACTTTCTCGTACTAGTCAGTTTTCTAATTTCTTCGGTCTGAGATACTTTTTCGATTTTGCCCTATCGTCTTCCTGGTTGCCATATATTGCCGCCTAAAAGACAACATTCACAGTTCACAGTTTCTCAGTTTTTCGGTCCTCTATGAGTTCAATTGAAATATGTCTTTACGAATATTGCAGAATTGTAAAACGCGGACATATATTCAATTTTCATTGACAAATTGTAACCGTTTCTGAGAAAATGTCGTTTGACCGTTTCAGAAAATGCGCAATTTTGAGTAATTTTCACAAACAATTTTGAGTTTTCGAAAACCATCGTAAAAAATCTTATCAAGCTCTTGTACTTACAAATACAACATTCTACCAAAAACCTCCGTAAATATTGAACGACGTGAGAGAAACAAATTCCGAAATGTTTGGAAAAACAAAAGAATATATCAAAATGCAATTTATATCATGTTAGACATTCAATATGTTTTGCACAATCCATACCAAGACTTTAAAGAAAAAGCCTATTTTGAGAAAATTTTGCAAATGCCAGGGGACTTCGTGTAAAGGGAGATTTATTTGTGAAGATTCGGAAGTATTTAAACCAAAAATGAATAGAAAATATGCGCGTGTTTATAGTGGTATTTTAGTTCGATGGTGAATACCGATGGGACAATCGATATATCGAGAGACTGGAAATCTATGCCTTGCAGGAGTGGGTAATAGCCTACCTAGAAAATTTTAAGCAATTTATCCTTGTCGAGGATGTCCATACGACACTAACAGTGATTAACAGGACGCTGGAAGAGATAATTTAATCGAACTAATGGCAACAAAAAGCTGAAAATTATATCGTTAGTTATGTACCAATAATGTATAAATAAAACTGCAGTGCTCTGGATTTTTGAAGAGGAACTCAGCAAATCTGTTTAGCGGCTGTTGTAAATGGGAAAATAAGTTTACAAATCTTGTAATACACAAGAACAAATGAACGTTATTCTCCCAAGCATTATTAATTGTGTGCTGTGTATACTCTATAAGTACAGATGTCAATTTACCGTACAAAATAATACTTTTTTTAAAATATTTGTTATTTCTGAATTAGCAGTAACTGGTGATAGTACGAATTATTATCGTAATGTATATATTCTGTCAATTCAACTGACACGATATGACTGTGACTGGTTCTCCCGAGTTGATTTTTGATGAATTTTCGCTGTATCCCCTTAGCTGTGCGTTGTCCTAGCTGCGTCCTTGGCGCTACCTGATGTCGTCCCAGCAGACAACAATCACAGCCGCTCCCCCCACCCCCACCCCTGCTCGTCGAGTGTCCATGGCTGCGCGCCGCGGCACAGCTCCTGTCTTCCTCCTGGGCGGGGATGGAGGGGCCGCGGGCGGGGGCGAGGGCCGGGGCGGAGGCTGGCGCCGGCGCCGCGAGCCCGCACACGCAGCACGGCGGCGGCGGGGGCGGGGGTGGCGGGGGGCGGCGGCTCGCTGGCGCCGCGCGTCGCTGGCGCGGTGCCACCGCCGCCGCCGCCGCCGAGATTTGACCCACATCGCCCCCCGCCCCCGCCAGGCAGAGCGCGTGCGACCGCTCGCGATGAGCCTCGCTTGCGACGCGGGCCATCCACGGGCAAGCCAGGCTTGGAACGTCGCGCTTGCACCAGTTATAAATCTGTCAATGTCGCGTTGTTACACGTTGGGTGAACAATCGACTAGGTGAAGGCGGCGACGACTGGGGAAGGTAGGTTTGTGAAGCGAAGTTTCATCCACGAGCAAGCCGGGCGTGTCACCAGTTTTAAACCACCTTTGAAGAACAAGACTCCTCTGAGTGACAATTTTGACAAGGGTGTGTCATATACGATACATATTGCTTCCCTTCGGTATTTCAATGGATTAATTGTTTCTAATTCTCAGAATCACGTTATTTCACATTTTTGGAGGATATATATTATGCCAATAAATAAAAAATCTCAAAAATGTTTGCATCAATAAAATTTTATTCGCAAGAAAAATAAAAAGTAAAAATAACAAGCCACTTATTCACATGATTCTTCACTAAACAATCAAGACAACTACCCCAAAATCAAAATCTCTAACAAATTCAAATTTATTTTCGGACATCACAAACCTGAAAATATAAATGTGCGCGAAACTATATCTCCTATTGTTAAGTTTGAGTTCTTAAGAACTCCATCCGTCAGCAATAAGCCATGGAAGGCTTTCACTTCCATAGCCTCAGTGTTTGACGATTGTTGTTTCCATTGTTCAGTTGTCTACTTCAGAGCAATCTTTCAATCTCTTCGTTAATGTAAACAACAATACATTCAATCAGTTTTTCAGAAAAAACACGTCAGTTTCTGTCATGTTTTTGGCTCTCCCTTTTGGTCTTGGAAAGTGGATGACGAGGTTCCACTTGCAATCCTAGACTCACCGAAGTCTCTCCAATCGTAGCTCTTGATTTATTCGTCCACTTTTAAAGGAACCTGCAAGTGTGGTTTGTTCCGGTTGTAAATCTGTCAATTCCGCGTTGCTACTCTTTAGTGAAGAATCAAGTAGACGACAGCGGCGACAGATTCACAACCTGGGGGGGGGGGGTAGATGCAATAAGCGAGAACAGTGTAAGTCGCTTTATCCGTCCACTTTGAATCCTGACCTGCAAGCCGGGCTGGAGCGGATCCTAAATCTGACGCGGCCGCGTTGTTACACGTTAGGTGAGTAGTAGGTAACAACGGCCACAACCTGGGAAGGTAGTTCCGTCAAGCGAGGGCACCCTAATCGTGTCTATCTTTATTTTTCCACTTTCGGGACCTGCTAGTCTGGGGTGTGTCGGTTGTAAATCTTCGCTTGCAGTGTTTTTACACTTTGGGTAAACAATAAAGTTGATGGCAGATGTACTATGGGGAGGGAGGATAATCAAGAGAGATGTCATCATTCTACTAACTTTATCCGTCCACATTCAATCAGGATCTGCAAACCAGGCTTGAGCGTGTTCTAAACCTGTCACTGTCTTATTGTTCCGCGTTAGGTGAACAATCAATACGATGACATCGACGAGAGATTTTCTACCGGGGGAGACAGGTTCATCAAGCGAAGTCGCCCTAATCGTCACTAACTTTATCTATCCAACTTTGATCGTGACTGCAAGCCTGTCTTGTGCTGGTGGTAAATCTCTCACCGCCGCTATAGTCCACATAGGTTGAACAATCAAGCAAGCGCCAACCGCGACAGATTTACAACCGTCGAGAGGCAAGTTCAAGCAAGGCTCGTCCTTGGATGTCTAGCTTTACCCATCCACTTGCAACTGGAATGTGCAGGTTTGGCTAATGTCTGTTGTACATGTTACATCCTTGTAAGTGGTGGTGTACATCGCTAGATCGTAAGACCTGGTACCGACCTACATATCGGATCGGAAGCTAATATCTTGGCTTGGCTGGGGTAGCGGTGGGGGAGACACCTGGAGAGGGAATTTCGCCGCAAGCCGACGTTTAGATCAGCGCCGGATCTCACCATTCGCTATAGGAACCAGTCAACGTTTAGATCAGCAACGTATATTATTGTTACGAATATTGCATCACCTGCCGAATTCGCTGCGCGTGGATTGCGTCATCTGCCGGCGCCCCTTCCCTTCCCCCGAACTAGACGGTTCCGGACTATCCGCGAGCCGCGGGGAAACGCCGAGAATATGCCGGGTGCCTGGAGACAAGCGTCGGGCAGGTATAAATGCACCGCTGCCGGCGGCCGCGAGTCAGAAGTGAGTAGAAGTCAGTAGTGAGCAGTAAGACGTCAGTGAGTAGACGAGAAGCAGTCAGTCCGTCAGTGTGTCCGAAATGGAAGCTGTGCTGAGAAGTGTGCATTGCGGTGAAGAGTGGTGCAGTGGTTGAACAGCAGTCAGCAGTATGAAGTCTGCAGTGGAAGCTGAGCTGTGAAGGGTGCATCGCGGTAAGCAGTGGTGCAGTGGGGAAACAGCAGTCAGCACTTTGAAGTCTGCAGTGGAAGCTGAGCTGTGAAGTGGGCATCGCGGTAAACAGCAGTGCAGTGGACCCTGGTGTGCGCAGTGAAGTGTGGTCTGCGCAAGGAATTGTGGTCTGCACAGGGGAATTGTGGTCTGTGCAGGGAATTGGAGTCAAGTGCAGTGGACCGTGGACAGTGCATCGGACTGGCTGATACTGTATAAGAAGAGAACTGTGTAAATAAATAGTGTGTAAGAAGTGAACAGTGTAAATAAATCAAGAGAACGGAGTCGTGTGTAAAGAAAAATAATTAAGTGTAATATATCTGTAAATTGACCAAGTACTTTAGTGTCAGTAGATTTTAGTGTATAATTGTTCACGAATAAACGTTTTTGTTTAAAATATTGTGTTGGTTTTAATTCACCACGAGAAACGTTACATTATCATACACGGCTACCTCGCAGATTACAAAACTCACTACACTAACGCAACTAATGGCCATCGCAGAGAACGTGTCTGGAAACATCAACCAACCAATTGAATATGACGTTGATGAAAAATACCTGGCGTTGCGTGTGCTGCCTGTCAGGCAGCCTCAGCCCACGCGCGTAAAGTTGTTTATCAACATGCTGTTGAGTACGTCACAGTCTCGCTCTGATAACTCTGAAAGTTAGCATATCCGGATCCATGTTTTAACTTTTTTCTTCCCTCTATATGAATAGTTCAGTCTCGATGTTTTGATAACCTCAATATAATTATGTGTAATTATAATAGTAAAACAATAACAATAAAGTGTTCTGCACAATGAGATGAACAAATATTTTCCATGTCTTTCTGATATGAAAATCTTTGTTGCTGCATGCAATCTGTTGTGTTATTTCATAATTTTCAGAAGCTTACTATTAAGGTGGAAAGTAGTATAGTAGTGTTTAATATCACCGAAGGAAAATCTGTAGTTTTCACATACAAACGAAGAAAAGCCCATAAAGTGAAATGGTGGGTTTGAAGAGTGAATAATGACATCTTTTTTCGAATCAGAGCGTTTCTAAGTTCCACTAAGTCCTATCAATGAATGTTTACTTCTACCGACGTTCAGGAATTGCATCGCTTGTTTCTGGGCTTGAAACGGTTTTCTTGCGCCCATTAGTGACGCTTCATTATGTATATAAAAATGGCATTGCCGATAATGAAACTTCGCACTAAGTTTCAAGAGCAATCGCATCCCCAAAGGCCCTATGTTTAACCATTGCTTTCAATGTTGCCTATTACTAAAGATGCATTTGTGATAAATCGTGTTTTATCTTGTAATTCATTTAAAAATTTAGTTTTGTTTTCGATCGTTTCGTTCCAAGCAACGCCAGACTTTTCACTAGTGACTCACAAAAAGTGTATTTTTTTTGCGAGTAAAGTTTCGATGCCACGTTGTGATGAATTCGGAAAAAAAGAAAATCACTTCTAATGAGTAGTAAAGGAATTCTTGAATATTCACATAATATAATAAATTAATTCATAATAATTACGTTGTCGCTGGCTCAGCCGGCACAGCTATCAACATGACTTCATTTCAGATGCTAAAGCTTTATTGTTCCGCGAATGCTCTGCTAATGTACAGTCAGAAATTTCTGCATTACTTTAATGAAAAGTAATTATCTTGAACCGACGTTAAATTGAATGTATTCATGTACATTAGGATGCAATAATCAAGGCTTTTTGAGCACATTTGGAAGGAAGGAATGAGTGAACTTGATGGACAGGTGAATATGAATAAATGATATGACTGATGAAAGGAAGGCGAAACGTGAGAACCTCCACATAAAATCTACGCTGATTTTAATTTAAGCATTAAATTTAATATACAAATATTTTAAGCACTTTTTAATGTACAAAGTACATTTATGTTTCATGTACAATATATAAATCCATGTTAGATTTAATGGCATTTCTGACAATGCAAGTCATTGGGTCGTTAGCCTTTAGTGTCTTTTGATGAAATTATCGAAGGGAATTAAACGTCTTCTCGCCTCTAAACGAGTTCTGCCAAGGTAATGTTATTCATATTTAAACAAATATTAAAGTTAGTCTCTTTCTGAAAGAACCTATTGTTTAACCATTGTTTTGGATGTGGCGTATTAAGGACGCATTTAAGATAAACCTTATTTTAACATGTAATTCATTTATAAACCATGTTTTATTATATATTACGGGATATATTCACTAGTGACTCGTGAAATAAATACTATTTTTATAAGTAATGTTTCGATGACAATCATTTTGTGACCAATTCGAAAACAACGAAAACACTATTTAGGGTTTCCATGCTTTTGATGGAAAATCGAAAAGGAGTTTATATTATTGTTTATTGCCGTTTATTACACAAACGATTTCACATAACTTTAGAATTTACATTGCAGAAGGTAAATTTCACACAAACATCGGTCAATAATCTTAGTTCTTCATCGGCAATCGCTGTCTTCTGTCAATTATTACATTAGGCAACCTGCATATCATGCCTGATGTTCATATACTTTACACGCTTTCGTAGTGCAGCAATCCTTGAAATGTTCATGCCACATTAATGTTAACTGGGTCAGTGAGAAGAAGAAGCAGAATAAGAAGTAGAAGGATGGCGAGGAGAATCAGAAAAAGAAGAAAAAGGGAATACCAATATAGAAGAAAAAAGGAAAAGAAGAAGAAAGGAAGAAAACGAGAAGAAAGAAGGTGGTGATGATGGTGATGATGTTGATGATGATGATGATGACGAAAAAATGAAGGACTTATAGCTATGCTTAATACTGTGTGTTCTGTATTAACTTAGCGAAACGTGTTCTGCAGATTATCTGTCCCTTACGAAGCTTCAGAATAGCAAGTCCACAGCAGTTAGTTCAAAACTAAATAAGATGTGGAGAGTGGAGATGGATGTAATGACTACTTTGCGCCACCCTTGTGATTTGGAATGTAGTTTTCACCTATTTAGATTACCTCAGTTGCACCGAACAGTGAAGTTCCAACGTTTTGTATTTGTTGGACAATGCATGGATCCAATGAATAAGTGCCCAAAATACATTCCCTACATAGCTAATGCGAAAATGGAGATTCTCAAAATTGTGACAAAATCTAAAGAATGGGGTTCATGATAAATGAAATGCTCTCACAAGATATTTTTGTACTAGTAGAAATCATTACGTGAAAGTTGATACAAAGGGTAGATTGTTTGTAAGTGTTAGGAACTCATAAGATGGGATGGATTTATTTATTAATTGTGTTCCCGAGCGCCTCAACAGCCGTTCATTAGTACAGTAAGTGTAGTGCATGTTACAGCATGGTAGAAAGGAAGATCAGGCGCCATTCTGGACGTCAGCTTGCAGGTTTATTCATCTCTTGATGTCACCTCTAGAGGGACATTGTCACTGTCGAGAAAAACTCGAGGCTCCCGAGTAATCTCCCGACAGGTGTGGAAGTGTAGGGCATACAATTTTTGCTGGGTGAAGAGAGAGAGAGAGAGAGAGAGAGAGAGAGAGAGAGAGAGAGAGAGAGAGAGAGAGAGAGGGGGGAAAGAATGAGGAAAGAAAGGTCGCGCGCTGTTCGTGGCGTATTTATTAGTGTGCTGCTCCGGCATTCACCTGGTGTTGATCAGAGAACCTACAGCCCAGAAAGAATACTCCCGCAGCAAGCGGCTGCATTCGTCTTTGCTAGTATCGAAAATTCTCCGCCGGCGGAACTCCAACCCAAGAATCTCCCAGTCACAGACGCTGAAGTGGAAAAAACTGTTGCCCCGAGCCATTTAAACCGCGTTGGGAGGCGTTTAAAAAAAGCCGAATTTCGCGACCGTGTGCTCCGAGTGGCGCCTAGCAACGCGTCCGGTGGTCCCGGCGTGGGCGGAGGGGGCAGGCGGGCGGACAATGCTGTCGCGGGCGCGGCGCCGCCGTCATTTTTAGACGACGCCGCCGGCGCCACCGTCACAGATGCGCCGCCGCACCGACCGACAGCTGCGACCGCCGAGTTCCTCGGCACCAGCCCGCCCTGCCCCGCCCCGCCCCGCTCCGCCCCGCTCCGCCACGCTCTGCCCACGCCACGCCTCGCCCCACCCGACACGCCCCGCCCCGCAACAACAGGCACCGCAACGCCCCGCCTCGACATGCCCCGCAACGACACGCCCCGCAACGACATGTCCCGCAACGACATGCCCCGCAACGACATGCCCCGCAACGACATGCCCCGCAACGACACGCCCCGCAACGACACGCCCCGCAACGACACGCCCCCGCAACGCCCCTTCTCGCGACGCCACGCCACGCCTCGTCCCTACCCGCCTCGCCACGCCAAGCCCCTCCCCTGCCCTGCCCTCCCGCTCGTCCTGTCCCTCCCCTCGCCGCCACACCCCTGCCACGGGGATAAAAATGGCACCACGCACACGGCGATGGTGTTTCCTTTGTTTTCACTTTCACTCCTTACTATCTTCGTAGTAAAGAGAAAGTATTGTAATTGTGTGGCGGATATCGGCGATTTTTTGTCAGAAATTCTTCTTTTATATGGCTGATTATTTGCGTTTTCGAAAATTGCAAAGTATTAACATTGTTAAAGTCCAATATCAAATATAGATATTTTTTGTTAAATGAAATATAAGAAAAACAAATCTTTAAATAAAGTCATGTACAAGTTTATGAAAAACAAGTAGGTTTCTCGTAATTTTTGCTTGAAGATAAAATAATTTGCAAAAAATTTTCTCAAAAGCTGCTCTAATTTTTTCTTTAATTTTCTTCTTCAGGATTACACCAAACGATTAATGGCACACGATTTAAAAATGGCACAATCTCATTTTCGTTGAACTTTGAATTTCCGAAAATTCCAAAATTTAGAAATTATGGTAGAAAGTTCGTGCTGCCAAGACTAGTTTAAATATCTGTGGTTTTTACTTTGGCGAAGTGTTGCATTGACGAGTTGTAGCTTGCATTCGTATAGGCATTTATATAAATATAAGGTATTTTATTTGTTGACATTTAATTCATTTATTTCAGCAGTTTTGGACGGCTTAGTCCTCATCTTTATATCTGCCACCTGGATGAAAGAAACTCGACGTGTGACACACGATTCGCGAAAATCTGACTGCCAGAAATAGTAGATCGGAAGCTGATGAGTAGCGAACGGAATTTATTATTATAAAATTGCTATTTGAAATCTGTGCTATTTGAAACATGAGCAAGCACGTGATTGAAATTACTTTTGCTGCACAAACATTCGCTCATTCTTCACTCCAAATACGCAGTTTTCAAGAAGCAGAAGAGGGGTAGGGGGAGTTTGACAATTCATGGGGGAGATATGGTAGTCATGGAAGCGCAGTAGCATTACAATGCTTTATAAGAAAGATGGCTCGGTAATATTATTATAAACGTGTCCTTGCATTTTTTTTACTTATTACAAATGTAGTAAAAGGTAAAATATGAAAAAATAGGTGATTATTTCAAAATATGTAAAAAATATTTTAATTCATTAATAATATCTTGTAACTTCTAAAAAATAGTATTAATGGAAGTATCTTGTTCGTGTAGAAAATATAATTACATGAAATTTCGTTATTTCAAAACCCTAAAGATGACTAATCTCTCCAAAACTGTTAATCTATTGAATTCATTTTTTTAGGCAATTTTTTAAGGCATTTTCATTTAAACAGAAAGTTTTCTTTCAATATACGTATTTGTTTCATTATTCGATGTGTTAACAATCTATGCTATATTCACCCTTTCGAATGATAAGTTTCCAATTGACAAAATCAAAGAAAATAAGTGTGAGAAGATTCTGATTTATTCTACAAATAGAATTACTCCTGCCGCAATCTATGGACAATATCTACTGTAAAAAATCACTATTGTAGATGGAGAGACATCTAAATAATGAGTTAACGAAACTTTGACATCCGTTTACTCGAAATAGCTGAATGTTAGTTGAAACCTTGTCATTCCAAAGATTCCATTCCTGAGATCTAGCGGTTTCCGTTTCAGATATTCATTTTACATCATTCTTTTCACAGTATTAGAGATCGAGGTGATCCCAGGTGTAGCGATTAGGAGGCTCGTGTTCCACCCAGGGGCGGATTAATATTTTTGCCGCCTGTAGGCACATCAAATTTGCCGCCCCCTGTTTAAAATTAATGTTACATTTCTAATTGTAACGTTTCAGTAACAATTCCTCATTAATTTAAACGTGTTAACTTTAAAAGTAACATTATATTTGCACATTGTTTTCATAAATTAAATAATTTTTTTTGGATTAGCTAATTTGGGATATAAACTGTATCTTCATAGCAAGTAACGTTCAACATTATTAACGTTTCAACACTGAAACGTTAACATTAAAAGGAAACTAAAACATGACAACTAGAATTGCAACATCTTTTCTTTCGTCAACGGGCCTTAGTTTCAGATTCATATACTTCTGAAATCATAAGGTATACTCTGATGAAGTAGAGAAATAAATAGCTTGTATTAAATATTAATATGATATTTTTAAAATAAAAATATGATTTATGCTGTTATAGTTTTGAGAGAACCTAAATTTGTTTTAGGAAATATCAAGAAAATTTTGCGCCTTTGAAAATTGCCGCCCTTGAAAATTTGCCGCCGTAGGCACGTGCCTACTGTGCCTATGCGTAAATCCACCTCTGGTTCCACCACTGGGTCGGGCTTCAAAACCTGAAGATCAATGTGCGATATCAGGAGGCGAAATGAGTGTGCTGTTATTTCTAAATTTTGCAATTTTCAAACAATTACAGTGAAACTAAAATGATAAATGCGGCATTTTAAGCATTATCTGCTCTATTGACAAAAAAATATGAAAAGGAAAACATTGGAGCCGTTTTTCAGACTTTTTCTTTTTATAAATTCCATTTTCATCGGGCAGAAATTACGCAATTTTTTTCAGGGACAGAAATTTCTCCAGGTATTAATTACATCATATATAGATAATTAAATGTCGTAGCTTCATCATCATCTTCTGATCAAAACCATTTATACAATTCCATGAATGTGTCCGTAAGGGTTAGGCACTTGCATAATGACATCGTAATATTAAAGAACTAGTGTCATTGATTGGATATTTCGAGTTTCCGGGTGCGTCAACTGCTATGGCCATTAGTCCCCTTAGTGTAGTGAATGTTATACTCACGAAGTGGAGTTCCTTCCCCGCTCGATGGCAAGATCCGGCACCGACCTACACGTCGGCCATTGGATATAGATATGTGTCATACAGTATTTCTTACTGACTTTCATTTTATTTTAATTCAGGTATACGAATCACTTCGAAATACATTAAGGTTAAGTGTAGCTGATGCAATCAGACGAAAGTTTATTTACTTTCTTATGAATTTTGTTTACTTTGTTTCACTCACAGATATATCTAGACCCTTAACCATAGCCTCACTTTTAGCATTACTGTATCTATCTTACCACGTGCACCAATTATAACCGTCTTTGAAACTGCACTAATAAACCTTAATCCTGACGTGTGTGCGACGTTACAACTCAAAAGAATTTTAAACACAGATTTGTCGACCAAACATTCGAGATCGTATTGTTTAGGAGATACAATATTTTCCTCCCTATACTCTAGTATAGATATTGCATAGCATACTACAGAATAGGGAGGAAAAGTAAAAATGTATTACCTCCATGAAAATGTCGGTATATGTAAAGTCTGGAAGAGAGAGGGAGGGTCTCGCCCCCCCCCCCTGCCACCTTTGGCCAGTTGGCCTCATTAGTGCCGACAATTTATCCGGGTAGTTGCCACCATTTCGGCACATGACTGCCATTGTCGTCTGTCACTGGCTTACACCAGGTGCTGCTTTAATGATCTGGGCAGCCGCATTAAACCTCGTGGTTTGCCCGACATCACAAGCCAATCTAGCTTTGCAAAAGGTAAATACAATCTATTTATACTTTTACAAGCAAATCTCTTGTGCAATTCCATGTGCTGCAGTTGCCTATTGCGGGATCTGATATCGGAATGCGGAAGTTAGTTTTAGTGGTTTGAGAAACAGATTTTATAGTTTTGTTTAAGGACTGTGAAAAATAGGATATAATGAGAAGAAATTTTGATCATGGAACCTCATATTTTGCAATAGAAATTCCCGCTATTAAAGACAACGAAGTTTTATTTAAGGCCAAGTGTCATCCAGCAATCTCTTTGTTACTACAAATGTATATTAGTATTTCCTGGTTAACATCTTTGCGCTATAAGGTTCCTGAAGGTGCCCTCATCTCGATATGAGATTGTTTTCAACAGGGGCAGTAACCATGATACTTGCAAGGACCTTTATCCCTCCCTCTACGTAGCTTCATCCATTTTGGTCATTGCACATAGTACAGGGGTGTAGAACAAATGTTACAAACTTCTAGGGCATATAGAGGGGACGAAAATAAAAATTTAGGCCTCTGAACATATGGAGTGAAAATGAATATAAGGAGCTGCTCGCGTTTATACATGTGTCACCCGTCCGTGATTTTTAAGCAACTTCATATGCACGGGTGTTCGACAGGTACGTCTGTGAAACTCTTTGATTGCATTCGTAGGCTTCCGCGGCCGGAGTCAATACATTCTTGGCTATCCGGGATGAGCCGCGTCTCGGTCAATTGGGCTGACGTTTCGGCCATCTTGCTGTGGCCTTCTTCAGAGCTATACTGCAATAGCTCTGAAGAAGGCCACAGAAAGATGGCCGAAACGTCAGCACAGTTGACCGACACGCGGCTCATCCCGGATAGCCAAGAATGTATTAACCTCTTTGATTGTTTCAGAACGGGACCTGCCAAACGTGCGTGCTTAAAGAGCTGCCTAAAATTCAGGGGCAAATGTCTCATTCACACATCTCCATTATATGCAATGTCCTACTATAAGATCATTGGTAAAAATGTAATAATTTGGACCCCTCTACACATCCTAGAAGTTTGTAACATTTGTCTCGAGACCCCTGATTATTGGATAAGTGTATCTCGTGAGCCCATTGCAATTAATGCTGTATTGGAGGAAGGGAGCCAGGGCCACTCCTAGATCGAACTGACACTGCAGCCTGTAGGCCCATACGTCGCCCATCTGTTTTTTAAGCTCACTCAACTCACTGGAGAATGGAAAGGGATTACGAGAAGGAATAAAATCCTTGGGTGATACCTGGTGTACCAGAAATACATTCCATAGCAAACCACACCCACCCAACACCCAACCCAACCCAACACCCAACCCAACAACCGCACACAACACCCATGCCGTAAGTGGGATGCGAATCCACAGGCCAGATGTAACGCGTATAGATAGTTAGATTTATTATTTCTACAGGTACATTTATACAACTTGGTGGCAGACACTACAATTAACGTATTGCAGTTAGGAATATTGATACAATGTAAGTTTAAAACATTTAGAGTCAATAATAATAATAATAATAATAATAATAATAATAATAATACGATAACAATAAAGACAATAACCATACCAGCATTAACTCTACATTTTATGACTGTCCTGCACAGATATTTTAAATAATAAATACACTTTTTAAATACACCGCACTTCACTTCTCTTTTTACTTCTCTATTGCACTACACTTCACAACAGGTCACGACACTCCAATTCAACTACTACTTTAAATATAAATATACATTTAATACAGTAATACATTTAATAGTAATTATCACAATAATAATACTAAAACAACAATTATAATAAAATAATAACTAAAATAATAACTATTTTAATAAGCCTAACTTACTAATTAACGCGTATTTCAACACAAATACCATGTGCCATCCAGGCAGAGGTGGATGGAAGAGGGAAGAGGTTCCAGAAAGGAGATACACAGTTACAAGAGCCCAACCATTCATGCCCGACACACAAGTACAAGACACAAGCAACCATCCGTGCCCGACGTGATGTTGAAAACCGCGTCTCTTCGAACCGAGATAGTGTAGACGCGCCCACCTTTACTGTGTCGGTAATCCTGGGAATCTAATCCCGGCTTTTGGAGTTGCAAATCAGAGTAATCAGCTTCGGTGGTGTAACGGGTTAGATTATTAGATTGTTAGATTTAGATCTATTAGATTGTTCTATCCAGGTTCGCAGTTTCTAATTCCATCGAAGGCATAGATTTTTCGGGTCGAAAAAGCAACATCTTATGACCGCCTTCCTTTCAAGGGGAAATAAAGCAGGCTGTTCCATGTCGTAGATTTACTGTGTGTAAACTATTCTCGAGCCCAAAAAAACCTCTGAGTTAAATTCTAAATGTCATGTGTCCTTGTCCGAGTAATACCTTATTTCGCTGGTAGATGGCAAAAGGAGCGTAGAAAAATTTGCGTGATGATCTAATCCTAGCTAAGGAAAATCAAGAACAGTTGAATTGCATTGAATTAAAACCCATACCTACTAACCCTGCACCTTTTCTTGGAAGCAGATCTGCAAAATACACTACCAATGCTTTGATCTCGGGCATCTGCAGTTTCAATTGCAGCATTCCAAATTCATACCTGCCCCAGCTGGCACGAATTTAAAATCAGGACTTAATAATTATTTTTATCAGAGCGTCGCGTCTGTTGACCCACATGAAGGGGATGTGGGATGCAGGGAACCTTTTGGAAGCGGGCAATGAAATCGCAGGGCTGGAGTATTAGCTTCCTACGCGCGGAACTTTTTTCTTTGAAGCTCGCCCGCAGAAGCTGTCGTAAAGAATTCGCTTTACAGCAATACGTAGGTGGCGGAGGGCAACACATTGCGGCTGACGTCAGAGAAAGCGACAGTGTCGGGAACGGAAACAGTAGAGACGGAGCAGCGGAGCGGCAGAGTTGGACGCTGTGCCAAAGCGAGGGGGGGCGAGGGGGGGAGGAGACTGCCTTGGAAAAGTGCTGCGATGGGAGGGGCAAGAGTGGTGAAGTTGCTTCAGAGGTAGTGGCAGGGAAACAGGGTTGTTGGTATTTTTGTACTCATACAGTTGTTTTCCTAAAAATAAGTGTAGTCTTTGAAACCATCGGTAAAATGTGTGCTTAAAATGTGTTTGGCGATGGATTTTTTAAAATGTTTATCGTAAAAAAGTAATTGGGGGAGAATATTTTAGTGAAGCGAAAGAGAAAAAGCGGAGGGTTGCGTGGAAGAGTGAGAATTGATTGAGTTCACATTTGCCGGGAAAGGATAGAGAAGAAGCAATCAATAAAAAGGCACAGAAGAAATATTAGAGGCGCAATACACAGCTAGAAAGAGTAGAGGAGAAGAAAAGGTGTAGAAATGGGGGTGGAGGTTCTGGAAAAGGATTAGGCACTAGAGGCACAAGAGGTTTATGGGGAATAAATAATTCCAGAAACAATGCGCTGTACAACCTCCGTCCCCGCCTTTCCCATCGACCCCGCCGTCCCAGCCGTTCCCACTTCCCCACTGTCCTAGCCGTTCCCACCGTCCCTACTGACCCAGCCGTCCTACCATCTCCACCGTCTCCGCCGTTCCCAATGCCCTAGCTGTCCCCACCGACCCAGCCGTTCCCATCATCCCTACAGTCCCCACCGTCCCAGCCATCACCACCGTCCCAGCCGTCCCCACCGAGCCAGCCGTCTCCATTATCCTCATCTCCCCACCGTCTGCAGTCCACGCCGCCCCCGTCCACGCTGTCCTTGACGTCCCTGTCATCCCCTCTCATGACGTCCCCGCCTCCCAATGTCAATTCCGTCCTCACCACTTCCACAGACCTCACCACCTCCACCGTCTCCGCCGCACACACCGTGCCCTCCGCTCACGCCATCCCCGCCGCCCCTCATTTCCACCGTTGCCTTTCTCCTGTCCCCCCGTCCCGTCATCCCCCATCCCCTCCTTCGACATCGCCTCCCCTCACCACAAACCATTCCCGCCATCCTCCCCACCCCACACGCGTCTCCGCAACGCCACCGCCCCCCGCCGCCGTGTGGGCTCCGAGAGCAAATGTTTCTCAAAGGGAAGCCCGAGGTTGGTGGAGCGCCCACGCGCCGCCGCCGCTTCCCCACACGTCACGTGACGCCGCTCCGCGCCGCACCGGGGCTGCCCCTTGGCCAGGGCTCATCCGGAAGGGACACACTGCATAGGGGGCGTGGCCGCTCGGGAACTTCTCTTAGACTGCTCTAGCTAGTCTAGCTGGTCTAGCTCCGTAGAGTTTTCCGAAAATATGAATTGTTTGATCGCTTTCAGTTGACGACTTTTTTTCTGTTACAATACGTAATTTATTGAAGCGTTGTACAAGAATATTTTATTTAATTAGATCGCTGGTGAGGTAGATACCTTCTAATAATTAAATATGGTAAATTAAAGGTGTTGTCTGTTATCTACATTTTTTGCTAATGATCGTATCGATTGCGTAGCGATCATCTTCAGAGCTAAAATTAGAATTAGCGAATTTAAATTACATTAATACATTAATTATAAAAAAATAGGTATAAGGTAGCGTATGTCGTATTCTGACCGACGTTCGGTTCTTAAACATGACACACTTACTAAAAACCGCAGAACTTTGTTATCGGCCCGAAAGCTGCAAGGAATGTACGACCCAGTTTGCTTACGCATCTGGTACAATTTCTACATTTTGTACCTATTTTTTTATAATTCTTGTTTTAATGTAAGTTTATTTTGGTTATTCTAATTTTAGCACTGAAGATGATCGCTACGCAATCGATACGATCATTACCAAAAATTATTTTTGATACCGGGCAACACCTTTAATTTACCATATTTAAATATTGTATTTGTTCTTGAGTGAAGGTAATACTTTTTGAAAAAAACACTTTGTGTAGTTTTGTTCAGTACCATTTTTTCAATTTATTTAACATTTTGAAAAGCATTCTGCATGACTAAACTGAAACATTGAAGGAATAACAACGTTATCTAAAAACGTTACTTTCTTCATCGTTGCAATTGCGGCTTCGCCTCGCCGGGAAATCATTCCTTCTTCTTTCTTTTGCATTCCTCTAAGACACAGACTTTTCATTCTCTCTCTGTTTTTTCCTTCCTTCTTGCTCTCGACTTTTGTTTTCAAAATTTGTCAGGAAACACACGAAAGAACCGCTGGTTTATCCAACAAATCGACACGATAATAAAACTATTTTGCAGAAAATATATACAAACGAACTAAGTGGAGTTTATATTCGTTAGTGCAATTTTACAAGCCGGAAGTCGTGAAATTCGAGAAAAAATCTGGCATCCGGTGGTAACTTCAGCAGGTGTCGCGCCTTGACACCCAGTGACGTTGCATCTGCCGACTGCTCGGGGTGGATGCGGGTGCACACACGATCCACATTTGTTTATGATCACGTTTGAGCCAATTAACGTCATTCATGAAAATCATAAAGTGAAGTTGATTGGATCGAACGCCGCCTGACGAAGTACATATCAATTGTCTCAGTATCTCGCGCTTTAGATGAATTTAATTGGTTTCGACAATTACAAGCGTAGCAATGAATTAAATGTATCTTGTGCATTCTTCGTAAAAAATAATACTGATATGGCTCTTTGTTCTGCTTCTGGATATAAATATTTCCTTCTGATATTAGTGATAGGAGTAGAGTCGGGAGTGTGGTTTCCTACTTTGGGAGCTACACTATAAAATCAAATCTGTGTTTTACCGATACCAATATGTTTTCTAGTACTCAGGGGGGAACTTTTCTAGCATTAAAATATTGCAAACCCCGGTTTATTGATATCTTTTTTTCATTACTAAATTATATATGTTTAAAACGGCGGAATAGAGATTCTGGAGCACAAGAAAACCTTAGCAGATTATCTCTCCTTGATATGTCTCATACAATTGTTATCACTACGTACACATAAGTCATATGAAAAAAAAGTAAGGCCGGTGCTCCCGATGAGACATTTCACGCTTCCGTTCATGCAACCAAAAATCTAAATTGAATAAAAAATGTATGTGAACAATATATAGTAGTATACAGTAATGTCTACTTATTCAAACTTCATTTTCGTGGTTTATAAAAGTCAAACGTTTTGAGAGGAACAAACTCATGCACATGCATATGCACATGCACATGCACAAGAAAATAGAGGTAACGTTAAAATATTCTGAATTTTTTCATCTAAACACAGGCAATTGTGGAAATTATATGTTAACGAAACGTGATAAAAACAAATTTGTGATTTGCCATTAATACGAGAATAAGAAATATTTGTGAACATACAAATAAGCGATAAACGCATATCTTTCCATCAAATTGTTAAAAACCATGTTAAATAAATTTAAAAGGTGTAAGTGACAAAGGTGACATTTGTCACTGTAATGTGACAAATTTGAATGATGATAATTCGCTCCGCATTGATATATGAAAAGTCTCTGAGTCTGAAGGGAAAAAAGATGATTATTGCTAGGATTAATATAGGATCAGTATTTACAGGTTTAATTAGTACTATATCGTATTATATAAAGTGGTATTAAAATATATATCATATAGAACTCTAATTACTATATATTGAACCCCTCGAATGACACTTTGTAATTGATTCTTTTGGAGAAAGGTGCACTGTACTAGTCTTTAAGCTGCAGCCGCCACCGCTGGCGCCATCTTGATCGGTCAAGTGGCACTACTCTCTGAACCTCAACTCCAGCAAATGGTTGGTTCTTTTGCGCCCAACGTCAGCACCAATGGCGCGGATTGTGAGATAAATGGTTGACTCGCTTGCTCCTTCCATTTTTTCCTTCCTCTCTTCACCCCTTCTTACTTTCTCCTTACGGAGTAGAGGGAAAGTATTATGTTTATGGGGAGGGGGTTTATGGGGAGGGAAAGTATTATGTTTATGGGGTGTTATGTTTATGTAGAGGGAAAGGTTATGTAATGCTGCGTGAAAAAACGGCGAAATTTCGACAGAAAATCTCTTATTACAGGGCGCTGGCAGTATAAAAGTGGATAAATCCAGTTGGTAAATTAAAAAAAATATCCTCTATCACGTGAGGTACCAGAACTTATGATTTGTGGGTCCTCGATACCGAAAAATCAAATGACGACAAAAAGTCTATCCGTCTGTGAACAACGCTAGTACCTAAACCGTTCAGCAGATTTTCTCCAAAATTGATTCTCCTAATCGATTTGACGGATGTCGCGGCCTCTTGAATTTGAAACAGACATTTAAATTTTTGGAGTTACTTTACATGAAGCCCGTGGGATATTTTCCAAATTTTCAATAAAAGAAGGCTTTTTCGTTCTCATTAAATTTTGTTATTGGATGTGAATGATGTTTAAGAGAACGGTGCAGGTCTCTTGTTCTTTGAAAACCCTTATTTTTTGAAAACTGCAAAAGTTCAAAATTTTTCACCGTCTTCCTACAACTACAATTATGAAGATAGAGATTTTTTCCTTCATGAAATCTGTTCCTTAAAACTAAATTTTGAAATAAGAATGTGAACAATTTTTCGATAATTTGAGTTCTTTTCGCGTAATTTGCGGAGAAAATACGGAAAATAAGTATCTGGACACTCAATTCTTGCGCTATTCGCAGACGATACTGCAATACACACAACGCATGCAGATATACATGTAGCAAAAGATAACATCGAGGCGAATATCTCATGCTTTCTCATGTGAGTTGAACAGTGGGGAATAAAAATAAACCTAACCAAAACACAGGCCAAAATTTTTACTTTTTGTGAACCAAAGCTACCTCGCTCACAAGTATTAAATAATACTCGCCTCCCGTGGCTAGCGTCTGACACACCAGTGAAATATCTTGGGGTGTATAGAAAATTGTATGCCCAAATGTTATGTATTAAAAATATAAAAGTAAATTGACAGCAGGTTAACCTGGAAAAAGCACATTGAAGTAACAACCAATGCAACATGTACCAAAATATGGAAACTATATCCATTAATTAACGTTCACCCTTAAATTTGGAATGCGCAATTTTAATATTTAAATCTATTATTAGGCTTTCACTCACTTATGCCTGTCCGGTCTGGAATAACACAGCCAAAACCAACATTGAAAAACTTCAGATAATACAAAACAAATTTTTAAGAAAATGTGCAAAGGCTCCTTGGTTCATTTGTAATTCACACATTTCTAATTCACACATCACACAGAGAATTTCAAATAGAGCCCCTAAATGAGTATATAAGAAAGAACTGTGACAAATTTTTTACACTTCCATCTTCTCCTTGCAGTATAAAAGTTACAATGAGGAGAACATTAAACATTTTCCAAGAGAATACGCTCACGATATCCGAAAGATATGTTAAAACCTCCATGAAAATAAATATCCAATATAAGAATATATGTTTAAAAAAAATTCAAAACAGTTTTTTTTAATGTAAAAATTGTTCACTTTATGTTAAGATAATTTTTGAACGTATGCTTAGAAAGTATCTAGATTTAAGACTGAAAATTGTATAGTGAAATTTGAGTATTGTGTGTAAATTGTTGAGATATGTTAAAAATATAAGTATAAAATCTTGTCAATAAGCTAGAAGTAAGATACAAGAGTGAAAGAGTAAGAGCATTTCTACGAAGCCAGCAAGAATAAAGCGTCACGTGGAGATCAAGAACTTCATAGAAGGGAAGATGCTCCGGAAATCTGACACCGTGGTGTCCACGGAAGCCTCTTTCTCCGTTGCTGAAGGGGTTAGACTCAAACCTGATCTGGTAATAAAAAGCCGGGAAGGGGTCCACGTGGTCGATGTGACTGTCCGCCACGAGGATGGGTCTAGCCTTCTGAAAGAAGGGGAGGAAAAGGTGGTAAAATACCAACCAGTCATCCCCCTGGCAGCCCAACTTTATGGTGTACCGAACGCCGGAATCCTACCAGTGGTGGTTGGAACCTCTGGGGCTATGCCAAGATTCACAGTCAGTGCCCTAAAGACCCTGGCAATCACGTCTTGTGGCGATCTACTGACTATCTCGTAAATTGCTCTCAGAAGCTCCATTAACCTCTACACATAATTTGTAAATTACGATGGAGCAATTTAGCATTGCTGGTAGTAGATGCAAAAAAAAAGACTTCATGGTCCCGTGGGGAACCCAGGGGATCCTAAAATGCCCAGGAATTACTTAGCATACACTTTCCACATAAAGTCGTGGTACCTATAGCATATAGAAAATGCTAGCATATAGAAAATTGGTAGCATATAGAAAATTGTATGCACAAATATTATGTATTAAAATATATATGTACAAACCTCTGAATACACGTAATACTTATACACAGAGTAATGCACGTAGTATGGAGAACGTTATATAATGTAGCGGAAAATTGATATTGATATTTTAACGGTAATTCCCAGTATTAGTGTCCCCTGATATCAAAAAAGGGTTGTTTTTTTCTTCTTCAAAATGTCCGTCTTCTTTCCGTCCATCTGTCTCTCCGTCTCCGAACAACACTAGCGCCTAAACTATTCGAAGGAAAGATATGAATATTCCTCTGCACCGAATAGAAACACAGTGAAGACATTTTTGAGTAATGGTGATACTTTTCATGAATCCCCTGCGAAATTTTCAAAACACATTTTTTCCTTAATTTTTTGTAAGAATATAGTGAAAAACACTTATGACGTAGGTCCGATTATCACTGTTAACTCTGAATTTTCATAAAGTTTGAAACATCTCTCACGTCGTTTTCATATTACTACTGGCTTTTGTTAAACATTGTGGGATTTGTGGATAAAAGTACTTTTAAAGATTCTTATGACGTTTCTCGAAATCTTAGAATTTTATTGTAAAATTTGGCTGTTTTGCTAAAATTTAGCTAAAATTGCACATTTCAGATACACAAAGCTCTTTCGACACTTTCTCAAAGCAGCTCAAAATTTCTCAATGTTAATTTGCATTAGGATCGAGTTTTACTCTTCTATAACATCTTCGAAGTATACTCTCACCAGGAGGGGTGGCTCAGGGCATCAACTGATGTTACTGCAGTGCGTTTGACCGGGAGGTTCTGGGGTTCGGGCCCCGATGGTGACAGGATTTTCGCCACTAGGCAGATAGCTAGGTCGAGTTCTCTCACTGTCTAGAGAACATTTCTTGCGTCTGGCTGCTCTCATCGATAGTTTTCCGTGGTTCCTCCCATTAATACCAGGCGAATGCCGGAGCAGTACCCTACCAAACGGGCCACGTTCCGGGCGTGATCTATCGTTTCCGATCCTTGTCTTATCCCCATTCTTTAAACACATTTACACTTACAAACACTACACTACTACGGATGCCGGGAGAGCTGTCGAGAGCTTAGAGCTTGTCCCGCCCGGGACGGAGCCCAGCTGACGGGAGACGCCTGGTTGGGTAAAAACCCGCTAGGCGTCGGTAGGTCGGCGCCGGATCTCGTCGTCCAGCGGGGCAAGAGCATCCCGAGCAAAAAACATTCACTACACTTACGGGACTAATTACCTTAATAGTTGTCGCGCCTGGAATTACTAGTATTCAATCAATTCTACTGATAGGTCACCAAAAATAGAGAAAATATGTTAGGTTGCCGATAGGTAAAAGCTGGAGAGAAGGTGGATAGTACCAAACATAGTACGTAGTCTAGACTAAAGAAATTAGGTAACTAAAAGGTACGATAAAGACTGTGATCATTCTGTACGTACTTTTCTGTTGCAAGTAGAAATGGATTGTTATCTGTGCAGTTTTGTAAGTATTCAAGCAAACAATTAACTAAACGTAAAAGTGAATTCAACGCTTTCATTTGATCAATTGTTCAGTCCAAAAGCATAACTGCATCATTATAATTTTATCTGTTGCGTCTTCCTTTCGCGACGCGAGCGCGAATAGTAACCAAATTTTGAAGAAACTTTTAAGCAATTAGTTTTCATCCCGCAAGCCTTCGCGACGCAAACTGTCACTAACACGAGGTCGAGGGAGGGAATCAAAACGAATGAGAGCCAACATTAACAGAGTAGGTTTTTAGGTAGAGTGCTATATACGTCTTTTCTGTCTCTTTTCGCCGACAAGTTTTCCCGGATTCTCTCACTAGTTATAGTCATTACGTCACTAGACCGATAAATTCTTAACGCAGCTGAAGTTGAAACCGAGAAGAGAGCCATTCAATACATTTGTAATACCTACTTATTATAAGAGTAAATCTTATAAATAAGAAATAAAGTTTCTACGAGTAGAAGTACACCTCCGCCATGTTTGTTTTTAACTCTTGTTTCGATCCTTCTAACGGACGGCGGACTGTAAAATTCATAACGAATACTGGCTGTTAAAAATGTCGCTTTGTTCTCTGTTTGGTTAAGTCGACATTACTAAGCAGTATTACGAAAAAGTGTTGAATATAAACACAGCCTTCACTAACAAACAACAGAGATGGCCAAATTATTAGACTAAACATATTTTCCTTGACTCAACATGTTATACGATCTGAGAAGTACCTAACAAAAGTAATGGATTGAAGTGTAAAATCCATTAATGATACTAGAAATATATACATAGTTAATGGTACAATGGCACACCACCAATACCAAAAGACCCTAAAAAAATTATGGTTCCCTCAAATATGTGAGTGTTTTGGAGAAAATCCAAAACATTAATCAATAGCTGAAATAGCTCCAATGAGCTGAAATTACTCCTAATAAGAGTCCTATAGAAAATTTTCGATCCATAGTTAAAAGAAAATTAAAAAAATAATGTCATAAACACTAATTCATAAAACAACCTACTCTCATGTCGCAAAATAACTTTGAAATTAAAAGACTGGATTAAAAATTGGTTTTCAAGACATCTCACATCAATTGTACTAATTATGAATAAGAGATTGTTTATAAAACATTAGAAGGGTGTACTCACACTTAATTGTCAAGATATATGGTCACCAAAACGTATTGTCCCCATTCAGTAATACTAGTCAAATAATTTGTCCTCATGTGTACATAGTCCAAAAAGAAAAATATCGTCAAGACGAAGGACGTCCACGTGGATTGGTCGTGGAGCGAGGAGCGTGGCGGGGGAGGAAGGCGGGAGTGGAGGGCCTCTGAGGGCGCGAGGGCGCGACCGCAGGGCTGCCGATTCATTAGGCGAAGGGCCCTTCATGGCCCAGTGACCGCGGCGAGCGCTCCTCCGCCACACCCCGACATATTGATTGAAGCGGCGGCGGCGGCGTTTAAGCGGCCGAGGGCCCCGGCGCGCGCCGAAGCACCCTCCACGCCCTTCCACCCTGCCCCTCCCGCCCCCCGCCCCTTTCCTTCGCCAACCTCCACCCCCCCCCCCCCCGTCCTCCCGGACTTCCCTTCCTTTCGGGGCCCGCTTTACTAGTCTTCCTCGCCTGGTCTCTCCCTTTCAAATTTCTGGCTTTACACTCTTCGTTTCCGCCTTTCCTCTCTTCAACGTTCCATCCTTCCCTCCATTCTGATTTGCTATTCTTTTGACCTCCTTCTTTCTACTATTCCTCGCTTTCTTTCTCCCCTTCTCCTTTCCTCTATCGCTCTTGCTTTCTTCCTTTCCTCTCTTCAACGTTCCACCCTTTCCTCGATTCCTACTTCCCTTCCTTCCTGCCTCCCCCTTCTACTCTTCCTCTCTCCCTTCATTTGTCCACTTTTCTCTTCATCCCTATCGCTCTTTCTCTCTTCCTTTCCTCTTATCAACGTTTCTCCCCTCAGTACATTCGGGCTTTCCTTCCTTCCAACTTACCCCTTACACTTTTCCGCGCTTTCTATCTCCCTTCCACCCTTCCTTCCCTTCTTCCTGTCTCTCTTCCAATTTTTCTTCCGTTCTTCCTTCCAATATTACACCCTTTCGTTTTTCACAACTACCTCTCTTTCTCCTCCCTCTCACCTATTCCTCCTTCCTTCCTTCCCTTCTCTTCAACGTTCTATCCTTCCGTCCATTCCAATTTTCCTTCCTCTCAGCTTCCTCTTTCCATACTTCGACCCTTCACGCCTTTCACCTTCTTTTTCTTCTCTCTTCCGCGATCCTTCGAACAATCCATGTTTGTTTTTGTTTTTCTTTTTAGCCTCTCTCCCTTTCTCCCTCCCCCCACAGCTTTCTCTGCCTCTTTCCTGTGTCCTTCCTATTCTCCATTCCTTTCTACCTCTCCGCGTATCTTCTTTTGTCTCCCACTTCCCTTCTTCCCGCCCTTCCGAGTGGGAGGCATTAAACATCACATCAGCAACCGCAACGCCATTCAATTAATGGCCCTCATTAGACACGATACTTAGCATGGATACCTAGGTATTAACACACCAACGACACGTGTATCGATACCTATAAGTATTTATAAAGGAATGAATACATTGATTTTATCGATCTCGAAGTAGGTATCGATATACTTTCTATGTTAATTTTCTCAAACTTTTGAACTTTAATAGGGAGTTTGTGCCACCTCGAACGTTAAAGCACTATCGATCTTCTGCGCATGCGCAGTTCTAGTTTCGCACCACGTTCGTGCATCTGTGCATGCGCAGAAGATCGATAGTGCTGATGCTGTGGCGTGCCTCCCTAATAAATAGTTTTTACAATTCAGCTTCATTTTTCTGCGAAAAATCGTGTACCTGCATTTTTTCGGCGAGTAAGAGGGTTGAAATTTCCTGTGAGAAGAGAAAACTAATGAAGCACTTGTACTTAAACCCTGATCGATTTATTCTATGTAATTGTTTTGTTAACGAAACTCCGATTTTGAATTTCATACCCCTCAAGAACTTTTTTCAGTATTTGTATCGATATTCACAACATCTCGTTCCCTTCTTTCTACCACCCCATCGTTCGCCCCATTTTAAAGCGTGTGTCTGACCACCAGCGTCGCAACAGCCATCGCGCCTCCGCAAAACAGAAGCTCCCCCGCCGCTTACACCCCGCACAGCAGGGCGCCCGCAGCCCAGGGCAGGCCTCGCCCCCGCGTCCCCTGGGCGCAGCGCCCCGCTGCGATCGCCACCTCGGCGTCTGCCCCGCCTTCGCCCCTGCCTTGCCCGCTCTGCCCGCCTCGCCGCACCTGTCGCCCCCGGCCCGGCCCACGCCCAGTTTTTTGCCCCTCTCCCTTTCCAGCCCCCCGCACTCGGGCCGTGCACAGTCACACAGTTAATTGCATATATTGTAATGATAATTGAATATTAATAACAGAGATAATCAACTTTTCATGAAATTTCTAAGCATATTTAGTTAACTAAACAAAAAAGTTATTTTGAACATTTGGCGCATTTTGGAACTGTATTGGGTATAATTTAATTCGTGCAATAATCCTACAGTCACACACCCCGCCCTTCCCCATCCGCGCCTTTAGACGTAGGTTCCTCTCTCGGCCACCATCTCATCCTCATCTTCCACTTCTTCCATTCCACTCCTTACTTCATGCTGCTGTCCCCGTGCACTCCCAGCCGCAACCCAGCCTCCGACTTCGTTCCTCCCTTCCTGGTCGCCGTCCCCGAACCATTCGCAGTTCCGCATCTGCCTTCGCCACCTCCCTTGCAGCCTCCCTCAGTCATCACTCTGCCTGATCCTCTGCTCGCCTCACATCTCACCTTCCTTGCTTGCCGCCACACCTTCGCCCAGCATCTGCCTGCTTTCTATGCGTCCTCTCTTCCAGGCCCTCGCCATAGGTCCTGAACCCTGTCTCCGTCTTCGCCCTCAACTTCTTCCATGTCCCTTCTCTAGACACATCTCCAAACCTCGTCCACCGCTTCTCTCTCTTCCTCCGCCTTCTCCTCCCCCACCCATTTCTCCTCCTTCTTCTCCTCCTCCTCCTCCTTCTCCTCCTCCTCCTCCATCTCCTTCTCCACTTCCTTCTTTTACATTTCCCCTCCAACGTCTTTATATCTTTTCGTCCTTCTCTAACTCCCTCTCCTCCACCACCTCCTTCACCACCTCCTCCACCACCTCCTCTTTCTTCATCTCCTCCTCCACCACTTCATCCTCGCTGGACCCTCGGTTTGCTCCCAGCCTCAGTGCCTGCCCCTCCCTCCCGTGGCCCATTCCCATCCTCTCCCCCTCCCCCAGCCGGTGCCGCATCGGCCGCCGCCGCTGTCACCCTCTTGGCGCGGGGCCGACGGCCTGGCCGCCGCCGCCGCTGCTGCCAGGGCGCGGCCACGCCACGCCACGCCGCCACCCCGCGCCCTCGCCCGCCCAGATGCTGCAGCGGCCAAGGGGGCGGGGGCGGGGGCGGGGCCGGGGTCTCAGCGCCGCCGCGCGTTCCCAAGCGCTTCTCCCTCCTCGCCGCCTCCTCGCGGCGCCGTCGCCGCCGCCGCCGGCCGGCCCGACCAGCTGGCGCCAGCGGCGGCGGCCCACGCGGCGAGTGGGCCCGCGCGCGCCTTTCGCTGGCACAAAGCGGCCCGATTTGCACGCTGCCTTTTGGCGAACGATTTCGATCCGATTTGCACGCTGTCGTTTGGCGAACGATTTTGATCAGATTTGCACGCTGCCGTTTGGCTAACGATTTTGATCCGATTTACACTCTGCCTTTTGGCGAACGATTTCGATTCGATTTGCATGCTGCCTTTTTGGGAACGATTTCGACCCGATTTGCACGCTGCCCTTTTGGCGAACGATTTACACGCAGCCTTTTGACGAACGATTTTGATCCGATTTACACGCTGCTTTTTCGCGAACGATTTTGATTTGAATGCTGCCTATTCGCGAACGATTTCAATCCGATTTAGACGCGACCTTTTGGCGAATGATTTCGATCCGATTTACATGCTGCCTATTCGTGAACGATTTGGATCCGATTTAGACGCGACCTTTTGGCGAACGATTTGGATCCGATTTACACGTTGCCATTTGGCGAACGATTTCGATCCGATTTACACGCGACCTTTTGGAGAACGATTTCGATCCGATTTGCACGCGACCCTTTGGCGAACGATTTCGATCCGATTTGCACGCTGCCGTTTGGCGAACGATTTCGACCCCATATGCAGGCTGCCGTTTGGCGAACGATTTTGATCAGATTTGCACGCTGCCGTTTGGCTAACGATTTTGATCAGATTTGCACGCTGCCGTTTGGCTAACGATTTTGATCAGATTTGCACGCTGCCGTTTGGCTAACGATTTTGATCCGATTTAGACGCGGCCTTTTGGCAAACGATTTCGACCCGATTTGCACGCTGCCGTTTGGCGAACGATTTCGATCCGATTGAGACGCGGCCTTTTGGCGAACGATTTTGATCCGATTTGCACTCTGCCGTTTGGCGAACGATTTTGATCCGATTTACACGCTGCCTTTTGGCGAACGATTTCGATTCGATTTAGACGCGACCTTTTGGCGAACGATTTTGAGCCGATTTACACGCTGCCTTTTGGCGAACGATTTCGAGCCGATTTAGACGCGACCTTTTGGCGAACGATTTTAATCCGATTTACACGCTGCGTTTTGGCGAATTATTACGATCCGATTTACATGCTGCCTTTTGGTGAACGATTTCGATTCGATTTGCATGCTGCCTTTTCGCAAACGATTTCAATCCGATTTACACGCGACCTTTTGGCGAACGATTTTGATCCGATATGCATGCTGCCTTTTGGCGAATGATTCCGATAGCTCTGAAGAAGATCACAACTCGATGGCCGAAACGTCAAGTCCATCGACGCTGTTCACTTCGGACAGCCAAATATCTAATGATTCCAGTCGCGGAAGCCTACGAATAAGATTTCGATCCGATTTACACGCTGCCTTTTGGCGAATATTTCTTGAATGATTTTTGTCAAACAATGTTTAATGATTTTTCACGAACGATGTTTGATGAATGATTTTTGGCGAACGGTGATTGATGAATGATTATTGAGGGGCGGCATTTGATGACTAATTATTGTCCAAAGACGTTTTCATGAACGATGAAAATTTTCAACGAACGCGCACATGTGCAGTGTTCTTCGCATTGCGCAAGCTAAAACAAGAATGCGCAACAATATTGCTGGGTCCTTCTAGGCCCCCTTCCTCAATAAACTTATTGGTTTACATATGTTACACAGTAGACTCCGGATGTAGTGAACTCAGATACAGTGAACCCTCGGTGATAGTGATCCTACGTCACTAGTCCTCTTGCTCTTACATTTCATATAAGCAGAAGAACAGTCGGTTATAGTAAACACTGAACCGCGGCTAAAGTGAGTGCAGAAAATACAACGTTCTGGAAATTAATTTCCTCCTGGAAAAAAGTACATCTCCTCAGGGCCAGAAATTCGAAACTAGGCACTTTGAAAAAGTTATCGTCGGCCAACTGTCATAATCGAAGAAGTCTTCTGTGAGGTGGAGGTAACGGACACGACGTGGGAACTTTACTGATGACTTTGTGCCACTCAGTTGCACCACAGAAAAAGGCCGTGTCCTGTTTTTGCTACAAATGGTGGCGGCGGCTTCCGTGGTCCAGAAAATCCGTGGTGATCTACGTAGGTGACAGAAAGCGCTCGACTGCTACAGCTCCACGGCCTAGCGATACACGACGCGCTGCGTGGAAAAGTAATGTTTCATTAGCCGCTTGCGGCATCCCGCTCCCGAAAGCATCTAGCATGTTAATAGGCGAGTATAAGGGCTTCGGACAGCGAGGAAGTGTAAGAGGCATTGAAGGGTGTCAAAACTGCATTACGATATTTAGAGACAGTGGAAATCAAGATTGAAGGATGGAGAAAGCACGATCTTTGTAGAATGATCTGGGGAAATCACTAAAGAAAAACGTACAATTGAATATAATTAATTTTTATGGTCAAATAAAGGTTTTGAAATTTTCCGTTCATGCGGATAATGTATTTTGCTGCATGTACAATCTTCTTGTTGTCACCATTTTGAAAATGATAACAGGCAAATTTGCATTGGTTAAAATTTTAATTTTCTCCATTCGTACGTTCCGCAAGTCTAACGAGTGTATTGATCATCAAGTACTTGGAAATTGTTAAAATTCAAATATCTGATGATTAAAGCAAAAATGTGTGTCACTTGCTTGAGCATTTATATTTTAAACATATCAAAAAAATTATGATTTTAACGCACCGCAAATTTGATTGTATAATATTTAAAAAGGAGTAATAATATAAACTGAATTATTTGAAAGATTGAGTGATTCGGGGGTGTCTACTAATTTGGTCCTTTTCCCAAGAGTATAGAACATGTTGTAATCGGAAACTGTCGGTATTTCTCCTTCGCTCGAACATGGGATCCCGTATCTACTTACGCGACATCTTGCGGGGATTTTCCGACCAGGTACCTCCCCCAGCCGGAACAAGCTTTAAGTCCTCGGCTGGTCTCCCCATATGTGTGATAGTGTAGTAATGTAAGTGTAAGTGTAAGTAAGTGTAAGTGTAAGTAAGTGTAAGTGTAAGTGTAAGTAAGTGTAAGTGTAAGTGTAAGTAAGTGTAAGTGTAAGTGTAAGTAAGTGTAAGTGTAAGTGTAAGTAAGTGTAAGTGTAAGTGTAAGTAAGTGTAAGTGTAAGTGTAAGTAAGTGTAAGTGTAAGTGTAAGTAAGTGTAAGTGTAAGTAAGTGTAAGTGTAAGTGTAAGTAAGTGTAAGTGTAAGTGTAAGTAAGTGTAAGTGTAAGTGTAAGTAAGTGTAAGTGTAAGTAAGTGTAAGTGTAAGTAAGTGTAAGTGTAAGTAAGTGTAAGTGTAAGTAAGTGTAAGTGTAAGTAAGTGTAAGTGTAAGTAAGTGTAAGTGTAAGTAAGTGTAAGTAAGTGTAAGTGTAAGTAAGTGTAAGTAAGTGTAAGTAAGTGTAAGTAAGTGTAAGTAAGTGTAAGTAAGTGTAAGTGTAAGTAAGTGTAAGTAAGTGTAAGTAAGTGTAAGTAAGTGTAAGTAAGTGTAAGTAAGTGTAAGTAAGTGTAAGTAAGTGTAAGTAAGTGTAAGTAAGTGTAAGTAAGTGTAAGTAAGTGTAAGTAAGTGTAAGTAAGTGTAAGTAAGTGTAAGTAAGTGTAAGTAAGTGTAAGTAAGTGTAAGTAAGTGTAAGTAAGTGTAAGTAAGTGTAAGTAAGTGTAAGTAAGTGTAAGTAAGTGTAAGTAAGTGTAAGTAAGTGTAAGTAAGTGTAAGTAAGTGTAAGTAAGTGTAAGTGTAAGTAAGTGTAAGTGTAAGTAAGTGTAAGTGTAAGAGTGAGAGGGAGAATGTGACGTATGAAAGGACAAGAAGAAGAAAATATTGAAGAAAATATCGTGCACGTTCCATGGACTGTTTGTTAAACCCAACTGCTCCGGCATTCCTCGGATAAAGCTCGAAGAAACCTCGGAAAAAAAATCAGTGCAGTCAACCGCTAAAATTCTCCTTCAGACAATGCAATGACGTAGCGAGTGTGTCAGCAGCTCGGGGCGGATAAAAATTTCGCCGCCCTCTTATTTAGATATTTCAGTTTAAAAAAACTACAGTCTTCAACAACGTAGTAGAGAGTAAAACATACAATTACATAAATAATAAATGTAAATAAAATATTTAGTACGTAGTTGAATTTATACGTCAAAGTTTAATAATTTAACAATCACTAAACGTACTATATGTGCACTAAACTCACAGTTTGGAAAGCGCAAACGATTAAGTTAATATGATTTAGACGCCTGCCTACCCAACAATTCCCTTTCTTTCAATTGTCAAAGCATTTCCCGCGGAATTCTCTGGAGGGATTTATCCGCAAGGTAATCTAATTTGCATGGCTATTATACAATATTGAACACTATTCATCATATGATAGTTGCCATTCTCACTGAATAATAGTCATAAATAATCCAAGCTCAAAATAAAATTCGGGGTGTCCCCACAAGACTGTACAGACGGTGTTGTCAGTGGCTACAATGAGCAAGATGTCATTACTATACATTCATTTAAAGAAGTCAAAAAATAAGTAAAGAAATATTCCTTGTTTGTTTCAATCGGTCCGAATCATAGGTGCGACAAAAATATGAAATGAAATGGTTCAAATTTGTACAAGATATCATTATTATTATTATTATTATTATTATTATTATTATTATTATTATTATTATTATTATTATTATTATTATTATCATCATCATTATTATTATCATCATCATTATTATTATTATTATCATTATCATTATCATCATCATTATCATCATTATTATTACCATAATTATTATTTATTGTGATTTTTTCCGCCCCCTCAAAGTGCCGCCCGGGGCGGGCTGCCCCTGCCGCTCCCCACTGCGCTACGCCACTGAGACGGGGTATGAATTAATTCGCCACATGGGACTCGAGCTTTAGAATCTCACGGTCAGCGAAGCGGCAGAGGCAAATGATGTCTCCGAGCGATCTCAACCAATCCATATGTTGCGTTCTATTTCATTCACCAGAAATTTCAAGAGTTGTTTGGTTCTAATAATAACAAAGATAATTATAGATCGGCCTGTGCGAACTTTCCGCGCTTTTAAAATCGTTTTAAAAGACAAATTTGTTTTATATTGGAATTGGATCCTTACTTCCAACGATGCTGACAACCCGAGTTATGGGAGTATCATATACGAAGATAAGAGAATGATATAGCATTTTATAAATTACGCTCTCTCCCTCCAAAAAACAACAATATAATTTCGCGTGCAACACAAACCTCGAGTTTCAAGAGCATATGTTGCATAATTTGCAAGCTACGCTCGAAGTGTGGCAGAGTAACGTGCATTATGGCCTGCGTGGGAACCTCTTATTTTCCTTATACCATAATCTGTTAAATTCTATTTTTGTTTTTTTTTTTTTCAAATTATGTTTAATGCATTCTTGGAGAGGGTATAATTTGCTATTGATGGTTTTATGAACGGTACTAAACCGTCATATTTCCTTCGCATACGAGTATATAGAGGGGACAATGTACTGAAAAACATTGAAATTTCCTGCAAAGGTTTTTTCTGCTTTGACTCATTGAACTAGCACACACAATACCATACCCTTTCTTTTTGTATCTAAATACAGTTTTGAAAGTCTCTTGTAAAGAATACCGATGTACGCCATCAAAAAATGCGTTTTCAAGATATTGCATCCATGAAAGAAAATTATCAAGACTGACGGCCGTCCATTTTGTACTTCAAATATGGTGTCAGACGTACGAGATGTCTTACAACCAAACCTTTTCCAAGTGCGCGTTTTAACGTATTCCTTCATTGAGAGCGGAGCCTATGTATTGCTCGGCGCCGGATCACGCCACACAGCCAGGGAAAGATCACCGTTACCTCCCAAGCAAAAACATGGACTACGCTTACGAGAGAGAATTTTAATTTTACACGAATTGTTACGAATCAAATTCATACGTTTTCCAACTGGAGAAATGTCTGATTATACAATATCCTTAATTAAGAAAAATATTCATACGTGATACCAAATATGGAAGTATCTGTTCTCTCCAGGTAGATTTGTTTTATTTATTAATTAATGGTGGCAGCAACAAGCTGTTATACACATATCATACATAAGAAAGTGTTAATTTTACACAGATAAAAGACACAATTTGACAAAACGACAGACAAGAAAAATATTGTTTTATTAACTCTTTCGTTTTTGTGAGTTCGTCAATCATCTTACAACAGACGGGTTTCGCATAAATGTTTCAGTAAATTTACAATCCTATATGTTCAACATAGACAACATTATCCAATTTAGAATTAAAAGAGTGGCGATCATATGAAGACCTTAAAAACAGTCTCCTTTCTGCAGTTAATTCAGTTCTGCGACATCTCCTGCTTACTATCAGTGACGTGGGTGGAGCTCGAAAGAATGCTGTCACTGGGTCAGTCATCGAACCGTTTCTATTATCGAGATATTGCATACTTCAAAATATTACGCACGCAAATGAAAAACAAACAACAGATACGTAATGGAGAAGAAATAACATAATAGGAGAGGAGAAGCGAAATCTGTTTGAGCATGCGATCAATGTTTGTATATCTCGGATTCGTCTACTTCAGTGATTATTCGCCGGTTTCAAAAGTTGGATTCCGTTACTGAAATAGTCCAAAAGATATTACGTTATTCTTTAACATATTTAAAAAAATGTGTAGTTATTCTTATTCTTGTTCCAAGGTAGCTTTAAATTATTATCTTAATTCATTATTATATTTGAAATTCTATTTTCATCTTCAAACTTTCATATGGTTTGTGACTTGACATCGCTCCTGGGCAATTATGAATGAATAATTATGGGCACTATTTAGGAAACGAGATCATTTTTCATAGTCTTTCGGGCCCAGACACATGAAAATATCTAGTAGAATTACGAGGTATTTGAACCCACAATCTTCCATTCTTTTCGTGCCAACCTTCCGTTTCGAGATATCACCATTTCTACATCCACGCGTCGACTGACAAATTGTATTATATTTTTGTCAAGAATGACGTGGCCGGTAACTAAATCTTATTACAGAAACGAAGAGAAATGTTCCCAAACCAGATAGGGACAGCAACAGTTTTCATTGACTAAAACATTCACCAACTTTTATGAATTGAGGCGTCGAAAATCCTGCACCCTCAAAAAACTATCCTTTTAGATAATGACCCCAGAATAATTAGGCCTTTCTAGGATAAGATAAAATGAACCCACGTTAGTGACGTGGCAAAACAAATAACCCCCAAGAAGAAATACTCAAGTTTAGCGTGCACGTTCGAAAAACTCTAGAACGAAACAAAACAGACTCAAACAATTAAATAACCTAGAATGTCAAATAGTCCGTTTATTTTCACGTAGTTTTCGAGATCCTGTGTCACCCGCATTACTAACAGAACATACCCAGAAGAAGCGAATCCTGAGAAATGTATTTGAACATCGTAAAATACATCATTTTTTTTAGATTACGGCACAGATATCAAAACTCGATGTTTTCAGCCTTAAAAAAAGTTATAACTTTATTTCCTCTGAATATAAATTTATAGAATATAAAATATATTCATTTCACATAGAATTAGAGATTCCACACCCACTAGCAAATTGAAAATCCTCACAATTGGACGTCCAGAATGCAGATTTGTGACGATGGTGTGTTGTAAATCTTAGAAAAGTGCAATCTTTTTCTAGCGTTTTTGGGTTTTAGCCCCAGGCGTAAGAAGACATTCTTAAACTCAAATTGATCACATGACTACGTTATACGGTCGTAAGGAGCAACGTTCAGATGAGCTTCAGCAATGTTACGTGATATGCATTATAACAAGAGAAGGATTTCAAGCTTTGAACAAGGAAGTGGCGTAAAATAGCAAAGAATGTAGGCAAGTAATGAAACATTTGAACCACGGTTCGAGTCAAGAAAAGTCAAACAAATGTCCGTTATGCAAGGAGTTTAGAATTATTAGCTCTGAGCGATGACTATGCTGATTTTGAATCGTTGTTGTTTTTTCTTTCTTGTTTCTTTTTTCCTTCTTCCATGAAAGTAAAATTTCATTACAGCGTTCGTTATGAGCATAGAACATAACCTAAAAGAAGATTGATTTCTACTTCTTTTCTGCGAATTTCTTAACTGCCACCTTTCCAACCTTTACCGTTAATTCTTGCCAGAGTTGTGGAGTTGAAAAATATTAATTGTAACAAACTCAGTTTAAGACTTTGGAAAAATCAACTTTTACTGTTTTTGGGCGGTCATTTTGCCATTTGAAACGTGATCGTCGATACTTCTAACCGCAAGCTCTGTACCAGAAGACAGTTATGAAGACCGTGACTTCAAGGTCCATCACGTAGCTGTTGTCGCTATCATACGCAGGGCGATATAACTCCCTATTTTAGAATGCTGATTGATTGATTGGTAGTGTTAAGGTATGCGTTTGCTAGGGAACTATCGATGAGAGAAGCCGGCTGTTAGAATTCTCCAGACGACTGAACTCGCCCTAACCATGTAACTGGTGTCAAAAATCCTACCAGGGTGAAGTCTCAAACCGTGGGACCTTTGTATAAGATGCACTACAGCCGCCCTGAGTCATCCAAGCCGCTGTATTTATAGAAGAATAATGGGACGGTTGTGGAGTCGGAGAGCGGAACTCAACTCTTCGCGAGAAGAGGTTATGGGCCCAGCGATTCGCGAGTTTCGCCCAGCGTGTCGAGACTCGCGCGCCGACAGAGACGGACGCAACAGAGGAGCGGCGGCGGCGGCGGAGGCTGCGCCATCCGTCCCGCGCCCCGCGCTGGCGCCGCGAGCGCGCGCCGCCGCCACTGCCTCCGCCGCCTCCGCCGCCTCCGTCGTCGCCTCCTTCTCCGTCACCGCCACCTCCGCGCCGCCGCCGCCAGTGCCGCCGCCTCCGCCGCCGCGCAGCGCCCAGCTGGCGCCGGAGAGCCGCCGCTAAGTAACGACCTCCTGCTCCCGCTCGCGCGCGCGCGCTTGGCGGAGGAGGGGGGGAAGAGGGGCGGGGCGGGGAAGAATGCGGGACCAGATGTCCCCGGCGCGCCGCGGGTTCCGGCCCCGCTGCGCCGCCTCCGCCGCCTAGTGAGTCACCCCTCCCCCCCCACCCTTCGCTCTCCCGCCGCTGCCGCCGGCGTTCGGCCGCTGTGGTGGGTGCCCCCGGCACCTGCGCCCACGCACCTGTTTGTGCCTCGTGGGACGACGGGACGGGCGCGGGGGGGGGGGGGGGATCCTCCGGCGATGACCTGCTTCTCACTTTCGCGTTTACCTGCTGCTGGGGCGGGGCTGCCACCGGATTCCGGAATGACGGTAGTTTGGGACACAAGACGGCGTTTTTCTGGTAAAAAGGGAATCTTGCAGTGAACGTTGATTAAATCCATTTTGACCTCATCAATGACCTTTATTACAACTAGGGAGTGGATTTTTATGCCCCAAAAAATCTTGAAATATGCTTTTTAAAATATGCATTTATGAGTTAAAATTCTGAAAGGTGCACTTTAAAATACAATTAAAATTAACAAACTTTCAATTCCTTTAAAAATCTTTGTTAATAAATTTTGAGGATGGACGTGCTTGGTATGAAACGTTATATTTTTGTCCAAAAATAATTTAATCTAGCTTACTTTTTGGGAGAAATAGTTGTAGTAAATATGCACCTTAGTGACGTAGATATTGTATGTCTTCTTTCATTTTTCTGCTGGTTTAAAAAATATATCAAGGAATATCCTAATTCTACACAAATATTTTATCATTTATAGAAAAGAAGAAAAAACAAATTGTAGCAAGCTCTTTCTAATCAATGGACGCTCACAAATAAATAAGATTCTATGAAAACATTACACGTTTCAGAGATAAGTTTCTATTTTAACGAAATGTGCGAAATATGCTCCTATAGTTACCAAATACCAATGCCTGTAATTATGCAAAAATGCATCAACAGGAAAAATCGGCCAAATATGCACAAATATGCACTAACATATTAGTCTACATGCATCGAACTAAATGTCAATAAGTTTCACATAGTTATGCCTTGAAGTAACGCACATAAATACATAAAATAATATAAATCCGTTTCCTAATTATAATTAAACCTGCTTCTGACATTGTTGTTTACGTAACTATTGACGGTATGGACCACATCGGGATTCGGGTAAGGAGGAGGTTGAAATTAGATGGCGTTTTTTTGGTAAAACGCTAATCTTGCAATATATGATTATTAAATTCATTTTAATTATTTGTTAGTTTTGTTATGGCTGTAGCACGGGCAAAAGACCTGCTTGTCACTTTGGACTTGGGTCTGCACCACATCGAAATTCTCGAAAGACAATACCTGGGAACAAATACATAAAAAGTGAATTTTGTGTTATAAATTGATTAAATTAATTTTTCCTTACCCGTTATCTTTATTATAGCTGATACACGTGGCTTGAAAACCTACAATACACACAGAGGCGTAGTGCAGTGGGGGCTGCCCTCGCTGGCCTGCACTTTTAGAGATAATATCTTGTGAAAATTTGAAGCATTTCATATTTGTCACACCTACGATTCGGACCGTTTGAAATAAGCACGGAATCTTTCATTACTTAATTCTGTGACTTCTTTAAATGAATGTATAATAATGACATCTTGCTCATTGTAGTCACTGATAGCATCGATTGAATTGGCTTGTATGGATTACCCGCAATTTATTTTGTGCTTTGATTGTTTATGACCAGTGGATGCGAGTAATCTGTCGCACCGCCGTTTTTCGGCCCTTTTAAAACTTTTGTTAAACATGTTTTCTACTCCTCAAGTATCTCTCTTTGTTCCGTTTCTTCCTCACGCGCTTTCCGATAGGCGTCTGTGACTGTGGATGTGACAGGCCGAGAAACATCCCTCCGACGGCTTTGCTTCGTTATCGAGGTCTTCAAACTCACGCCATGTGCTGTGTGGAAGATGCGACTTTCGGCCAATGGTGATCGATGCTGACTGTCGCATCTCGGACTTCTCTCTGGCGCTCTGTTTCCGTCCCAAAGTTTCACCAAGGACTCTTTTGAGCACCTCTCTTCTTTCAGTGAGACTGGGAACCTCAAAGATCACGTGATAACGACTCGGGGCCCCATAGCAAGTTGGGTGGGTGGGGGGGTGGGGGGCGACCACATGCATGCTTACTCATTTTTGCCAACTGGCCTGATCTAGTACGTGATTTAGAAGAGGTGGGCTATCAGTACTGACAAACAACCACACGCAGCTGATAGTTCTTTGTCGCCAGTCTTTTCACGTGTATTGTGTGTTGTTGGGAAAGTGTTGAGTTTTTTTTCGAAACTACCTTAAAGAGAATAACATGTCTCCCACAAAGAACAATCAGAGTTTTGAAACTAATGCAATAATGAGAAACCAACAATTTTCGTATGAAAAGATGCGACATGGCAAGCACATGATTTGTAGAAGAGGATGAGTTACACAAGGCAGAAAACGGTGAGTAAAAACTCCCAATGTCCTTTGAAAGGTTTCAAAACCTCTATCGAATTCTCAAGCACGCTAGATGACGGTAAATCGACCTCTAATTAAAAAATTAGGTGTATTATTGATGTTTCAATGTAATTTTTTGTATTATTTTGTTCATTTCTGACAGCTTGCAACATAAAATTAGCAATTCGCAAAGACGGTACAGTATGTATGTACATCGTAATAAGGAATACATAAACATTATATAGTACGATATCGATTAGATACCGTAATTGGTGTACCTTGTTTAATCCGTAAAACTCTGATCGCATCCTCCTGCTCACTGATCAGGAGACGCTACTGTTTATGACTAATATTAAGAGGGAATGACTTCTATCATATAAAGAATAGCTTTCAATGTTATATAATAACATCTGCAAATTAGATTACAGTACTGATAAATCTCTTCAGGGAAGTTCATGAGAAACACTTTGATAATTCAAAGAAAGTTACATTGATGGATCGTCAGTAGTCCAATTCACATGAACCTTTTCATATATATTCTATGCGGTTTCCAAACTGTGGTTTTAGTGCTCATAAGTACATGTTGTGATTATTAAATTAGTAGTTATATTCAGTTTGCTGTAGCACCATGGGCGTGTATTACATATCTGCACATTCGAATCACTTTATCAGGCATCAATTCTATCTAGTATTTAACTTTTTTTCATACAACACGTTCATTCTCACTATGCTAACGTTGATGGGGGTTTTAGATTTTTTCTAGATGCAGCATCACATCTACAGGACAGAGTTTGCGTGGTATGAATTGAGCGGTGCATAACTATAGTCCCTCTGGAACCCAGCCATCAATTCGCCGGCGCGTTGACGGGCAGTCGATCGGAGAAGAGACGGCCGCCCCTGCGACCCGACCAAGGGCAAGCCCGACCCAGTTTATATTCTATGCTGTACATACTATACACTGCTGGGCTAATCCTGCGGCGGCGATGGTGTAACGGTTAGCGTTTCGGACTGTTGTACCCAAGTTGGCGGGTTCAAACCCGATCGAAGCCGTGGATTTTTCAGGGCGAAAAAAATCCTTCGTACGCCTTCCTTCGGAGGGGAAGTAAAGCCGGCTGTCCCATGTTAGTAGATTTACTTGCATGTAAAAGATCCTCAAGCCTAAATGACGCCTCTGAGCTAAATTCAAATCGCCTGTTTCTCGCCCAAGAAATACCTCCTTTCTCTGCTAGTTGGTGAAAGGAGCGTAGCGAAATTTACGTGGTCAGACGGAAGAGCAGGCCTAATGGCCTGAGTCTCGCCACGTAAAATAAGGCATTAATTCAATTCAATTAAATAATCCTATATTGCGACTTTTCCAACACTGCCCCCTGGTAGGTATCAGCTGTTAACGGTTTCACTAAATCGGGAGCTTGAACGTCAACATAATGGCATCACTATGCTGACGTTCAAGCTGCCGATTGGATGAAACCAACAACTGCTGCCAGGGGCAGAGTTGAAAAAATCGCAGTATAAAAAACTATCTACAACTGAGCTCAAAATTAAACATCAATATTTATATTTCAGCAACCTTGCTTAGTAGATTGCCACGTTATTGCAGTATTGAATTCAGTGCTATTCTTTGGAAATACAGAGTAAATATCACATTAAATGCTTAGTATTTGTCACTTACAAGAGCGTTCACAACTTCACTCAAAAAGCTTTTTTTTTAATACTTGTACTTCTCGCTCGCAAAGAAACTAGCAATTGACAGATCAAATTACAGACCGGCATATAATAAAAATAACTCAATTGGGCCAAAAAAATGCAGATACATTTGCGCTTATCACTACAGTGTACTTCGTATTTCAAAGCAAGTCGTCTTAGTATATTCACTTCATTTAATTAATTTGATTTACTTTCGCGGTTACTTATATTTACGAGTACGCATCTAAAGCTACGTAGACCCGGGTGAAATTGTTTCGAGTTCAGATGGGCGTGGATTTTAGCCAACAGTTATGAAGAGTTTTCGGCTGTTTGCGCTGGTCGTTTTCAGGGACTTTTCTTATCAACTCCAAGATGTCACCGGCTCGGTACTTGAAACAAGCGATCATGATCAAATCACAGTTGCCACGCAACTATTGCTTGTGTGCTGATTTGCACCAAGGGCGTTATATTTTGGGGAATGAAATTTGTTTCTGAGTGCAAACAGTTTCCACAATAAGAGCGAAATCTAATAAATTATAGGATGAATAAGAACTAAATTTATACATAGAACACTACTTATTTTTTTCTCTATTTTTTAAGAAAATGTTTCCAATAACACAAACTCCTATTGATGCAATCGGAGCACATTTCAAATTATCTTAATCACACGATACATCAAAAGCATATTTCTGTAAAACAGCATTTATTTCAAAACAAAAATAACGTATATATTTATAATTACGTTATATAATAATAATTTATAGAGTAATACCAAATTCTCATACTATTTTTAATATTGCAATGAGAATTAAATATTTCTCTTAAAATTACAATTTAATGCTGTGCATATATGTAATTTACCTTCACGTTCTTCCCTGTGGAAGAGAAAAACTGAAACGGATAGGGATAAAGGTAGAGAATGACAAAGATTCAAGGAAAAACAAGGAGCGAACAAGGTTGAGCAGGAAGAGTTATTACTAATTCATTAATTACGAATATTTAAGGCACTGAAATCTATTATTCCTTCCCACCACTACACAATGGAAGCTTTATATGCGGAAGGGTGGGTGCCCACATGTGTTTATCTGGCTTCGTGAGCGACTTAGTGAGCGCGCATATGTGTGGGTGATCATATGCGTCCCGTGGTGCAATGGACTGGAGCGAAACCAGCATCGCTTCCGCCACTTGCATCACCCCCACCCCCTCACCGCTCTCCAAAGAGGATTGCCTGCCAAAGTACTTGGCTGCCTCACGCGCGTTGAGAACCAACATCACATAATCACCAGTAACGTCATATGGAAAGCTTCCTAACGTATGCAAGAGCTAACAGCAAGCTAGGCTAAAGTGGGGAATAATGTATTCAAGAGATTTGATATTTATCAGAGTTTCTGAGAAATACTGTCAAAATGAGATTGTTTTTAGAAAAAATAGAAAAGATACATATATAAAATATCTGCAATTTTAATTCCAATCATTTAGGGATGAAAGTGTGATTTCTACCCGCGAATTAAAAGAGTATTCTCAAATTACGTTCTATAAATTCGTGTATTGCAATAGCAAATTATTAATTAACTTTCTTTTTTCTAATATCTCAATACGTTTGCAACAAAAGAAATTTTATGTAGTAATACACTCATAATTCCACAATGCATATTAGATAGAGATATTGTTATTTTTTCCGAAATATGTTATTTTCAATAATGATACCAAAGAAGTATTAAATATTTTGGAAAACTTTCAAAATGTATTTTCTAACATTACCGTTTATAAACTTTCTCCGGCCAGATTCAGTATCCATTACATAATTTTTACACAGACTATGACTATTTTTCTTTTGCTTACTAATGTTCATTAATGCTGTTTTGTTTAAAATCTAAATCAATGACCGCGAGCCGTCCGTTTAACAACTTCTCCGACAATTTAATTTTGCACAATATATTGGTTTAACATAGAAAACGATATTTCAAAAATCAGGCAACCTTTAGCAGCAGAATATCAATTTAAACTCTCAATAAGTCCGCTTTTTGTCTTCAATTATGAAAGAGAAATACACAAAAATATGTGCTTTTCAAGATGAATTAATTTTAAATTATATGGGCAATGAATAATCAAAATGAAAGATATTTGCTAAGAAATTGCCCAGTAAGAACATTACTCCATATTTTACTATATTTTCTGAAAGACATAAAAAAATCTTTATTATTATTATTTGTGCTTTCGCTTTGACTTTTTTGTAATTTGTGTTCAATAATTTTCTTTTAGTTGTCAAGAAAAAAAAAAAAAAAGAAATTAAGGCAGTACTGCCGTAGCGATCTCGGACCAAAGAGTTGCGGGTTCGAGTCTCGCATCGGGCATGGCTGTATTTGTGTTCGTCCTTTCACCCCCTATCATCATATCATGTGATCTTCACAATTACCATACTGTTAAATGCAATAGTGGTCGCTAATGACCTAGGAGTTGATGCGATCCTTAAAAAACAAGAAAAGAAAAAAAAGAAATGACGCTGGTTTCTATGTACTGTACATCGTAAAGATATTGATAAATGTACGGATTCACATGGAAATAAAATCTATTTGTTCGCTATTACTGGAAAGCCCATCAGTCAATATTTCTAACAGTACCGACGCTGGGTCTCATGTTCTAATAGAGAAGTAGCACCCTATTTCCCCACTATATATCATGCACTATATTTGCGAGAATAGGTGACGCACCTGGAATATATGCTTACTCCAATAAGAATTCGTAACTAACCCAAAAGTAAAAGTTCAAAGAACAAGGAGCCAAATCATGACTGCGCAATCATTCACTTATTTCTACCGTTTTGAATCACTCTTATATGAGTATTCCTCGGATAGTAATTGAAAAGGTTATTTTTAAAGCCCCGTAAGTCAGGAATTGTAAAGTTTTGGGAAAACAAGAAAAACTGAATAATTAAGTACATAGAGAACTTTTCACTGTATGTCTTTTTTTAAATTTCTGGTGCATAAATCTTCATTGAGAATGCAATGGAGACATGATATTTACTTGTATCAATAGTAGAACAATCGCTGGACTTATTTAAAAGTCTATGACTTACGGGATTTTGAAAACTAATCAGGATATTTTTAACATAAACATGTAAATAAACACACATTGCTGGTTCAGTTAGTAATTTGACATATTCATTACAATATTATGTAAAATGACAATGTGAATCTACATTAAACATGATTCACAGAACAGATACAGTTGCTTGAAATATATTTTTCTATGATAGTACACAGGAATATTTCCGTATTTAACAATTCTTTTAGCCAATCTCTCTGTCAGTGATATCCTTGACATACAATCTGTACAAACATACATAGCCGTACATACCCCGCAAGTTAATGACTTACAGTTTTAAAATAATACCAACACTTTGCTGTGCCCTCATAAACATTCCATTCATCTGATTTACTGGATTTACACATGGAACGATGCATCTATCCTGTAGCATCTATCCTGTAGCATCTATCCTGTAGCATCTATCCTGTAGCATCTATCCTGTAGCATCTATCCTGTAGCATCTATCCTGTAGCATCTATCCTGTAGCATCTATCCTGTAGCATCTATCCTGTAGCATCTATCCTGTAGCATCTATCCTGTAGCATCTATCCTGTAGCATCTATCCTGTAGCATCTATCCTGTAGCATCTATCCTGTAGCATCTATCCTGTAGCATCTATCCTGTAGCATCTATCCTGTAGCATCTATCCTGTAGCATCTATCCTGTAGCATCTATCCTGTAGCATCTATCCTGTAGCATCTATCCTGTAGCATCTATCCTGTAGCATCTATCCTGTAGCATCTATCCTGTAGCATCTATCCTGTAGCATCTATCCTGTAGCATCTATCCTGTAGCATCTATCCTGTAGCATCTATCCTGTAGCATCTATCCTGTAGCATCTATCCTGTAGCATCTATCCTGTAGCATCTATCCTGTAGCATCTATCCTGTAGCATCTATCCTGTAGCATCTATCCTGTAGCATCTATCCTGTAGCATCTATCCTGTAGCATCTATCCTGTAGCATCTATCCTGTAGCATCTATCCTGTAGCATCTATCCTGTAGCATCCATTTTCTCACTAAAATCAAAAATGCAATATCGAGTAACTTCCGGGGTTTTAAAAATATCCTATTCAATTGTGTAATCTGCGTGTCGCCAGATGCGTGTGTGTCGGTTACGCGTGATGTGATGTCCCTCCACCATTCGGGCAAGCGAATGTCATTTGCCACACCTCGATCTACTGGTAAAACTGTCATTTCTTCTGCTCCTTCCAAAACACTAAAATAACTGAAAAAAATATTTTTGGGGTAGGATAAGGTACCCTAAACTAAGTGAGATTTTTTGGGGGAGAGTTAAGGCATCTATAGAGACAAACAATCGAGTCTCAATCAATTCGATTCCTCTGGACAAAACAACAAATCCATGCAAAAATACACTACAACACATGTCGGGGACACATCCCGAATCTACCCCTCCAGAATGTGACCTAAAGAAAACAAGAGAAACCGCGAATGTTCAGAAATTACAGTTTTTTTATGTGCTCTCTTTGAAAGGGAACAACTGATAGTGAATCTTTTGACCGGGATCGACGTTTAATAGTCCGTTCCGAAACCGACTTCCGGTGCAACGGCACCTGCGGCATCACAGCTCAATGGCTTCCGGTTTGGCAGTCGCGGCAGACGGCGCGGAAGGCAGATGCGCCAGAAGGCAGACGAGTGGGCGGCGTCCTAGAAATAGGACACTGGGAAACGACGTTCTCCTTACGTCAGGAGGGATCCACTCGTACGGAATTCGGGGAGTCGCAAGCAACGTCTTGCCCGATCCCTAGTGGACGAAGTGCTCGGCGAATGTTCGCTTTTTCTAGGCGGCTCCTCACATTCGGCATTCGGCGAATAGCCACCAATCGCTCGCTCAATCCCGAGTAGCCGAGGTACTCGGCGAATGTTGGCTTTCTTAAGGAGGCTCCTCACATTCGGCGAGTAGCCAGCGGTCACTTGTCCAATCCCGTATAGCCGAGGTGCACGGCGAATGTTCGCCTACTTTAGGCGGTTCCTCACATTCGGCATTCGGCGAGTAGACAGCAAACACTTGTCCAAACCCGTGTAGTCGAGGTGCATGGCGGAATGTTCGCTTTCTTTAGGAGGCTCCTCACTTTCGGCATTCGGCGAGTAGCCAGCGGTCACTTGTCCAATCCCGTATAGCCGAGGTGCACGGCGAATGTTCGCCTACTTTAGGCGGTTCCTCACATTCGGCATTCGGCGAGTAGACAGCAAACACTTGTCCAAACCAGTGTAGCCGAGGTGCATGACGGAATGTTTGCTTTCTTTAGGCGGCTCTTCACATTCGGCATTCGGCAAATAGCCACCGATCGCTCGTTCACTTCCGAATAGCCGAGGTACTCTGAGAATGTTCGCTTTATTAAGGAGGCTCCTCACATTCGGCATTCGGTGAGTTGCGAGTCACCGCTCACCCAATCCCTAGTAGCTCAGGTGCTCCGCGAGTGCTCGATTTCCTTAGGCGGCTCCTCACATTCGGCATTCGGCGAATAGAGAGCGACCGCTCATCTCACTCCCGAGTAGCCGAGATGCTCGGCGAATGTTCGCTTCCTTTAATGTGCCCAAAGCCCGACCTACCACACGAAGATTTCACACACTCGATATTCGGCGAATAGCGAGCGACTGCTCGTGGTATCCCGAAAAGAGTGAATGGGTATGTTGGCTGGGCTATCCGGGACGAGCCGCGTCAAAGTCATGGTGGCTGACGTTTCGGCCAGCGTGTTGTGGCCTTCTTCAGAGCGTACTGCACATCCATACTCAGCAGTACGCTCTGAAGAAGGCCACAACACGCTGGCCGAAACGTCAGCCACCATGACTTTGACGCGGCTCGTCCCGGATAGCCCAGCCAACATAAACTCCGGCCGCGGAAGCCTATGCAACCAGAGTGAATGGGTAGCTTGCTGTTTGCCAAGAGACGAACATTCGGTGCTAGCCCAACACACAGCGTGACGATTTTTTGAGGTACATCAAAGGAAACGAACATTCGCCTCGCACATAAGTTGCTCGGAATCGTGCGAGTACTCAACTCAGAGTATTCCAAATGAATACTCTGCCTTCACACTGCACAGGTGTGCCACTACGATCAGTATTGCATATTGTGTCAGGGAGTGTCAAGTATATTAGTGCATGCCAACTGCATGCCATATCAACTGTATTAGTGCATGCCAACAAGTAAAATAATGTAGTGCATGTTATATTCCGGGAGGTGGCGGTTATTCCTTCCCAGCTGCATGTGCAGGTTTTGCGCCGATCTACACGTGGGTGTACACGGTTTATCCTATTCGGGTATCTCCACCCACGGGGTATCTTTCTAGCCGGAACAAGCTTTAAACTCCCAATGTGAATTGGGACCAAATGATCCCTTCATCTTTTCTCGAGAAACTTAGTTTCTAATTCTAGATATAAATTGGGGACCAAACCAACCCAGGTACCGAAAAGGACTGATTGAACAGGTAAGCGCGTTAGGGCGACCGCCGCCGTCGTGTTGCTGTCCAGCTTTTCATGTGACTTATTGAAAATCTTCCAGACTTGCTCCTACATCAAAATGAAAAAGCAAAGAAAGCACTTTAAGTGTGTCCAAATTTCATGATCGGCGTTTTATAGTATTAGCGGAAAAAAAGTAGAATTTACAAATGCCAAGATAAGCAGAATTACTTCAATACATTAATGATACAATTGAATGAAAACCAACTTTAAACAAACCACATTTCGAAAGAAATATGCCAGTCTTCAGTCTGAAAAATTGAGAAGGAAGTTGTGTTTCAAAAATAATGGCTATAACAATGTTCTTTGAACGTAAAGTGTCACCTTCCACTTTTACCTGGAAGAGGATGAGGTAATTGGTCCCCAACGTACGTATGCAATTCTCTGAGTCTCTTGTTCCCCAATTTAGAGAATGGCTTACATGTTTACTTATTATCCTTCTAGTCACCAATTTACATATGGGCTTACATATTTACTCATCATCCTTCTGGTCCCCAATTTACAAATGGGCTTACATATTCATTTATTATTTTCTGGTCCCCAACTAACATGAGCCGCTCCCGACAGGTCGCTCAAGCATAACTTTTCTGTGGGGAAGGACTATTGATGTAGTGTTCAGCGAACTTGTTTTCTTACAAAAAATGTTAGTTATGCTGAATTTAGAGTTAATTTTTCTTGAATTACAGTTACATTTTCATTTATAATATTGATCGAAATCCGTAATTATACAAACCCACTAAGAAACTATATTTGTGAGTCGGAGTCCACGACTTGCGGTTGGGAAGATGGGGGGGGGGGCTGGACGAAGCTCCAAGAACCCTCCCTCCTCTTGATTGTACCACTTATACCATTGATAATTCATTTCTTTTTCAGCTTTCGCTGAATTTCAGTAAGATTAGTAAGTGCATTCAGAGTCCGATTTATTTCTTCAAAAGCAATTGTCGTCTGTGATCAATATTGTCCATACCGATGCTGAGTATGGATGATTTGTTCTCGTCACAAAACTATAACATTCTCGTAAATTCAATATATGAGTTCAATGTTGCAAAACATGTTGCTCGGCACGGCAAATGCGGTTGAATTTGGACGAGATAACTCCACACACATGCATGTAGAAAATGATCGTACCAGCCGTAAAGTTTTAAGAAGATGGATGTTGAATGAAGCTAATCAGTTGATTACAATAACGCCTAAGTCTCTTCTCTGCCACTGACTCATCATTGGTATTGCAGCTCTCACTTTCTCCCTCTTTTCTCCCTCCTTTCACTCCGCACTTTCTCTTATTGTCTATAAGCATGTAATGTTATACATTCGTTAGTTCATGGACGGGAGCAATTCCAGTCCCCCTAATGTATTACGAGGCAAATTCGTCTTTTCAATTTCAATTCGAGAATTGTGATAAACTCGTGAAATGATAGACGTTAAATTACAAAAATTAATTATTCACAATACGGTCTTCCCGGAGCATCTAAAAGAAAATGGCCTTTGGTACTCCTGGCATCTCAAAAAAATGGATCAACAAATTCGTTGATGCTAGTCCACTGACGATTACAAATGTGAAAAGTAATTCAGGGAAAAGAGGCAAACTCTAAATCGATGTATACAAAAAAGACGGCGTTATAAGAAAATAAAGAAAGTAGTATGTTGTACTTTCGAATGTCAATTCATGCCAACGTGTCGTATGATTACCACAATCAATAAACGAAATTTAATAGTAAACCATTTATTAGTGAACGCAATGGTAAACCATGAAACCATTGACGTTTTCAACAGATTTGTGTTCTCAGTTGCATCTATGTAGCTTGCTGCAACACTGGAATCTTAAAAACCTGGTTAACATAGGTAAACACACATCACACATACGTCTTACGTAACTTGACTGATTCTTCTAATAAATTGTAATGGATGCAAGGTTGATAAAGACATTTAAAGTAATGTTGAAAATGTAGAGCATGTTTTGGGGGGATTTAATCATGACCGTGAGGAATTAGAAACTAGAAACCTGGAATTATTGACAGTGTTCACATTGGTCTATAAAGATTATTGAACACGAATTTCAATATTGAACATTTCATACGCCTAGTTTAGTATTGCTAATGATTTCCTGGCAGATGTTTGATTTTTGCCGAGTAGTCCATACTGAGAAATAATTTTATACGATGAAAATAATTTCCGCCGTTTAATTTGAGTCGGCAAAGAAAATTCAAATTCGTGAAAGAGCAGCTATCGCAGTCACACGCTAATTCGAAAATTAACATCTGGTTGACGGACAGGATATGCTGCCGCTACTTTCCTGCCAGCACGCGTAATTAAGCCGCGCGCTCTGCCTGCGTCTCGATATAACGAGCGGACGCGTGCCTACCCAGGGCGCCCAGCTGCCGGCCGCGGCGCGTGGCCAGGTGGGGGGAGTGGCGGGGAGGAGGAGCGGGGGCTCCCGTCGGTTTCTGCGACGCCTCAGGTGCTCGAAGGAGCAGGTGGGTGGCACAGGCGGACGAAAAGAAGGGCCGCCTGGTGCCGATATCCGCCCAGCGGGTGGACCCTGAGGAACACCGCAAGATAAGCATTTTTTTTACGTACAACCATCTGCACTGGATAGGTATTTTACAAGACCACATGCACTGTGATGTTACGAGCCACATTGTGCATTGCGCATTATAGATGACATTTTCTGTTCGCGAATTATATTTTGGGAAATAACGTCTGAGGAAATTGCGTCGGGGTCAGCAGCTGTCATCGGTTTTTTTCTGCGGTTTTCTCCAATTTCAAGTCGAAGATACGGACTACATGTGGATGGTTAAACACCTTCATGTGGAACTGCTGCAGAAGACCTGTGGTGAGCCGAGTCCTGTATGACCGACCTTATGACCATCTTAGTCCAGATCTCGCCCAGCGATTCTCATCTTTTCTTACACCTCTATAAATTCCTGACGTGTCAGCACTTCGTGTATCACAATGACGTACACTGGTATGAATACACACTGGTTCCTATCCCAGGCGGCAAACTTTCACGTCCCAGGAATGCAAATGTTGATCCCACGATACGATAAACGTCTCAAATAAGGTGGTGATTATAAAAAAATAGTGGAGTGTCTTATAAAATAAAATCTTGCAGAAATAAAGTTTTCCCATCAAAATGTGTTACATTTTTGTTGATGTTCTAGAGAAACTTAATTTCTGAGTATGCCTCGTATTTTAATAGTCGCATAATAATGCTATTTCGGAAGCCAGTGAACACCAATGGCAGAGGGTCAAGGTCAACGGCGAACCTCAAAACAAATTAATTAATATATTTGAAGTAAAATTATATACATTTAAGACCTATTGTGTTTAGCGACACATTACAACGATTTTCTGCCACTTTGCTTAAAGATATTATCAGTTCTTGACGTATAGCAAATGCATACATATAAAACATTTTCTGCGCTTGATCACGGAAGGCTGACTCTGGGAATCAACTGATGTCACAGGAGTGCCTCTGACCGGGAGGTCCTAGGTTTGCAGATCCTAGAAGTCCCCACGGTGGCAGATTTTCGATACTAACTAGGTAGGTAGGTCGAATTGAGACGATCTTTGGAGGAGAATTCCAGCGGCTGGCTGCTCTGATCGGTAGTTTTCTGTGGTTTCTCCGATCAACTTCAGGCGAATGCCGGGGCAGTACCCTACGAAACGAGCCACGGACCGCGCGCAATATTTCCTTCCTCTTCCTTTTCTCAGTATTTACATACACACGTACACTAACATGCACTACACAACCTTACGGGCCGGGACACCAGTTGGGAGCTTAGACATTGTCCCGGCTAGGGCGGTGCCCCGCTGGTGAGACATACCTGGAGACGGTAAGTCGGCACTGGATCTCGCCATACAGTGGGGCAAGTCCACCGCCACCTCAAACTTGCACTACTATTTGGTGACGCAACCCCAATTACTAAAAATCACTCAATCAAATTAATCATTTTTCTGCTCTTGGTGTCCTTTCCACAGGGGGCAGAAGGTGCCGTCCTTTTCTAAGAACTAGTTCAACATTCAATATTGAGATGGTTTTTATTTTGCAATTAAAATTTTACTTAATGGGGAAAATAACAATATCCATTTAATTATTTATTTAGAGCCGATGATTCTATGGCATACACCATAGATTATAAAAAGTTAACTTACTGAAATATTAAATCAAATCCATTTTAATTTAAAAAAAATGAGAACGTTTATTCGTAATATTAACAAAAGTCGTTGTGTTCAAACTGAAAAGAACAATACAACATTTAATCAGTACAAACATTTCAAGAACACTATCTACCCCTGCTTCACTTTTCAAATAATTAAAAGTTATTTTTTTATGTCCAGTTCTTTTTTTATATGTAAACTTCATTATCAACACTCCCAAATATTCTAGTCCATTTACTTTTCAATTATGTCGTCCTCAATCAAATATACCGCCAATATCACAATGCATTTCTTACTTTAAAATTCTACTCTGAGTTACGTCACTTCGTCTGGAATGCTTTATCAATTATTTACGTCCTCATTCCAGAACGTCCATTTCCTATTTGGCTCTTGATTCCGTCCATCTTCTTAAGCCCACCGTCTTCATGTCATTGGCAACCTGACGAAAATATTGCCAACCTTATTTTTATCGCAATAGGCTGTACGTGCACAAATCATCTTGATGCCAAACTTGGAGGAAATATCACTTCTAATTTCAACTCGTTACACTATATACCTTCAATGGAACACATGCTATCTACCTCGACACAGACTATAAAAATATATTTTATAAAAATATTTCAACATGTTTATTGGCATGGGTCGAGATAGCTGGTGTTTCCAAGAAGGAATTACGCATGGCGAGTGTTTTAAATTGTTTGATTCGATAAGCGATGAATGTCGAAACTAACACTAAAAGTTAAGCAATAAAAGTTCTAAACGATAAATCACTAACTCTCTACCTAAACAAAGAGAGGGGGGAAAGGACGCTGGAGTCTATGTTGACCCCATTTCCCTACAAGTATACCATTGTTAAAGCACGTAATCAATAGTTTACTGATGAAACAAAATAAGATAACATAATTCTCAACACCAACATTGAAATATTACACTTAACAATCAATTATATGGTTCATTTCATTTTTATTTGAATAACAAGATCCATAGATCAGTACGCCTACTACAGTACTTTCACATACATAATTTTTAGTGACTTACATTAAACTTAAATTAAATGAATTAAATAAGTCTTAAAACGTTTAAACTTTTTATCCGTGAATCTGTGATTTGAGCAAGGTTAAAATGGGATAGACGGTCGCTTTGTAGATGCAGGAGTAGAATTTGCTGAAGGTCTTTGATTGATACGTGATTTCGGACTTGTCAACTGAAAAATACATTAGTCCCGTAAGTGCAGTGCTTGTGTTCTCCTAAAGAGGGGCGGTGATCTTCTCCCGCAGAATGATGAGATCAGGTGCCAACCCGGTTCCCAATCAGGTCCAGCCGGTTCAAGTTCTGAGCTCCCGACCCGTCACCCGGCATGTGTAGTGCATGTTGTTGCCGTAAGTGGGTGTAAGGAGTGAGTATAGGTCAAGCAAGAAGAAGGTAATATAGCACGCGATCCATGGCCCGTTTGTTATGGTGCTGCACCGGCATTCACCTGGTGTTGATTGTAGAAACAATGGAAAACTACCGAACAGGGCTGCCGACTGCAGCAGTACTATTCACACTTAACATTTACATGCACTCTAATACCGCACATATCGGGAGGCTAGCAGATTGCATAGAGTTTCTCCCGACTGTGACAATGTTACACTTGAGGCTGCGATTGTTTTGGGCAACTACATTATCTTTAGCATGACCTCCAATATGGAGGTCCTTGAGATCGAGTTATGATGGAGGCGAATTTTTGACAAACGCATAGATACGTCGAATTCAACCGCTGTCTGGAGGAGAATTTAGCAGTCAGCTGCTCTGATAGTTAGGTTTTCATCATTTCTTCGATCATCACCAGCCGAGTTGCTCGAGTACTATAAAAAAAACGGGTCAAAACCGTACGCAATCTTTCCTTCCTTTTACTTGCCTTATCCCTACCCCTTACTTTCACATCCTTACTCTTACATTCACTGCACTACCACATTTCCGGACTCCAGGCTGGAGATTAGACCTTCTTACACCTGGGCGGTGATCGACTGGTGAGAGAGACCTGGTTGAGGAAAAGCCCGCAAGCTGACGGGTGCGGGATCTCACCATCTAGAGGGGGAAGATAACAGCCACCTCCCGCGATAAAAAAAAAACATGCACTATACTAACAGTAGTAATTGCTAATTAGATCGCTGGTGAGGTAGATACCTTCTATTATTATGATAAATAAAGATGTCTGGTATCAATAACTTTTTTATTAAGCTAATGATCGTTTCGATCGCATAGCGATCATCAGAGCTTGCAGCTTCCGGGCCGAAAACAAAGTTCTGCCTAACATTGTTTTCGGCCCGGAAGCTGCAAGCTCTGAGGATGATCACTATGCGATCGAAACGATCATAAGCTTAATAAAAAAGTTATTGATACCAGACAACATCTTTATTTATCATAGTACTAACTGCCTTAGCAGTTGACGCGTCTGGAAACACTAACCAATCAATTAATCAATCTAAAATGTTTCCCCTTGATCAGTTGAACGCAAGTTTTTCATTGTCATTGTCACTCACCCCATGCACTCCTTTTCGCTAATCCTTTTCGACATCTATTGGTCATTTAAAAATTACACTTAAAAATGTTCTAACCTTAATTAATATTAGTCAAATTCCCGAATTCTCAAATTCTCAAAATATACTCTTCAAGTAGTCCATGGGTCTACAAGCTGCATTCCGCGGAACCTTGGGGTTCCCTGAAACATTGTCAGAGGTTCCGCAAGTGACCACTCTGTCCAAACATGCGTATAAATGAAAACCTATATACAAGGAATTTTTCATGAAAGAACAGGTAGTGGACTGTTAAAATTTTACATTTACTAAAATACTATATTCATATAATATTTAAGTAAAAATTACAATATTAATATAAATTGGATATAATAAGGCAGTTGATTATAAAAACAAATTTAAATAAATATAATGGATAAGATGAAATCTTAAAATTTGATAAAACTCACGTGTTTCAAATAACGATCAATACACATGACTTAACAAAATAGTTCTGTAAAGTTCATCCTGTCTGTTAAATACAATCACGTCCAAGTATACAACTAAGTATTTACTTAATTTTATATTAAAATATACTTATTTACTCGTATTTAAAATTCATATTTTCACTTTTTATTAATTATATATTTATTGTTTATTTAAATTAGACTATCATAGCTATAACGGATATGTGGTTGAAAACCGGTAAGCTTCATTCCAGGGATGTGACAACCAGTTCCGCTAATGCTGTTGAAAATGAACCAGATGTTATTACCGGAACGTCGTCTGGTGATTCTGATTTACCCATTCGTAAAACGCGCAAGTATGTATAATGCAGAATATATAAAATTTAATTTTCAATGAATTGGTGATGGAAATGAACCCAAAGGGTCTCGCGTTGAAGGTGAATGATACACAACAGCAGTTTATATCCCCCAAAATTGATAAGATATTTGGAAACAAATCATCAAATTTTACAAAATAAAATGGAGTATTTTAAAAAGAAATGATCAGGACAGGTGACTCAGGGCATCAACTGATGTCATTTTAGTCCCTCTGATCAGGATGTCCTATGTTCGAGTCCCGACGGTGGCAAGATTTTCGACACTAGTTAGGTCGAATTAATTCGTTGTATGGAGGAGAATTCTAGCGGCCGGCTGCTCTGATCGATAGTTTTCCGTGGTTTCTCCGATCAACACCAGGCAAATATCGGTGCAGTACCATGCCAGGAGACCGGTCGGGAGCTTAGAGCTTGTCCCGGCTGGGGTGGTGTCCCGCTGGTGGGAGATACATAGTTGTAGAAAATCCCGCTAGTTGGCGTTACGTCACCGCCGGATCTCGTCATCTAGCGGGGAAAGACCTCCGCCACCTCGCAAGGAAAAAAGCATGCACTAAACTTACGGGCGGTAAACATGCGGTAAACTTACGGGTGATCTTAGCCGTTGACACGCTCGAATCACTAACCATCATTAAAATAATAGATAATGAGTTGAATAGTCCAAAAAAGACCTGTAAAATCCCAGTTAAAAATGGTAATGATAATGGTTTGGAAGTATCATATTGTATCACTTATCGTATTGCTTAACAGGGTTAAGCTTATACGATCTTATACAAATTAATTAAGCCATGTATAAAATATATTCTTGCTAACATGACTGGAAAAGAACGTGCTAAATTAGTTGATAGTTGGATACTACGATCCTTTGGATACTACGACTTCCCCTTTGGAAAGTAATTTTTTTGTGAAAATTAGCTTACAAGACTTTTGCAAGCTGCTGAACATGGATTTACTATTAACTTGATGAAACTACAGATATTGCTGTAGTAGATATCTTGCTCGTTATTGTGAGATTGTGTCAATGAAACAGCTGCTCAAGATGGTATGCTAATTTGCACAAGTCTGCCAACCAGAAAAACTGCGGAAGAAATTTTATATTTGATAGATTCATATTTAAATACACATTATAGCTTTTGTTTGTATCATAAAGAATGAACCGATGGTACCATGGCAATGATAGGTAATTTAAATGGCGTAGTTGCACGCATGAAACCAAAAATCCTCACTTGATCCTCGTTGTTGTCTTCATCAATACGCTCTTACACTGAAGAAGATGCCAGAAGAGCTAAAATGTGTATCGAATGATTGTGTTACAATTATAAATCTTATCAAATCAAGAACATTAAATGCAAGACTTTGCAATTTATTGCGTGAAAGTATGGGATCGGCTCGCGTGAAATTTCTCCAACCAGGCATCTTCCACTACCGGGGCACGGTCCCAGCCGGGACAAGCTCTGTAGTGTCGACAATAGTGTCGACAATCCTGCCACGCACCGTCGGGACTCGAACCCAGAACCTGCCGGTCAGAGGAACTGCAATGACATCAGTTGATGCCCTGAGCCACCTTTGCCGGTAAACACTGCAGCGGCTTCGGTTTTTGTCACAGATCCATCTCAGCTTATTTATCTGTTTGTTGCCCTCCCTCAAAAAAAGTACTCGCACCCGAGTAAGAATGACAAAGAAGTGTACAAAGTTTAATTCCAAAGATGTTTTCAACGCTTCCGGCCGGTCAGCTACCTACATTTCAAACCGGAAGCGCGTCTCCCGCCCCCACCTGCCGCTTCCCCGGGGGCGTTTACCGGGGAAAGGGGGCGGGGAGGCGCCGGCGAAAAGGGGGTCCTCCGGCAACGCCTCTCCAATTGGGGGGCCAGCTGGCCACGGCGCGGGGCAGGTGGCGACGCGAAAGAGCTCTCCGAGCGGCCTTATCGCCGCGGCGATAAGCCAGGCCTGGCATTCCTCCTGAGCGGGCTCCAGATGGGACTTAATTTATGGGTTCGGCGACCTCGCGATATGCAAAATTCATTTTGCCTGGACGATAGATGTTTTTATCAGCTTTATGCTCAATGGGGGGGGGGGGAGTGCTTCTCGAGGGAAGATCGGGTGAGTTTAGCTCAGAACCACCGTTGTCACCACAGCGACTATAACCCGGAGGTTCTAGGATTCGAGTCCGAATTTTCGGGACCAGCTAGATAGCTAGGTCGAATTCATACGCTTTCTGGAGGAGAATTCTAGCGGTCGGCTGCTCAGGTCGGTTGTTGTCCGTGGTTTCTCCGATCAACATCAGACAAATGCTGGAGCACGATCCTAAAAACGGGTCACGAACCGCGCAAGATCTTTCCTTACTCTCACTTGTTCTATCCTTACCTTATTTACGCACTCACTTAAGTAAACGACATTACCACATGTGTGGGGAGACCAGTGGGCTGCTGAGAACTTTTCCCCGCTGGGGGTGATACCTGGAGGTGAGAAATCACACGCAAGCCGATGTGTAGATCATCGCGGACTTCGCCACCCAGCGGACGAGGTGCAGCCGCCATGATCCGGCCTAAAAACATTTTCTGTACTTTCGGGACTGTGTTCGGGAATGTCCATAACAGTTGTCGGGCTCGAAAATATCAGTTTACGAATCATTCCTGAGGGAAAATAACATTTCAACATTTCAACATTTAAAACAACACGCGTTAGTGCAAACGGATTGATCTTTCCTCTGGCTTAGTAACACATCTTTCCATGATATGACTGCGATACCATTTTTTTCTGCATCTATCGGTGAACGCTCAAACTAAAGAATGGGGACAGGGAATGTGGTAAGGAAGGAAGGATCATACGGCTGTATTCTAGGAGACTGCTAAACATTCACCTGGAAAAAGTTAGCGAAACAATGGATAGCACTTATCACAAATGCGAACGGATGACTAAATTAGTTTGTTACAAATTTATCTTAAATATCAAATACTTAACATAATTTATCTTAACATAAATACTTCAAACTGTACAAATTACTATTTTTCCTGGCCGAGAATCAATGTCGCTTCTTCTGGCTTACGTCAAGTAAACTGTTAGTGGACTGAAGACCCAGGTTTGCATGATGAGAGGGTTAACTAATGCTTTGAACAATAATGAATGTGTGAGTGACATTTTATCTGACATACTTCCCTATTTAACCTGTAAATAGCGAGAAAACGTATACAAAATTCTGCCATATATCCTCGGAGGCCTTATATAGATACTTTGCATTCTTGATCAATAATGAATGATACGTAAGCGACTATATTAATTACAATGTGTTTTTTCCTTTCCCTACCAAGCAAGAATCCGAATATGCAAATACCCATCTCTTTCAGAAATCGAACCCCTAACCCTTACGCCGGGTGACTCAATTACTTCGATCGTCTAGATACTATTTAAACATAATACTTTAGCACGCTATTCAATTCTGATTGTGTAGGGTCTGCACAATCAATTCTATTTGTACACGTCTCTAAATAACAGCTCTTCATCAAGACTCCCATAATATCTCTGACGGTATCGCATTTCATTTATGCAGTCCGGGCGGGCAATTTCGTTCCGACCGTAATCTTGACCTTGAGAAGGCCGAGTGGTTGGGCAGGCATAATACATCATACGTTCCGCCACGATGAACTCAATCCATTACTCTCCACCCACAAGGAAATGACGCAACACTTTTGCCTGGAGAACATACGACGATGCGAAGCTTATCTCTATACGTCGCAGACACTCTCAGCCCATCGCGATTGAAAGCTTTGGTTTATGCCCTGTAAATGGTAAAGGGTTACGGAACCTGCCTCCACAATAACTCCGATAAGGTACCTCAATCTAAATATGGTACCGAGCTTCCTGTGGAAGTGTTTCCTAAAACGTATGACGTGAGTGGTAAAAGTGACATTTTCTTTTACGAGTAGAAAAGTTTCCGATATGAAGCTGATAGACCGAGTGGCGCAATCCTACGAATATAATAAAATTACTTTTACCACGTGCGTCGTGCACTATTTTTAGACACCCTTATTGACTTTTATTTCATTTTAATTCAAATATACAAATTTCTTTATTAGGTTCTATAATGCACTTAATCAGTTGTAACTGATCAGCCAAAAGTATTTTGCTTCTTTTATCTAAACGTTTAGCCATTGTCTCACCTTTAGCACTAGTGTGAAAAATTGAATTTTTAGCATGCCCTAAAGGAATTACTTAATTGTGGCTGTCTAAAAAAAGTAGTAATATGTATACTATGTATGTGACTATTTAATTTCATGTTATTAAAATGTTATTTACTTATATTGATTAAATATTTTCAGATTATGATTCAATGTAAGAAGGCCGAGTTACAATGGGATACCAGTGATTTGATATCCTAAATGGTAGTGTACTATTGGAATCATTTTGTTCAATACGTTTTTAAATAAAATGTCTTGACTTTCAGATTAACAGAGCAATGGGACGTATCATTTGGTTACAAATTCTTTATTTAAACAAAATTTAAGAAATACATCCGCTAAAGAGAGTGATCAAAACAATTCTTTAAAAAGAATTGAACACACATTACCCAAGACAAGTCCAAATAGCGGAGAATTTGTAACCAAAGATGATTCAAAGATCTAAATACATTTAAACGAGTAATCTAAACATATATTAAGAGGTTTAAAAAATTAAAAGGAATAAATCACTTTACAAAGGAATTTATCCTTTCTCAAGAGATAAATTTAAATGCATAGCTAAACAAAAACTAATGACCAGTTAAGAAATGTAACAATGCATAAAAGAACATCAATGTTTGCATAACTTTCAAAAAATCGAACTACTAAATTTAAAGAAAATCGGTATAACATTGCAAAGTCTACGAGAGTGGTTATCTGTTGCCGAATATCGAATAGTTCAAATTATATGCCGGCTGAGTTTAGCTCAGAGCAAGCTTTGAGGGGACTCCACAGCGCCTCTGATTGGGAGATCCTAGGTTCGAGTACCGACGGTTGATTTTCGACACCAGCTAGATAGCTAGGCCGAATTTAGTCGCCGTATGGAGCAGAAGTCTATCGCCCGGCGCTCTGATCAGTAGTTCTCTAAGGTTTCTTCCACCAAAACGAGACGAATGCTGGAGCTGAGTGGCGTAGCGTGGGTGACAGCCGCCCCGGGCGGAGGAAAATTTCGCCTCCGCCTTATTTAGGTATTTCCATTTAAAAAACTAAAATATATTATAGATTTATTAATAATTCTGGAATTAAGTTTGAAAACTTGGTGGCAGATTACACTAACTTAACTTTACAGAACTTTACAATTTTACAAAATATACAAACTTTACAAATTAACGTGAACATTTCACCGTGCAATTTTTCATAGCATTCCACTTCACCACATTTCACTTCACCGCTTTGCGAAACACCAAGTTGTAATGGCTATCTTACACACTCGTTTCCCTCCGTTTTACAACACCACTGCACTGCACATAATTAATAGTAATAATAATAAATATAAATAATATTAACATTAATAATAGTAATAATAATAATAATAATAATAATAATATAAATAATAATAAACATTAATAATAATAATAATAAATATAAATAATAATAAACATTAATAATAGTAATAATAATAATAATAATAATAATAAATATAAATAACGATGATAATACTTAATTACATAGACGACATAGTTACTTACATTGAATAATATTAAATATATTTATACCGCACATATCAACATTCAGGAAGCTAATATTATTATTAATTACTATTATTTATTATTAATAATTATTATTATTTTTATTTATCATGAAATTTTTCCTTCCCGTAAAAGTGCCGCACAGGGCTTGCCACCCGTGGCGTCCTCGCTACGCAACGCCATTGCCGGAGCAGTTCCCTAACAAACGGGCCACGGACCGTGCGCATCATCTTCCTTTCATCATCTTCCTTGCCCTCATTCCTTACTTACTCACACTTACATGCACTGCACTACACTACCGCACGTTCTGGGAGACCAGTCGGGAGCCTAGAGCTCGTCACGAATGCGTGCTTTGTTGAAGGAGAGACCTGGAGGAGGAAATCCCGCAAAGACGTGTACGTCAGGGCTGGTTCTCATTGGGCGAGGGAGAATTACCGCACCATAAAGAAATGACTATACTATCGGGACTCATAGTTGACGTGTCCGGAAACTATCAATCCAAATTCTAAAGGAGCATGGAGAAAGGTAGGAACGCCCGTCGCAGGTGCTGCGGGTTGCTTCGCGTCATCGTCAGTGGGCGAGAGTCAAAACCAAGAACTCCAGCCAATAGCTCATAACAAGGGTTCGAATTCTGATGGCCTAAAAATTCTTTGAAAATTACCTATATTAAGATTTAAAAATAAGAGGAAAATTATCTAAAAATACATACAAATGGAGGGGAAAAGACCTACATTTTCAAAAAAGCCTAAAAGTGTTCATAAGAATTGGTATTTATCCAATTAATTTTACTATTTTAAATAAAATTTATTTAAATAAAATTATGTTTTAATGTAATGTCTTTATTTTTTGAGGAAATGAAATCCTTAGCTCCGATCTTCCAACTGTCAGTTTTGATAGGTCGAGGAAGTTACTAAAAACCGTGTAGTTTTGAAACGTTTTGAAAAAAAGTCCACTACAGGAGTGAATTTCTTCATGAACTAATGATACAATCAAAACTTTTAGGGTGTCATTGTAAGTTCATGAAACATTCACTAACAAAAAAACACGAAAAGGAAACAAAACGCGTAAAAATGCCCAAAATATGGCCTACAATTTAAAAAATGACCTAATAACTATACTTTTTATCACCTATATGTCGTGATCAACATTCATTTACAAGTTAGCAACGTCTAGAGTGCACCAATCAAAAGATGACATGTCAAGAATCCGAGCCCTGCTCGCAACCTACCACAACCACACTTCAACACTACTGCAATGAAAATGCGCAACAATACCAGGTCTATTGGCGGATAGGACAACACCAATATTGTGCTGTAGATATCCCAATTGACGCAGGCTGCATGACGACTGGTTGGGCAGGAAAGAGGGGAAACTAAGAGCTTCAGTTCTTAGTTTGCATAGCCCAATTCAGCCACACTTTGACGTAATAACTGATGCTACAGTAGCACATACTTTCTGGTATTTTGTAACTTTTCCAATTTTTTGAGAATTCAACGTGAGTCCTGTGCCATTCTTTAAGCGTCCTTTTCTCTATTCTAGGAAAACTATTAAAGAAAGAAAATGTATCCGTTTTTGAGAAAAAATATATATTTCCCCTCTTTCAAGCATATATTAGTAAAAACTACACTTTTTAAAATAAAGTATATTACTTTCTGTGATGATCTATTTTTTGACAGATTTCATGAAGGGAAACAATTTGATGTTCAGTACTGTGGTAGAAAAAGAAATTTTTGGAAAACTTTGAGTTCATCTTAAAAATAACCTGCACCATTTATTTAACATCCTACGAGAAAAAAATTAGTTATGGAGTAATTTGTGATAAAATTTTGAAAATGTTCTAAAAGGTTAAATGTAAAGCATCGTCAAGAACAAAATCCGTTCGTGCGTCGCTGATTCAGGCTACCTCCTAAATCATTCGAAATATTACCTCCAAAATAGATATTTCTTGATAGATTTGAAGAAACTCAAACTCAAAAGTCTCTCAATTTGAATTTTTCGAAAATTGCAAAAGTTATAAATAATGGAGAATGTATGTCCTGTTTCCTTTCCGCTCTATCCTTTTTCATTGTGCAGCCCTAGTAATACCACATTACCTACATTTCACTTGAATACGCTTTCCTCCAATGAAGGATATAGGGAGAACGTGAGAGTAACGTGAATGGTACGTGAGGGGTACGTGTGGCAAACGTTTGGGAACATACGAAGAAACACGAAGCGAGTATCTATAGAGTAACATGCGGAAATGGAAGAGGAGGAGCAGGAAGGAGAGGAACAGGGAGGAGAGGACCAGGTTATGTGCGACGTAAGTTAGATATTTCACTTACTTAATCAATTTGACAATGCGCGGAATATTCGGAAGAGTCCAACCAGTGTTTTGTGTTTTCATTACTCTGTCCTAAAACTTTTGAAGGATTTTTTAACATCATTTCGATATGAATTTGCGATGAAATCGTCTTTTTCAATTTTTGTATGTTCAGGTCCATTAACGAAGGACACAACGTTATATTTATAGTTCTATTTACTTAGAAATACTGAAAAAATCATTATATACTGATAATTTTTTAAAACTTGACTCATTACTTTGCCACAATTTAATGAAAATATCGCAGTGCACACCATCTGCCTTTAAAACTGTTTGCACAGTGCAGAATGTTCGTATGGATCCATGGATACACGTGGATGCCACATGTAATATTTATCGAGCTATTTATTGAGAAAGATTGAAACAACCAGCATTGTATGCGGATGATTAAAAAATTGGCTCATGACTTTGGTCAAAAAAATTGAAAATATCGCAGTGAACACCATTTGCCTCGAACCGTGGCGAGAAATTGGGTCACAGTGACTTCTAAGATAATTTTCACAAGGCAGAATGTTCCAATGGATCGAACTAGTGCATTAATGAAAATTTCCTACAAACTTGTGGACTTAAATGTGGATGAAAACTTCGTCCCATTTCTCTATCCAGGTCAAGAATGACCAGGTCACGTTATATTTCTAGATCTAGGAACTAAGAAATATTGAAATAATTATACTACAACGATGATTAAAAAATTGATTCTTGGCTATGATCACAATATACGAAACCAGTTGCACACCATCTGCCTCGAAGCGTAATGAGAAATTGTGTTGAGTTAGACTTTTAAGACACTGATTTACACAGTGCGGAATGTTCACATGAATCCAACTTGTGTATTAACCAAACTGTGCTAAAACATCTGAAGGAATTTTAACAACGCTTAGATATGGACTTGCGAAGACATCGTCTTCCCCATGTTTGACTAACCAGGTCCATTAAAGCAGGAACATATTATTTCTCAAATTATTTACTGAGAATAATGACACAAAAACCATTATTTGCGGATGGTTAAAAACTCTACTCATGACTTCGGTCACAATACATGAAAATATCGCAGTGCACACCATCTGCCTCGAGGCGTAATGAGAAATTGTGTCGGAGCCGGAGAGCCATAAATTTGCCCTGAGAGGTATTCATGAGCACCTGAACGAAGGTCTCGATCGAGGACGTCGCGCACCAGCTGCACGGCCGGCTGTGAGAGAGGTCCGACACGGGGGAGAAGGGGGGCGGCGCTCAGCTGTTCATCGTAATGCAGGAGGCCGAGCGCCGCCTGGCAGTTTTGCTGACACCCCCTACGCCGCGCCACCGTGCCTCCAGGCCACGTGGGTGAGTGAGCAGGTGGGGACGAGGCCGGAGATGGCGGCTGGTGCCGCGCTGAACGACGAACGAGACGAAAAGACGACGTTACAATCGCGCACAAAGCATTTATCTGTTGTTAAAGAACTGGAGAGCTTATCTCCATTATGATTCTTATATTCACTTATTATGGTTCTTCTAGGTTGTACCTGGAATGAATTGTTCCGTGAATTATTGATTTACTGATGTGTCTGATCATGTCAACTGCTACGGTCGTTAATCCCACAAGTGTAGTGAACGTTTTATCTCTGAATATTTCCACGTGAATTGACATGTATATACCCTGAGATTAAAGAAGGGCGTTCTTATTTGACCAATGCAGGACATGGCACTCACTAGAGAGAGATTACGAGCAATATCACGCATGTATTATATATCCATTCCATTCCCTAGAACACGCGACATCGAAATTTATCAGGTAATTGTCAATGTACGAGTGGTATTTAATGAGACTATTCCACGAACGAAATTATCTCTAAAAAGTCCCAGAAAGCGCCGAATTTTAATTATATTTTGTTCCCGCTCCAAGTGCACATGACATCTATGTCTATGATTGATGCATCACATTTTGTGATTGGCCAACAGGAAGAAGGTGAGGAAGAAAAAGCGATAAATCTTGGGTACACACCTTCCTTCTTGGTGCATACCTCATGTATGTTTCAGCGCAATTTATGCTAATATCACGAATTGTATAGTGTCGAGGCGCGGCAGCGTGAGGTCGGGGCGCTAGATTTGTATCTTCTAACTACCACAGGTACAGAGGTTCATATCATATCGCGATTTACCCTTGTAGAATATGTGGAGGTTGTAGTGGGATTGTGACAGGTTCCATTGGGTGTTTTTGTGATTTCCGCCTCTCATTGATTTCATATTGATAATATTGATAAAATGTTTGTTTATTGATATTTTTATTGATAATATGTTAACCGGATTCGCCTATTGCAAATTATTGTAAACAGAAAACAGTTTTATCTCCAACGTGATCAATTATTGTATAAGAGACTTCCGGTAGAACTCAATATATCATGTAAAACTTCAGATAATACTAATTAAGAGTACCTAATATTATCGTAATATTAATAGTTTGACTTGGCATTTCTCATGATACCCGTATTATTTATGACAATACAGTTATTTCTTCAGTCAAACATTGATTCATCCTACATTTATCAACCTTGTCATCTATCCATGAGGTGATTCGTTCATTCAAATTCAGCCAGTAGGGAAAGGTGTTCGAATCATAAAAAGAATCTCTCTCACATTTCAAATTCAAAATTTTGAAACGTACTCGCAGCATTTTTTGTTTCTATTCCTATGAAGCAACTTTGCATTAAATTTGTCATCAAAACCCCCTACTTGAGACACTTTTTCCTAGACACACCGCTAAAAATATCTGATCAAGAGCGCACGGCATGTCCGTTCAGTCCACGATGACGCGAAAATCACATCGCCAAGAAACAAGGAACTTATTTTTAATGGAATATATAAAGCAAATTCATTAATTAGCAGGACTAAGTTTACATGCATTTTACAGGCGGAATCCTTACTACATTGTACAAAACACAAATTGACTTGCATTCAAATAAAATTGTAAATAATTTGAGAAGAGAAAAAAGTACTATATCAACGTCCTGGAGATGAATTTTAAAAACAAATTGTGCATCATTGATACATCGTCTGTCAATATTTTGCTGAACAGTAAAACAGACTATTAAAAAAGAACACGGTTCGTGGCCCGGTTAGTAGAAAAAGTAATGAGTTAGTGAAATGTATATTCTGCAAGTTGCGAAAGACTTATCATTCAACTCATGTCGATATGGAAGAGAGATCTCTAGAAAAAATTAATGTTCTCTTTTTCTTAATATATTTTCAGTCGCTCAATCTGTACAGTATCCCTCTTGTTCATACAATACACAAAATAACATCATTTGGTCACAGGATTAATGCATTACGGAATTTATTTATTTGAAGGGAATATTCTAATTAATTATATTCACACATGATGAGACAGTAGATTTCCTTTAGTTTGTAGATCTTAACCTCTTAACCAATATGGAATGTGTCAGAGCAAGACGTTTTTGGCGTTATCTATCGAAATATTTAATTTCATCAAAAACACATGTTTAAAAATTCCAAAATGTATTATATATAATCTAGTTGTACATATGCATTGCAAGTTACAGCATTTAAAATAATATTATTCGTTTCCTTCAAATTATGTTTCTCTGTTATTATCCTATTCATTTCTGGGGTATATTAGGGTTTAATTCACACCACTGTTATGTTAGTTCACAAGAGCTGTGAATAGAATAACAAATAGAATTCTACTTGACCTTACATGTCCCAAATTTTCTTAAGAAAAATTCTTGGAAAGTCTATGACCAACCTAAAACAGAGATTCGCCATCACGTTTCATCAATGGCAACGAAGTATTTAGTTGCACGACAGTGTACGATAGTGGTCTCCTAGGAGTCACCCGTGACGTTTTGCGAGAAAATGGAAACTAAAGCATGTTCCTATAATTTCAATTTTTAATATAATGAAAAACAAATTGTATTTGACTTGTTCGATAAAATAATAAAATATTAATTATGCTTATGTTGAAAACTTACTATTTACGTACAATGTATGCAGTAAATGCCTGGCATGATTTACATGTACTTTAATTTCTGAATAGGGAGCAGAATCGTGTGTCAAGAAGTCGACAAGCGCTCGTAACGGTCTAGATGAAGTCGTTTCTAGGACGCACAAAGCGAATGTTATATTTCTTTGTGACCTTTGTCCCAGTCAGTTAGCTCGAGCATCAACTCGAAACATGCTCATCTGGTTCGCTCTGCACCCCAGCTGCCGGCCGCGGCGCGTGGCCAGGTGGGGTCGGAGGGTGGGGAGAGGGGGGAGGGGGAGATGGGGGCTCCCGTCAGTTTCTGCGACGCCTCAGGTGCCCGAAGGAGCAGGTGGGTGGCACAGACGGTCAGAAAGAAGGGCCGCCGGGTGCCGATATCCGCCCAGCGGGAGGACCCTGAAGTACTCCATAAGATAAGATTTTTTTTACATTCAACCCTCTCCGCTAGTGAGGCGAGGTATTTTACAAGACAGGATGTAGTGTGATATTTCAAGTCGCATTTCTTTGTAGCTCGGTTGGTAGAATATGAAATAAGATGGCAAAATGGTAGTTTTGTACAATTTTTTGGAAGATCTTAATTTTCCTTTATGTTCTACAATGTCTTTTTTAGTATCAACGCGAAATGTATATGAAAAATGAATTATTCCGTCTTCAGCATACCTTTATTTTAATATTTTGTCGTACATTCTCTGTATCATTCCTCTCGCATATTCAACGCCTAATGGCAACGCTAGTCCAATTCCTGTCTATTTCTTTTGCGGAATACATTTATCCTCAAAAACTGTATTTCATCAGAAAATTGAAAGTTTAGAACGGTTTTCTTATCGTACTCTAGCGAATTTCACTCATAAAGGGAAGACAAAGTTATTGCCCTCACTTTTATCTTTCTCACATTACTACGTACTTTCATAGTAAAGAGAAATTATTTAATGCTGTGGCAGAAATCAGCGATTTTTCGACAAACACTTGCGTAGTCAGACCTTACAAGAATTTGCAAAAATATAACATAAAACGAACAACAAGGTCGCTAGAGATTTTTTCAATTATGGTGTACGATTTTTCAATTTTTTTTAAAAATTGTAGTTTTAGCGTACTTACGCATTTTCATAAATATCAATTTCAGTCAAATGGCTCACGTCTCATTTTCACTGAACTCTGAAAAATTTCAAAAACTACAAACAATACTAGAAAATATGTGCTGTTATATTATCACTAGTTTAGTTACTTTGTGACAGATGTAGATGTTGAGAATGAATACCCGTTCTTGCCACCATGAGTCTACTTCTGATGTCCGCGATATGTCGCGTTTATGTCGCGTGTGCTGACACAAGTGTGGACGTCACATTTCATTCTCCATACATCATTAGTATACAGTGTTAGAGTAAAACTCTTGAGTGAGCAGATGTGCGAATGTGTGAAATTCCGTCTCCGGCGTCTACGCCACTTCCCGTGCACCAATCGTGACGTATGAGGTGTCATTCGACGCGTCTCAGTCACCTGATGGGGAACTGATAATTTGTTTTCGGATCCGGCCAGACGATTGAAATAAATTTCCAAAAAACGTGTTTTTTCCTGTATTGACGCTGCGATCATAGTATTAATACGAAGAATTAAACCAACGCCTCCTAAATTAATCTATGTAGGTAACATTGATTAAACAACCGTACCCAAACCAATTTTTAGCAAAATACGCCATAATTTTCTAATTACTAAATAAATCGCGCTGCAGATTGATTTGAATTTAGAATAGAATTAACGTATTTAAAAAATTAATTTCCGAAAACATACGAACAGCATTGCCTCGGGACTTATTAAAGTTGAAGAATTTCAAGTAAATACGGAGAAAATAAATCTGTAACTAAAGCTAGATAATGTATGAACGTTATGATCGACTTCGCACTTTTAATTTCTTTCATCAGTGTGCAAATTTCGATTTTCAAATGAATGTGACCTACAACTTATATAACTGACACCTATAACTTAACTTAACACCTTATTCACATAAACATACAAAACAGTCGCCTTTTAATGTTAGATATGCATGCAACACTAGATACGCATACAAAAAAATTAATAGAGCAATTGCAAAAGTAGAAGTAAACACAAATAAGTCTGAAAAGTTTCAATCTCTTCAAAAATTAGGGGAGAAAAATATTGAAGTGTTAAGGTAATCCAGGGAAGAATCAAATGTAGTTGTAAAAGATGTTGCTACAGAATTTTCGGAACTCTTTGGGAATGATCTGCATTTGTGCATTTAGCATTTGTGCTAATACAAATGTGCTAGGAGGATTTTTGTACTTATTAAAAAAAACGTAAAAATGTAGCTGTACTGAAACAACTATTAGCGTCACAACCTGTAAGTATTTCTTACCGAGATTATGATTTGGAAATTCCAATAAGACCAGTTCATATCCCGTACGGAGGTAACACAAAAGGCCATTGGGTGTTGGAAACTTTTGAACAGGAGTATAACATTATCAGCTACTATGAGTCGTTGGTAAGCCCAATGCTGATACTGAAAGAACATATTTGAACAAAGCAGCGCACGAAAGAAATTTTCAACATATGACACTATTTTTAAAACAGTTTACAGCGGCGGCGACGCCACATTTTAGTAGTACTCCAATATTATAATTGTGTCAATTCTATTCCGTCTCTTTCCATTCTAAGTCACTCACAATCTCATAGGCGTTAAACGGTGTCAGAAACCTCTCACGGTACAGCATCCCTTTTTATGGCTGCACCATACACTAACAACTTATCAGGCATATCGTGGAACATGTAGCGATGAACTGTATAGTGCTTGTACAACTAGACTCTAAACGGGCCGGAAACATATCGCTGCCTACGCTCAGGAGTTAATGGGGAGATAAGTGTTGGAGCTAGAAGAGGAGGAAAAATAGAGGGACAGGGGAATTGTCGTGCGGGTTGCATATCCGACGGACGCTTAATTTTGTCTCTACGTGAAGTCGCAGGGTAGACTTTTAGAATTTGGTTGCTTAACAAAACTAATGTTGCTACAACAGCATATATTTGCTCATATCATTTGTGAGGTTTACGTAGTGTTGTAATACACTATGAATTCGCACAGGTGTGTCCCGGAAACTTCTTACCTGAGTTGGGATTTGAACTTGCTTGTTGAAGATAGTATTAATCGCAATCTATGCGCGCATTTGCCTACCCTCGCGTTGAATCAGAAAGGTAATTACACTTTTCAAATTTCTAAATTTCAGAAGTTTTACGGGAAATCGAATTAATGTAATATTATTGAGAGAAGTTATTAGAACAAAAAAGTTTAAAGAAAACAGACTAGCGCATTTTTTACAAAATACTGAAATTGTTTCAAGGACTTCTTGTTACTTACATCCCAAAATTAAAATATTGATTTTAAATTCGAGTCACTTATATTGGTGGCACAATATTGATTTTGGTGATAACCAATATTACGGTACGGTTTAGGTGCTAATATTGTTCACAGGTAGACTGATGAATGCCAAACACGATAAATTGTTTTCGGTTTTTGTAATTTGAACAGAAATAAACATGAACGTAAATGATAAAAGTGGATTTCGTCTATTCTTATACAATAAAGTGATAAAGGACGAAGTAAAAGTGACGAAAAACAACTTTTTCTGAATCATGGACCTAAAATACTGTTTGTTTTCCGTGAAAACGTCAGCACTTATCCTGCAGCATGACAATACGTTCGAACGTTGCACACATAGTAGTATTCTAGAACGTAAAATACATGCTTAAGACACCTCAGGCTCCTCCAAACTTTTGACAGCATAGTTTTGAAACACCATTGAATCATATCGAGAATGTGTAATTCGTATATTGTCGTAAATTAATAAATGTGAAAAAATATATTATGATACCAGTTCATATGTTAGACATTTTTGCACGAATAATCAATAATTCCCGAACGAGAGACGTTAGGGCCTTTTTTGATAATGCTTTAAAGTGCAAAAAGTAGCATTACGACCGAGTTACATACTCTTTTAATGTCAACATACACTGATGAACACTCCTAAATAATACCAGAGATTATTCCTTACTTGAGAATTTCAGCTATCTTGATGTGCGTTGTCACATTATATGTTGAACTTTTTGACTTGCACTTAAAGACATATATATTACATGTGACGATGTTGTAATTGCATGACCACATTTCTTAGCAGATTTGTGAATCATATCCACGGCGTTTTAAGATTTCCAAAGTTGCAAAGTATTATATTTGACTGAGAAAAAATGACATTGATATCGTGTAACTTGTCTTTTTTACCTTAATATTGTCAACATGTCTTGCTATAAAATGTCCTTTTACCAATGATTTATTACATATAGTCTCTTCTATTGGTATAAAAAGTGTCCTTTTTTTTAATTTGAAAGGAAGTAAATAGGTCAATTTAAATTAGACCAACAGATTGATGCTGAAGTCTTCTAATATCGATATTTTCCCTCTTGGGTCGTGAACGAGGCAACGAATGGTTTTTAATATCGTATGAGTGTCACTACATTCATTTGTAAATTCACGTTTATTATTTTTTGTAGCTGTTTCGCGAATTGACCATCATGGGGCCCTGTGATACGTGCATCCCACCGGGGCTCAGCCTTCAATATCAGGATAGGTGTACGTTACTTTCTATTGGGGGATCATCATTTTAACGTTCATCCTATTTTTACACTCCATTGTAGTTATCCTTAGAGAATGGAGTGAAACTGTAATAATGAATGAATGATGAAATAGACACTCGCAAACATATATACACTAACACAAACAAACACACACACACACAACACAACACAACCATGCGCGAGGTGGGACTCGAACCCGCGATCTGCCGGTCAGAGACCGCTACGACACTACTGCCTTAGTGATCTCGGCCCTTGGATCGTCTATTACTCCACCACCACCACCACCACTACTACTATTACTCCACCACCACCACCACCACCACCACCACCACCACCACTACTACTATTACTCCACCACCACCACCACCACCACCACCACCACCACTACTACTATTACTCCACCACCACCACCACCACCACCACCACCACCACCACTACTACTATTACTCCACCACCACCACCACCACCACCACCACCACTACTACTATTACTCCACCACCACCACCACCACCACCACCACTACTACTACTATTACTCCACCACCACCACCACCACCACCACCACCACTACTACTATTACTCCACCACCACCACCACCACCACCACTACTACTATTACTCCACCACCACCACCACCACCACCACCACCACCACCACCACCACTACTACTATTACTCCACCACCACCACCACCACCACCACTACTACTATTACTCCACCACCACCACCACCACCACCACTACTACTATTACTCCACCACCACCACCACCACCACCACCACCACCACTACTACTATTACTCCACCACCACCACCACCACCACCACCACCACCACTACTACTATTACTCCACCACCACCACCACCACCACCACCACCACCACCACTACTACTATTACTCCACCACCACCACCACCACCACCACCACTACTACTATTACTCCACCACCACCACCACCACCACCACCACTACTACTATTACTCCACCACCACCACCACCACCACCACCACCACTACTACTATTACTCCACCACCACCACCACCACCACCACCACTACTACTATTACTCCACCACCACCACCACTACTACTATTACTCCACCACCACCACCACTACTACTATTACTCCACCACCACCACCACCACCACCACTACTACTATTACTCCACCACCACCACCACCACCACTACTACTATTACTCCACCACCACCACCACCACCACCACCACCACTACTATTACTCCACCACCACCACCACCACCACCACCACTACTATTACTCCACCACCACCACCACCACCACCACTACTACTATTACTCCACCACCACCACCACCACCACCACTACTACTATTACTCCACCACCACCACCACCACCACCACTACTACTATTACTCCACCACCACCACCACCACCACCACTACTACTATTACTCCACCACCACCACCACCACCACTACTACTATTACTCCACCACCACCACCACCACCACCACCACCACCACCACCACCACCACCACCACCACCACCACCACCACTGAGGACATCAATTGAATCGTCTATTTCAGAAACCCGTCAAACGCCAAATCCTTCATTGCGAGGAACCTGAGAAAAAGTCTCTCAATTTTTCAAATTTCAAAATATTTTTATTTATTAACACAGTTAATAAATGAATATATATATATATATATATATATATATATATATATATATATATACTAAACGATGTTTCTATCCTCTTGGAACAATAATCCGTCGCTAATGCGTGTTTTAGATTTTGGCGTTTGACGGGTTTCTGAAATAAACGATTCAATTGGTGTCACAGCAGTGTATTTTACCTGGAGGTCCTGGGTTCGAGTCCCGACTGACTGCATGATCGACAATTGCTACATGGCGAGGACGAATTAAGTTGTTTTCTGGTGGACATTGCTAGCGACCGGTTGCTCTCATCGGCACCGCATTGTGTACCTGGTTGGGGAAAACTCCGCTAATCGATCGGTAGGTCGGTGTCGGATCTCGCCATCCAACAATGGAAGACCACCACCAACTCTCGAGAAAGAAACATGCACTACACCTACGAGACCATCTCAGCTCACGTTTCCGGAATCACTAATGTAGGAATAGTTATAGAAATTACTAGAAAGTCAGTTTAAAACCCAATCAAAGAAGTGGGAATGCGCTGCATACTGAACATTTTTTTCCTGTCAAAATTGTTACAAAAATATTCGTTTTTTAAAGTTCATCGTTTAAATGACTAGAATTAAAGGAAAAACTGCGTGAATAAATAAACATCTGACCATAATACTGCAAGTGTAGGACAGGTTCGAACTATAGATTTTTACAATATTCAAATTTTCAGAAACTTTAGTAGTAATCGGAAATATTCCACATTTACAAATGCATTTTCCTCTTTTCCAGCAAAAAGTACACAAAATTATGATATTTTTTCAGAATAAATAGAAAGTGTCACAGGGGCTTCAAATGAACTATCCCCTGAAAATTCAAATATTTTATTTACCCCCTTAAATGAAGTACTAATCATACGTACTTACGTGATTATCACGTTCAAAAGCTTCTAATATGACAGCGTTATGTGATATTCTTACTTACATACATATGACATTCCAACTTATTGAGTACACCTCCTCCTCAACTGCACCAATATTAAGTGATTTTTGCGAATTACCAATTAATCGTGACGTGGGTGTGGGTGAAATTTCAGAAGCAAAAACCTTAAAAAAAATAATTTTTCGACTGAAAATTCAATATTTTATGGTAGAAGTGATTTCAAAACTATTCCTTCATATGCTAAAGGATTGTATCACTCATACATCTCCTCATCCCTTCCCTTATAGCAATTTACCCCTTAATTTTAGATCTTTAAATGATATCATGCTCTTTTTCTTTAACGCTAGGTTACAAAGCATCGTCTATCATTCGACACAGGCGAAAGCTTCCCTCACCCCTTTGCCTTTATTCCCAGTTTCTGAAACACTCTGTACCTTCATTGTGTGACTAGCCAGTGAAATACATAGCTATATTGGGTAATATTGTACATAATGACTACAAACTCCTTGCCTTGTAGAATTTAAGTTTTGTTCTGAAGATTTAGCAATCAATGTGCCGATGGCGATCATAACAAAGATCGCGTGACCAGGTACTTCTGCGGACGCTTCTCAAAAGCCATGTGTGGACAGCACCTAGGAAGTGTCTGCTGTGTGAGTCAAGTCATTTAGATGAATCTACAAAAATCTACAAAATGTAGTTTTTAACTCCATATAATGTTCAGTACACGATAAAAATACATGTTTATTCCATTAATTTAGTGTTTCAATGTAAAAATGTTTTTCTTCATTTTTACCCTAAGTAGTCTGTCAGACTACGCCTTTGTAATAATGCTTGGTACAAATCGCCTTTGTAATCTAGGGTTAAGAAAAGTGTAGTTGTTGGGTAATGAAACAAAGAAGAGGAAACGTTTTGGTACGCCGAATAGTGAAATGTGTTTTTTACAAATCCTATTTTCGAGACCTCTCCCCGACGTGTTTGCAGGCGCGAGATCGCTTGCACCAGCGGAGGAACGCTACCACCTTCCAGGATATGTCGTGCACTACATTTACGGCTAATCGCATTATTTAACGATCCTAAAGTGAAAATTCACCGATTAGAAACTATCGGAATTATCACTATCGGAAACAATTTTATTTTTTCCCCTTACTATGTCTACTTACAGAAATTATTCCATGAAAGAGAAACTTCTGTAATGCTGGGGCGAATTCTCGACAGAAATACTCATAATACGGTGCCTTGGTAACGATAAAGAAGATAAATATTGGTGCTATGTGTAGTAAATTACTTCCCCTAACATGCTGTGTTGTAGGAATCCACGCTTTATTGGTCCTTAACCCAAAAAATTGATTGACGGCAAAATTTCTTCTGTTTTTCTTCCCGACTGCTCCTGTCCACATTTAGCCAACCCTGGTATGCAAACCGTTCACTCGTTTTTCTTAATGTTAATATTCCCCAATCGATAAGAACAAACTCTAGGTCCTGCAAGAATAAAAATAAGATTTTGATTTTGGGGAAACTTAACATTTTAAACATGTATAATGAATATTTCAACGTCTGTTATAATGTTTATTATTGTAAGTTTCTTGTCCTTAATAAAACAGACAATTTTTTATATCATGAAATACATTGTTATAAAAAACTCAAGATCAAAAAACTAACAATTTTAAATATTCTCTTAATGGCTTTAAAGTTTTTAATTAAACATTGTCCTAGGATATTGTAAAGAAAGCTTGCAAACTGACATAATGTCTTAGTATCTTCTAAATCCCTAAATTGTCGGAAAGTTTGAAAGTATGAAAGTTCGAAATATTTTCGGTGTATTCCTACAACAACAATATTGAAGATAGATATTTGATTAAAACTAAATTTGTTCTTCAATAACAGATCTTGAAATAAGGTCATGTACTTTTTTTTGGAAAGCATGAGTAAGTTTGGCGAAAAATTGCGTGAAATTTAGGCAATGTTTTAAAAATAATTTTCTTAAAAACGACTCTAAATATTTTTTAAAATTTTTTTCCCTTGGATAGAGTCACTGAAAAATGGTTCCGTTTCTGTATTTTCGAAAAAATTAACATTGCAAAACTACAATATTGATGATACACGTTAATTCTTAAATGAAATGTTCTAAAAAAGTATGCCTTTAAATATGGATATGTAAAGTATTTTGAAAAAAAATGCTTCTTAAGTTAATGCAAATTACTAAACAATTCTCAAAAATCGTCTTCATTTTTTCTTTATTTCCCCCCTCTTGGATAGGAGTTAGAACGCTTAAAATGGCACTTGTCTTATTTTCGTTAAACTCTCTGAATATTCGAAACTTACAAAAGTTATAAATAATGTGAGAAAGAATATGCTGTTGTAGCAGCACTATTTCATAATTCTTTTAATATTTTTTTTTAATCCTGAACAATATCAAGGGGGATGGGCCCTTATTAAACCGCCATTGCAGGTGCATTGCCAGCATGGCCATCCTACCCCTGCGGCCGGCATCCTCCAGGGAGGAGAGCAGAGTGGTCGAGGGAGGGGGGCGGTGTGCCGATTCGCCTGGCGATGGCAGCCGACGGAAGCCCCGGCAGCTGGCAGCTGATGAGCAGAGAGGCGCGGCGCTCTGCACACGGCAGGTGCCATCCGCTGCCACCGCCGCTCGGCGACAGGAATTTGACCGTGAAAAAGGCAAATTAGCATCTAAAAGGGTACAAGGAAACAACGAACAGGGCCTCAAATATAAAATGTACTAACCGGCTGAGATAGCTCATGGTTGATGCCACTACAGCGTCTCTCACTGGGAGGTCTTAGGGTTCAGGGACGACCAGTGGCGGATTTTTGGTACTAGCTAGATAACTAGGATGAATTCGGACCCTGTCTGGAGGAGAATTCTAGTTGCCGGCTTCTCCGCCAAGTGGTTTCTCTGTGGCTTCTCCGAACAGACGAATGGCACACAAGCAGTCTAACAAACGCCACACGGACCATGAGTGATCTTTTCTTCCTCTTCCATGAATCATTTCCTTGCACTTAAGTGCACTTTACTACCACATCTCCAGAGTCCAGTCTGGGGCTTAGAGCTTGTCCCGGCTGGGGCGGCGCCCGACTGGTAGGAGATACCTGTTTAGGGAAAATCCCGAAAGGTCAGCGAAGGATCTCTCCATCTACAGAGGGAAGATAATCGCCCCCTTCCGCGATAATAACCTGCGCTGCACTAACAGAACTACTTGCCTTAACAGTTGCCGCGTCTGGAAACCCTAATTAATCAAACTAATACGTTTTTCCTTGATCCAGGGTTGCCAGATGCTTCGTACAAACATCCGCCGTTAGATTGATGTAAATCTGTCCAATTCCGCCCTAAGAAAAATTCAACATTTCAAGCGGGAAATTAATTGTATTGGATTTTCTTTGGGATAGTGACTCTGAAATGCTTGATTAGATTTATTTTTTGTTTGTGAACATTGTAATTAATAAATAATATTTACGTAAAAACTTACTTCTTGTATTAGTGAGTTATATATTAATATTTGAAAATTAGTTATAACTATTCTTATGAGAACAGCAAATGGGAGGAATACTTTAAGGGATAAAATAATTTCCCCACTTTTATTCTTTTCACTCTTCTTGCTCCTCTTAAATAGCCACGCTTAAAAATATTTCCACAGAAATGCTTATATACGCATGCTCTTTCCCTACGACTCAACGGAAAATGCTGGCAGAGAAACCGTACTTCCAAAAGGCGACTAATTTTAAATGGCGTATTCTAAAATTAACTTCAAGCATTGCCAATGTTATATACTCAGATTGTGCACGACAAAGACCCTATGACTTTTAAAACACGCTCTATACTAACTAACACTACTCGCAACTGAAATTAAATTTGAGGAAATTAAAAAATGATTCATGAAAAATCATGTCTCATGTGAAAAACTACCAAATCAAACTCACTGTATACGTTGTTGCGGTTGTTTTTTTAAAAATTCCGTCGTACAACCGCACATGTTTTGATGCATTACCGCCTGTTGGGCGGTATTCCGCGAAATCAATTTTTTTTCCCCGCGAGAGAGAGAGCTGTTTTCTAGGCCAAAAAGCTGAATTCCGCCTTGATCACGTGATAGCACGTTTTTCCATTGTCATCGTCACCCACTCCATGCACTCCTATTCGCTAATCCTTTTCGCCATTCTTATCTTCCATTCCTCATTTTAAACATTCAATTAAATAATGTTTTTAACCTTACTTAATACCACACAAAATATCAAATTCACAAAATATACTCTAGTCCAGTTGTCTTCGAGCTGCGTTCTGCGTAATCCTGGAGTTGCCTAGAACGTTCACATACAGTGAGACCAGACGGGAGCTTGGAAAGGGTAGGGCCAGCTGGGGGAAATAACGGGAGGGGAAACATGTAGGTCGACGTCGGATCTCACCAGACAGCGGTAGAGGAGCAAACTCCCGAGATATTTCATTCACGACATTTACGGGACTAATTTCCGCAACACTTGACTAATGATCATACAAGCACTCAGAAAAATTAAACAATCAATCAAATGTTATGGAAGAGCATTTTGAAGTTGTGAGCGTTATCGAACCCAAATTCTCTATAAGTATTTCTTATACAACCTGGCAGGATCAACTGTTGGTTTCTTTGTTGCAGGATTTGCTTGGGTTTCTCTCAATATACCTTATTCCACCTGTGGCGTCATACGGGTGTAATCGAACACAGACGAGAGTGGTTTGTAACACAGTAGATTTATTAACAATCTAGACCGTAGTCTCAATTTAACGACTACCCTGCTCACAATAAACTAAATAAATAGACCCACTACAAGGAGAGATAATTTAAGAACGGCTACCACACCGCAACATATCACCGATGTTCCCTGTATGAAGCCGCTCTACTTTGAGACCATCTACGCGTCTCGCAAGTAACGACAATGAATTGCCGGCTCCTCGCCCTAGTGCACCTACACGCACAGACACGCGCTCCACCTGACACCGACGCCGCTAGCACAAGAAGACTGGGGCATTGTTCTCCTGGCCTTATATAGGCCCTTTTGGCTCTACTTGCCGCCCCCATTGCTTCCTCCTCAAAGCCGCTCTGAGCCCGCTACGTCCACGGAAAGTCCCAGTGCTTCATCACTCCGCCCTTTGTTTAACATCCGGCGGTTTGAGCGTGGCATGACGCTACACACCGCTAACTTTTTTACCATATTCGTTAATTATCTATACGCTTTTTCCGGGAGCGAACAGATTTGTATTGATTACTACACATCCTCAATTGGATCTCACTTTCATTGTTTACCAATACGAAAAGAAAGAAAAGAAATTTTTAACTAAAGCGTCTCATTCATGATCTTAGTAATTAAATTCGTAACGGGCAAATACTAAATCATTTGCACTTGTGATAGATTACTTCGCATCTTCTTTGTTTAATTGTAGTTTTTCTGTCATCCATAATTGTTGCATGTATGCATTACCTCATCTGGCATTGATTTCCTGCCTAAATGGTACTGAATTTACTATCTACAGACTTCTTCCGAAAACTTAAAATTAATTATACAGATAGTAACAGATTAATTGACTAATTTCCTGCCGAGTTACAATAGGTCTTCGCAATAAGTAGGTAAGGATTATAAGCAGGTGGGGAAAATGTAAATCGATTGTTCCTGCAATTTAGTTAATAACTGACGCTGTAATTTTTATCCAGACTGCATCGAAGATTAGGGTCTGCCTAGAACACGTTTCAATTGTTTTCTCTACCTTCTTATAGTAATTAATAATAAAAATTGCATGACTAACTCATCCGTTCGAAAACTTGACAACTGCAGAATGAACTGATAATTTATAATTATATCTTATCTGAAACAAGGTACGGTTTTCGATTAACTGTAATGTTTAATGGCAATTTGAAGAAACAAAATTAGTCAGATTGACATGCTAAAAGACAATAAAACTTATAAATAAACTAACAGTTTTAATATACAGGAAGATAAAATCACTATTTGATTTATTTGGCCCGCATTAGCTATTTCCCAATTCCAATAAAGTGATCTTACAATGTAAATAAAACAAAATAAAAAGTTCATACATAAAACTTAGTCTAAATAATTAAATGAATCATTTATAGAGAAGTAGATAGAAATACATGTAACAATGAATCCTATTATTTAAAAAAAATCTTGTAAATTATAGTAACAACCATATAACATATTATAATATTTGCAAAATAGTTCATTAAAATACTATATGATTGATTCTTTGAAATTAGAATCTGTTGTCAGAACGCATGCAATGAGAGCAAGAAGCTTACTGATTCATCGGTTAAGATCACGGCTTTCCTCTCCGTAAAAAGTACAAATATCAACAGTTAACAAAGAACAATACTGTTTTGACTGTTCAAAAAATTGTCTGCCCCTAGCGGAATTCGATCCCGTTTCTCCTGGCATAGTTGTTTGACCATGAGGTAAAATGTATAAAGTTTATAATGTGAAATGGAGCAATGGAACCCTTTCATACTTTTCGTCTTGCACGAAAAAAGAAAAACAAATCTCGTTGACATCAAATTCTAGACGCGTGTGTAGTCGTCAGGTTGCCCATTTTCCACCCAAAATCCCTGTGGTCCAATGTGGAATGCCAGGTTGACAAAGGGTTCTCGGCAGGTTAGATCGAAGTTCTCCCGTTTCCCCTAACTCTTGGGCCAATATTGCTTGTATAACATTCAAATCATGTTATCCCATTCATCAAAACCATCTCAGGTTTGATTAGTTCGCGTTTCTTCGCGCGTCAACGGCTGTGATCATTAGTCCCATAAGTGTAGTGCATGTTATCACGGGGATAGCCGTGATCTTCCCAACCAGGTGTCACCCACCAGCGGGACAAGCTCTAATTTCAGGACGGGTCTCCCGACTTGTGTGGTAGGGTAGTGCTTGTAAGTGCATGAGTAAGTGTGTATGTAAGGGGAGTGTATTGGACATGGAAGACGAAGGAAAGATCGCTCGCGGTCCGTGGCTCGTTTGTTACGGTACAGCTCCGGCATTCACGTAGTATTGATCGAAGAAAACACGGTAAACTATCGATAAGATTCTCCTCCAGACAACGGCGACCTAGCTATCTAGCTAGTATTCAAAATCCTGCCACCGTCGAAATTCAAACCAAAGGACGTTCTGGAAAGAAGCACTGCAGTGACATCAGTTGGTGCCCTGAGATTTCTAAGCCTATCACGTTTGAACGAAAAGGGTAGGCACTGAGGATAATAATATAGAAAGCTTGCACAATACTAATTTGTCGATTTCAGGGACTTTTCCGATTAATCCAATATCGATTATTTTATTAAATACTTCAGTACTAATGCACTGGATTACCATGGTATACATACTAAAATTCAGTATCTGTATCGAGAGTATCGTACCACATATTGCATTAATTCAATATTGTATTGTCAATAATTAATTTTAGGATCAGGGAAGCAGTCAAAACACAGGGACCACCGGAGAAGCCAGTCATATCACACTTTGCGTCTGTGTGTGTGTGTATACGAGTGAGTTGTTTAAGTAATTATTATAAATGCTTAATTTTCGAGGTCGGTCGTGCTGAAGTGAAGCCAGGTGCCTGGAATTTCATTATCGTGTAACATCTCCAGGTTTCGTTTGGTTCAAATTAAGGAGAACAGTTGGGAAGGAGGCTGCACCCAGGTAGGCGGTCAAGCAGGTGCGCCGCTGCGGAGTGTTGACGTCGCACCTTGTCGTCAAGAGGAACGTGACGACTCACCAAGACCTGGAGCGCAGGTACGGGGGGCAGGGGCCGCCCCACACAGCGGGGTCCGAATTGAAAATTTTAATTAAAAATTTAATGTTTTTATTTTGAAAATACATATGCTTAGGGATTGAATTATTAAGAAGTTTTTATTAATAATTTGGACTTATTTTCACGGTAAGGGTGCAACTTTTTAACTGAAATATATTTCGACTGAAATTTTAATTCTGTTTAACTTCATCTATCATTTTACTCAGGCTCTACATTTAATTTTCCTTAAAACTTTGTTATTTGTTTTCAAAAGTATACTTAATTTAATAATTTAATTAGATACAAAATTTAACATAAAATATTAAACTTAAATTATGGCTCGACGTTTGGAAAAAGGGTGATTATGCTAATTGCCAAAACATTGGCAGCCTTTCATCCAGTCCTAAGAGCAGTTTCCAGCTCTCAGTGGGTCGTTGGTTAGTGTGCTCGCTTTCCACGGCGCAACCCCGAGTTCGACTCCCGGTAGGGACAAATCCTAATTGTGCGCTTTCCTTGCAATGTCCCATTATGTTGCTGTTTGGCGATGAGAAAGCGGACTTCTCAGGCTAGGAAGACCAGAACACAGCGTAGGAATGTCTGTGTTAACCATACCTACCCCTTAACCAATAGCCGTAAGGGCGGGACGTTGCTGGTATGCCTTATCTAAAAAAACTGTTATGCCAAAGAACATACACACATTTATACATACAAGAGGCATTTCCAACAAAAGATTTACGACCTTTAGAAGTTTCAATATAGATTATTTGCAGTCACTTTCGAAATAGTTTTTGAATAATCCTTTCGTGTGCCCTGTTCTTCACGTATTCGACTGATCTTTCCTTTCTGAAAAGAAGCAAAAAAGTCGGTTAAAAATGTCAGGTTAGAAAACATTTCGGAACTGGGCAAATCACGGCAACGATCTTATAAGGTGTTCTTAATGTTAGTTATAAATTAGTGTGAGTTGTTGGCATTTAACATAAATTTGATTTTAAAAAATATAAAACAAACTTTGAAACATAAAAGCACTTAAAAGAGGAAAAAATGGGCATTAATTTGTTCTTTAGATTTGGCAATGATATTTAAGTGGCAATTATTTTGATAACATAATCTTTTTTTTAAATTTTGAGTTAATTTAAAAAAACTGTTCAGTGCCTTCGAAGGCGGGATTACTAGATTGTTATTTCCTTGTAAAGTCTCTCTTTACCCTCACGAAAAAATACCTAGTACATTTTTGTGTAAGTTTTTAAACTTCAAAGGCTTTTATGGAAAAAAACTATTGCCGTGGTATTCAATCTACATTTCTGCATCAGTACAACGTGATTTGTTCTAGTTCTTAATAAAATATTGATAGCTATTTTTGAAAAATAAATAGCAGGGAACTACTAATATATTAATAGAGAACATGAAATAATTTAATACTAGCAAATAACAGTAATTCAATACTAAGAAATAATGCAGAGATTGCTTCAATGGATGTTTTACTTCTTATATCAAATGTTAAACTTATTAAGTTTCCGAATATTCTGAATTTTAATTAAAAAAACGTTTGCGTTGTCCTGTATTTGTACAAGCAAAATAAAGGAACAATTTGTTCCGATGTTAAGAAAATTTTGGAAAATAACTTTTACAATTATATAAAATATTCTCAATTAAAAATTGCGATTGAAATTGTCATTGAGTCAATACATCGGATAATATCAATTTTGAAAATAATATTTCGGCCATACTAGCGTTGTTTTAACGATTAAAGTGGTAAACCACTTAATTACTTATTAATTTTTTGACTCCAATATTAGAATATAATTTACACGCCGTGTTATCATAAAGGGATTCAGATTTTAGCCAAATATTCAAATTTGGAAATATTTGTGAAATTTATGGCTGAATAAACATTTAAATTATATTATTCACCAATTGTATAACTTTCTTTCAAAATCGGTTCAAAAACAAAAGGTTCAATACGTGGAAGGAAAGAAAGAAAATTGTCACTATTGTGAAATAATATTGCACTGAAGGTTTGAATTTATTATTAAACGTGTATATACGTATCAGAAAACTAAATAAATATTTTGTTACCGCATCGTTTCAAAGTTGAATTCGGGGGAATTGGCAGGAAAATGCAGAGTAAAAACTTGACAATATACTTTTTCCTTTGTTGTTCATTGCCTGTAAATGATTGTAAATGGACATTATCCATCCTCTTTCTGTAAGAAATTACCTCCGTTTCCAGGTTTGAAACCGAATATGTGAATACGAGCCTCCATAATATTTGCGTCGTTAATAATCGCCCCTAGCGCCCATAACTACATCCACCACAAAAGAAAATATCGTGTACATTTCTGAGACCCTGACTTTTTTGTGGGCGATATTAATCACCCCAGCGTCGAACCGTGCATGGGCACGGACAAAATGGCGCGTACTTGCACCCTATCGCCGTAAGCAGCAAACCAAGGCCCGTTAGATTCAGATGGCGATTGCTTTCCATCATTAGTTGCTTGCTCGGTCACGCGCTTCCAGCTGGCCATGGACTCACGCTGGCGTGAATAATGCGCAGAGGTCACGCAAACGTCAATGTCGAGGAGTCTGGGATGCGAGTTGGCATGAAATTTAGTTAAAACAAAGCGTCACCTATTCGTATTGTGTCAAACTTCATTAATTCTTGTAATATATGTTCAGAGCAAATAGAGAAAATCCATAGTGGCTTCCAAATAAACATATTGAGCAAAAACAGATCATATATAGCAAATACAGCATATATACAGAGCAAAAACTTCCATGTATAAATGAACATACAACACACATACAACAAATCAACAATAATATTTACACATTTATTGAGTGCGCATTTATAATGAGTGTACAACTCTTTAATCCAGGTGAATCTATCATGCAAAATCGTATTATCACGTGACCGTGATACTATGCATTATTGGGTCAAATTTTAAGATGATTCCGGGCGCGCCAAATCCTAAGGCCACGAGTCCCGTAAGTGCAGTGCATGATTTTTCCTCGGGAGGTGAGGTTATCTTCCCCCGCTGGATGGTGAGATTCAGAACCATTCTAGCTGTCACCTAGAGGGGTTTTCCTCAACCAGGTATATTCCACCATGGAGACTCCGCCCCAGCCGGGACAAGCTCTTAGCTCCCGTCTGATCTCCCATAGTGTAGTGAATGTGAGTCCAAGTAAGTATAAGTACAGGTAAGTTCAGCGGATAGGAAAAGATAGAGAAAGGAGAGATCGCGCACTGTCCATGGCCCGATTGTTGAGGTATTGCCCCGGCATTCAGCAAGTGTTGCTCGGAGAAACCATGGAAACCTACCGAACTGAGCATTTGGCCGCTAGAATTCTCCTCCAGACAGCTTTTGAATTCGACCTAGCCTTCTACTGAGACCATTCTGTTTTCTGAGATCACATGACCTTACAACGCATGCAAAACTTTGTAGAGAAGGCAAGCAACAAAAGGGAGATTAATGAGTTCGGGGCTGCTTGAGTGAAATTTTGAGGAAAGCACAAAAAAAACAAAAGTCCATTCCCTTCGTACTTAATATAAATAAAAAGGAACACAGGTTACAAGTTAAATTGCTGGTAATCAGGTTCATCTACACTTATGATCCTCTTTAAACTATAAATAAAGCGATGGCCAACACAGTGACAACTTAACACAGCAAAAAAGTACCATATGAATCTTACTATGCACATAAGGAAGGTGTACATATTACCCATTACTTATACAGAATTCAAGTTCACCTTTACTTGTGATACTTTGCAACTATAAATAAAGGCAATGGCAAACAGAAACATATCATTACACAATAATTGAATACCAAATGAATCTTAATTTTACAAGCAAATCTGAGTTGGGAAACATTCAATATTTTTAATTTATTGAGAAATAAGAAATATGAAATAAGAAATTATGTTTCCCTTTCGTCATTAAGTTTCATCGTTTGGCTTTCGTGAAGAGGACGACTATATGGAATCTCAAATAATCACCCAATTAACAAGTTCCAGTAAACATTCTCTTTCGACAACTGTATGGCACGTTTTATAGTTTCTATAAAATTTCAGTTAATCACTCACCGTACCCTCACCTGTCAATGGATATGTGCACGATTCCAACTCCCACAAGCTCGGCATCTCTCCATCCACGCACTCGTTCGGCGCGGCCGTGTGATAACGGGCAGGGGATTCTGAGCTGCCGCATAATCAGATAAACTTTTACTTCCTCCCGCGTAAGGTCGCGGGTCGTTTTGCAGCGAAGTGACCAGCTTCCTCGTGTGCCCTCTGCCTCGACGACTCACGCCTTGGCTCAGTTCAAAGTCTCCCAGCCTCACACACCGCCGTCCGTTCACTTCCAATCCCCATAACCGAATCCCCCTTCGTCCTCACGCACGCACTCGCCTTTCCAACAGACTGTCAGTGTTTATTCTTTGGAGTCAAAAGCCGGCGTGAGTTCAGAACTCACTAGCCTAGGTGGCGTTGTCGACTTCTAGGCGGCAATCACGCTGGAATTTGAAATTTATGATGCCTGCCTCGTGAGCAGCACTATGTCACATAACCTCCGCTTTTAGAGAAAAATGTTAAAAAAAAGAAAGTTTTCTTAAACAATTTAAAAAAGGTACCAATATAACACTATATACAATACAATGACTAATACTTACTTTAATTGTATCTACATGAAAGAACAGTTATACTCGCTTCCTTGTGAGCTAACTGAAAATAAGTGACAGACTTATTTGTTGCCAACTACAAGCGACCGTCTTGGGATCAAGAACAACGTTTTACAAAATGACCTATGTTCAAGTATAGTAACATTAAAAACAAAATTATAAATATAGATTTCTTGAGGCTGGATCAATTGGTACTGGATGAGAAATCGAAGCTTGTGAGCCATCTGGTACCGCAAAGCTTATTCGGTAGGCCACGATGTGGGATGGTCCTTTCATTTAGCTTGCGCGCATGCAGGCAGAGCCTGATTTGCCTATATGTGCATAATAATAATGACAATAATAATAATAATAATAATAATAATAATAATAATAATAATAATAATATATTGGATTAATAATGGATTTCTTCTGTTTGGCGATTAACCCTTCTTCAACCATAGTATTTATCAACTCATCAATCTCCTTCCTATGTGCTTCTAGTATCACATACTGATGCCCTGCGAACGGTGTCTCATCCCTTCAATTTTGAATTCAAATTTTGTCACAGCCCTCTTTGGTTTCACAAAAACATCTTTATATTTTGTCAATAATTAAATTATTAACCTCTGCTTCCATTAGTTAGGTTAACATTCTGTCGTACGGTCTTCCTAAAAATATTCCTCTAATTCATCCATTGAAATGCAATTTACCTCCTGTTGTTGAAATACACTAAAATTAGGATCTATTTCAATTTGATGATCCTGATGCAATACTAACACATTTCTTGGCAAGTCAATTATGAACTGGTATTATGTAAACAACCCAACCCTAGCATGAGAGGATATAGCAATTCTTCTGGTACAAGGGCTACCACCTCCTACTTTCTCTTGCCTAACTGAATTTGACCTATCTTTTCGTAGGGTGTAACACATACTTTATCTTAAAATCCTGCCCCCGTTGGGACTCAACGGACCTATCGGACAGAGCTGCTACAGCGTCAGCAGCAATATTATTATTATTATTATTATTATTATTATTATTATTATTATTATTATTATTATTATTATTATTATTATTATTATTATTATTAATATTTAATTATAATTTAGCTCGCGAATATGCCGACTAGTACCACGCATGCATGCATCCTGCATTTATTGTGGCTCAGTATCATTATCACGGTGGCAGGTGCATGTAACTTTAATTGGGGACCAGCATTTAGCTGAGTCCGATTTTTATTCCCCAGGGTTGTTAGCCCTGGGGGTAGGGAAAATGAAATGATGATGACAATGAGGGGTGAAAGGACAACACACTTATACAGACAGACACAAATACACCTATGCTCGAGGCGGGGGTCGAACCTGCGTTCTTCTAGTCGGAAACTACTCGGCACTACTGCGTTACTGATCTCGGCTGATAATAGGCTCGACATTATATTATTATTATTATTATTATTATTATTATTATTATTATTATTATTATTATTATTATTATTAATATTTAATTATAATTTAGTTCGCGAATTGGCCGACAACGCATGCATGCATCCTGCATTTATTGTGGCTCAGTATCATTATCACGGTGGCAGGTGCATGTAACTTTAATTGGGGACCAGCATTTAGCTGAGTCCGATTTTTATTCCACAGGGTTGTTAGCCCTGGGGGTAGGGAAAATGAAATGATGATGACAATGAAGGGTGAAAGGACGACACACTTATACAGACAGACACAAATACACCTATGCTCGAGGCGGGGGGTCGAACCTGCGATCTTCTAGTCGGAAACCACTCGGCACTACTGCCTTACTGATCTCGGCTGATAATGGGATCGACATTATATTATTATTATTATTATTATTATTATTATTATTATTATTATTATTATTATTGTTGTTGTTGTTGTTGTATTATAGTGTTCTGCCACCTGGTTGCATAAATCTACCTGCAGAAATAATGTCTATCTATCTATCTATCAAGAAACGCGTTGGCTTCTTCTCGACACCGCGAGCACCACCGCCCCCACCCGCACCATTGAGAAGGAATGCGCGTGCGCGACGCAGCCCTGAAGCGCGCACAGCCACGCGGCCACTCGGAGCGGCACGCAGTTTGTCGAGGACTTAAGAGCTCCCGGTAAGGCCCGGCCATTCAGCGCTTTCATTGTAGCTCCACGCCTCACTGCCCGGCCACTAGCGCACCTCTCCACATTTTTTGTCCGTTTGCTCACGCGCCTCTTGCCTGGCAGGTCTTTCGTCCACTGCGGAGGGCTCTTCCACGCGCCCCCGGGCCCTGCTGGGGATCCGTTTTATGAGTAAACGAACGCGGGTGAATGGAGCGACGGGGACCACGTGTTGGGCGCCATTGCATCTCCCAGGTGTAGGGGGCGTTACACGAAAAGTGGTAATGAAATTACTGGTTAATTTCATGAGAAGTAAATGTATGATACTTTCCTTTTGTTGGCTTAAAGGCAATTTTAAACAATCACATATATAAATACAGGGAACTGGAGTTCACATTATATATTCTTATTCATTTTTCCAAATGAATGACTGATTGTTAGTGATTCGGGGCTCTTCAACTGCTAAGGCAATTTGTCCTGTAAGTCTAGGGCATGTTTCTTCCTCGTTAGGTGACGCTGATCTTCTCCCGCTGGATGGCGAGATCCGGCGCCGACCTACCGTCGGCTAGCAAGGGTTTTCCTAACCAGATATCTCCCACCAGTGGGGCACCACCTATGCCAGTACATGCTGTAAGCTCCCGATCTGTCTCCCGGCCTGAGAGATAGTGTAGTGGATGTGAGTGTGTAAGTAAGGGTTGAGGATATGACAGGGAAGGGGAAGGAACAATCGCGTGCGGTCCGTAGCCCATTTGTTAGGATACTGCTCCGGCATTTGTCTGGTGTTGACAAGAAAAAACACGGAAAACTACCAATCAAATCAGCCGGGAACTAGAATTCTCCTCCAGACAACAACTCAATTTGACTGATTTAGCTGTCTAAAATTATGCCACCATCGGGATTCGAACCTTTGGCCTACATGTCAAACGCATTTTTTTCATTTATTTCTGCTCGGCCCGAAGACCCTCAGCAGACAAGAACAATAAATTGAGGGTACATTGAATTATATTTGCTCTGTTTAGGAAACATTATTGGCATTGAGTACACGTGAATTAAATGTCCAAAGCCACATCGGGTACATGATGATTAGGGAGGGTCGAAGAATTCTCGCGGTAGTTTCCGCTTAAGTCTGTTGTGGTGAGGATTCGGTTATCCGATTTTGCAATCTACGGCTGAGGGAATCTGGGGAAATTTTGGATAGAAGCGAGAGAATGGGAGGGAGATCGGGGTAATGCCGATTTTGTTATGTAACTGGGAGTTAGGTACAAACCAGGGAGCTTTTCTAAAGGTTCGGAGGAATTTATTTTGGAGCATCTACAACTTTTTGGATATTTGATTTTCTGACTATAGCCCACATAAGAGAAGAGTAGGATAGGATTGGACGGAGTTTGGTATACGTGAGTATATATATATATATATATATATATATATATATATATATATATATATATATATATATATATTGATACTCACGTATACCATAGTTTGGTATATGTGAATATCAATATCAAGTCGCAGGGATGATGACATTTAATATATAGTTACAGGCACTGCAGAGAACAGTTCTTGCCCTGAGACACCTCTCCCGGTCATTAGTGCACGTTTCAACAATTTCTTAACATTATAATCATCACATTCTCTATTTTATTTATTTATTTATTTATTTATTTATTTATTTATTTATTTATTTATTTATTTATTTATCTATTTATTTATCTATTTATTTATCTATTTATTTATCTATTTATTTATCTATTTATTTATCTATTTATTTATCTATTTATTTATCTATTTATTTATTTATTTATTTATTTATTTATTTATTTATTTATTTATTTATTTATTTATTTATTTATTTATTTATTTATTTATTTATTTATTTATTTATTTATTTATTTATTTATTTATTTATTTATTTAATTTGTCGTATAAAATGCATTCATGGAGACGGATCTACGGCTGTGGTTTCAAAGCCAGCAAAAACGGCGTCCAGTTTCCCCGGTAAGGTGCTTGTGTTGAGATGATACGTGATGGACGTGAAGATGGCAAAATGAGTGAAAGGTAAATGGATGAACGATTAATCATTTTTCTTCTGAGGATTTTCCATGTGTTGTTGTCTGTGACGTGTTGCGATATTTGACCATCACCATTTGTAATGCTTGATTGTAAAATGTTGTTGTATTTGTTCATATGATTGTTCTTACTGCCATCACTATTAATGACGTCTTGTGCTGCAGTTAATAACACCAATTTAAATAAATAGAAAATTAATTATTCATTAACAAACTATTTCCACGCACGCGATCGATGTATTCTAACAAACATCTATTCAAAAATCTGTAACTTTATTTAAGAATTCAATTTAAAGAACACTCTTCCTGGAATTGATTAACATATTGTGGTTTAATCGATATTTGCTAGTTTCCATTTTATATCAATTTAATTGGTCACAAATGCAAGCGCCTACGAGCGTGCTGCACTAACTGTCTGTTAGTTGTTTAAGGCACACACACACACACACACACACACACACACACACACACACACACACATATTAAACATATTTACTAACATCGAAACTTTAAAACTACATTGAATAGGAACAAGATATATAAATTCAAACGTATCAGATGTAAGTTGTACTACGCTGCACACGGCTAGATTGAGATTATTCTCAAGACAGCATCAAACCTATGGGCACGAACTGGAATATATGACATCTGATAACAAAAATAGAGAGGTTCTGAGAAACGCAGTGTTCTCAAAAATGTCTATGACGCTATATGAGCAGAAGAACAACTGTGTCAACTGAGAAATCGAATGCATGTGTCGCAGGATTAAGGCGTACGTTTCTTGCCTCTACTGCGAAGTAACATTGTCTTTCTCAGATATTTCCGTTAAAGCTTTGATTTCATTAGATAGCTGTCCGAAACTCGAGAGAAATATTGTTTAAAATTAAACAAATATTCTTCGTAATAATAAAATAATTTTCTTTCCTTTAGTGACCATTTTGAAAATATTATTAACATTTTTGCATTAATTTACGGAGGACATAGGCACACAGATCGTCCATGTTTTGCTCCACGACACACTATATCCGTTCTTACATCTCGTAAACATCACAGATCATTTCAAAGGAAAAGTACTATTTGAAAGCCTAAGCATAAAAATATCGCTGGATTTTTAAGCGCGCCTATGCGCTAGAATAACCCGGTCACGGCCTCACGTCTCTGGGTTCATTGCTTTGGCGTTCATGCGCAGAAGGACTTCGACAAGCGATTCTGGGAATCAAGTGGGGCAACGAGAGCTAACAGACGCTGTGGAAAAGTCCACATCAGACTGAGCAAGATTCCTCACGTACCTAAAAATTAGGGCCAAACGATGACAGATTATGGTACCGTAGGCCCCACACTTCACATAAATGCCTCAATATGCCTCACATAAGTGCCTCAATATAAATAATAATTTAGCGACAATTTTTGCTTGTAGAAGTAAGAGGTTAGCAATAGCGTAAGCCGTAACTACATATGATCAACAGAAATATTTTTTTATAATAATAACAATAATAAAAATAATATTATACTTATACACATCTTACAACAACTATAAGAAACGAAAAAAAAAACTATTTACACGGAGAGTTGAAAAAGATATACACAATCCCGTCTGCTGTTTTCCATAGTTTGATACAATTCTCTAGACAATGACGAAAGCTAATTAAGATTAAGCTATTTAAATATACAAAATATCCTTGATACGTGCATACACCAATTCCAACGATATTTCATGTACAAATGTTCGAAAACTTACCGAAAATTCTCCAGATCTACAAAATGTCTCCCGTCCGAATGCCGTCAATTATATGTCCTCGCACTGCTCCGTCATCGTAAGTTCTGACAGCAAGACAAATTTTGAAATGTTCCCTGAAAATCCTAACTGAATGATAACCACATTCTATAATACAATCATTTAAACGACAGAGGCCACGAAACAACCCGTGAAAATTGGTCAATACCTAGGTGGCATCATTACTGATTATAGTAAACTAACAGGAGATGCCGAGGACTGAACTCGAAGCCTCACACATGAAAAGCGAGCGCTCTACCACTAAGCTACATCCCCGGAGTTCAAGGGCCTCACATTCGCATAAATAGTGTTATTCCCTATTCACAAGGCGAAAACTAGAGATGCCGAGGATAGAACTCGGGGCCGCTCACATGCAAAGCGAGCGCCCTACCACTGAGCAACATCCCCGGAGTTCCAGGTTTTCACATTTGCATAAATAGTGTTTTTCACTATTCACAAGGCGAAAACTGGAGATGCCGAGGATTGAAGTCGAGGCATCTCACATGCAAAGCAAGCGCTCTACAACTAAGCTACATCCCCGGAGTTCAAGGGTTTCACATTTGCATAAATAGTGTTTTTCACTATTCACAAGGCGAAAACTGGAAATGCCGAGGATTGAACTCTGGGCCTCTCACATGCAAAGCGAGCGCTCTACCACTGAGCTACATCCCCGGAGTTCAAGGGTTTCACATTTGCATAAATAGTGTTTTTCACTATTCACAAGGCGAAAACTGGAAATGCCGAGGATTGAACTCGGGGCCTCTCACATGCAAAGCAAGCGCTCTACCACTGAGCTACATCCCCGGAGATCAAGTCTTTCGCATTCGCAAAATTACTGTTATTCCCTATTCACAAGGCGAAAAGTTGGAAATGCCGAGGATTAAACTCGGGGCCTCTCACATGCAAAGCGAGCGCTCTACCACTGAGCTACATCCCCGTTGTTCAAGGTTTTCACATTCGCATAAAAAGTGTTTTTCTCTATTCACAAGGCGAAAAACTGGAGATGACGAGGATTGAACTCGGGGCCTCTCACACGCAAAGCGAGCGCTCTACCACTGAGCTACATCCCCGGAGTTCACTAATTTCACATTCGCAAAAATAGTGTGTTATTCCCTATTCACAAGGCGAAAACTGGAGATGCCGAGGATTGAACGCGGGGCCTCTCACATGCAATGCGAGCGCTCTACCACTGAGCTACATCCCCAGACTTCAGGGACTTCACATTTGTATAAATAGTGTCTTTCACTATTCACAAGGCGAAAATTGGAGATGCCGAGGATTGAACCCGGGGCCTCTCACATGCAAAGCGAGCGCTACACCACTGAGCTACATCCCCGGAGATCAAAGCTTTCGCATTCGCAAAATTACTGTTATTCCCTATTCACAAGGCGAAAGGTTGGAGATGCCGAGGATTGAACTCGGGGCCTCTCACATGCAAAGCGAGCGCTCTACCACTGAGCTACATCCCCGGAGATCAACGCTTTCGCATTATCAAAAAAACTGTAATTCCCTATTCACAAGGCGAAAACTGGAGATGCCGAGGATTGAACTCGGGGCCTCTCACATGCAAAGCGAGCGCTCTACCACTGAGCTACATCCCCGGAGTTCAGGGATTTCACATTTGTATAAATAGTGTTTTTCACTATTCACAAGGCGAAAACTGGAGATGCCGAGGATTGAACTCGGGGCCTCTCACATGCAAAGCGAGCGCTCTACCTCTGAGCTACATCCCCGGAGATCAAGGCTTTCGCATTCGCAAAACTACTGTTATTCCCTATTCACAAGGCGAAAAGTGAAGATGCCCAGGATCGAACTCGGGGCCTCTCACATGCAAAGCTAGCACTCCTGCCACTGAGCTACATACCCGTTGTTCAAGGTTTTCACATTCGCATAAATAGTGTTTTTCCCTATTCACAAGGCGAAAACTGGAGATGCCGAGGATTGAACGCGGGGCCTTTCACATGCAAAGCGAGCGCTCTACCACTGCGCTACATCCCCGGACATCAGGGATTTCACATTTGTATAAATAGTGTTTTTCACTATTCACAAGGCGAAAACTGGAGACGCCGAAAATTGAACTCGGGGCCTCTCACATGCAAAGCGAGTGCTCTACGACTGAGCTACATCCCTGGAGATCAAGGCTTTCGCATTCGCAAAATTACTGTTATTACCTATTCACAAGGCGAACTACATCCCCGTTGTTCAAGGTTTTAACATTCGCATAAATAGTGTTTTTCCCTATTCACAAGGCGAAAACTGGAGACACCGAGGATTGAACTCGGGGCCACTCACATGCAAAGCGAGCGCTCTACCACTGAGCTACATCCCAGGAGTTCAGGGATTTCACATTTGTATAAATAATGTTTTTCACTATTCACAAGGCGAAAACTGGAGATGCCGAGGATAGAACTCGGGGCCTCTCACATGCAAAACGAGCGCTCTACCACTGAGCTCCATCCCCGGAGTTCAAGGGTTTCACATTCGCATAAATAGTGTGTAATTCCCTATTCACAAGGCGAAAAATTGGAGATGCCGAGGATTGAACTCGGGGCCTCTCACACGCACAGCGAGCACTCTACCACTGAGCTACATCCCCGTTGTTCAAGGTTTACACATTCGCATAAATAGTGTGTTATTCCCTATTCACAAGGCGAAAAATTGGAGACGCTGAGGATTGATCTCGGGGCCTCTCACACGCAAAGCGAGCGCTCTACCACTGAGCTACATCCCCGGAGTTCAAGGGTTTCACATTCGCATAAATAGTGTGTTATTCCCTATTCACAAGGCGAAAACTGGAGATGCCGAGGATTGAACTCGGTGCCACTCACATGCAAAGCGAGCGCTCTACCATTGAGCTGCACCTCCGGATTTCAGGGATTTCACATTTGTATTAATAGTGTTTTTCACTATTCACAAGGCGAAAACTGGAGATGGCGAGGATTGAACCCGGGGCCTCTCACATGCAAAGCGAGTGCTCTACCACTGAGCTACATCCCCGTTGTTCAATGCTTTCACATTCGCATAAATAGTGTTTTTCTCTATTCAAAAGGCGAAAAACTGGAGATGACGAGGATTGAACTCGGGGCCTCTCACACGCGAAGCGAGCGCTCTACCACTGAGCTACATCCCCGGAGTTCAGTGATTTCACATTTGTATAAATAGTATTTTTCACTATTCACAAGGCGAAAACTGAAGATGCCGAGGATTGAACTCGGGGCCTCTCACATGAAAAGCGAGCGCTCTACCACTGAGCTACATTCCCGGAGTTCAATAATTTCACATAGTGTGTTATTCCCTATTCACAAGGCGAAAACTGGAGATGCCGAGGATTGAAGTCGGGGCCTCTCACATGCAAAGTGAGCGCTCTACCACTGAGCTACATCCCTGGACTTAAGGGATTTCACATTTGTATAAATAGTGTTTTTCACTATTCTCAAGGCGAAAATTGGAGATGCTGAGGATTGAACCCGGGGCCTCTCACATGCAAAGCGAGCGCTATACCACTGAGCTATATCCCCGGAGATCAAAGCTTTCGCATTCGCAAAACTACTGTTATTCCCTATTCACAAGGCGAAAAGTGAAGATGCCCAGGATTGAACTCGGGGCCTCTCACAAGCAAAGCTAGCGCTCTGCCACTGAGCTACATACCCGTTGTTCAAGGTTTTCACATTCGCATAATTAGTGTTTTTCCCTATTCACAAGGCGAAAAATGGAGATGCCGAGGATTGAACGCGGGGCCTCTCACATGCAAAGCGAGCGCTCTACCACTGATCTACATCCCCGGAGTTCAGGGATTTCACATTTGTATAAATAGTGTTTTTCACTATTCACAAGGCGAAAACTGGAGATGCCGAGGATTGAACTCGGTGCCACTCACATGCAAAGCGAGCGCTCTACCACTGATCTGCACCTTCGGATTTCAGGGATTTCACATTTGTATAAATAGTGTTTTTCACTATTCACAAGGCGAAAACTGGAGATGGCGAGGATTGAACCTGGGGCCTCTCACATGCAAAGCGAGCGCTCTACCACTGAGCTACATTCCCGGAGTGCAATTATTTCACATTCGCATAAATAGTGTGTTATTCCCTATTCACAAGGCGAAAACTGGAGATGCCGAGAATTGAACGCGGGGCCTCTCACATGCAAAGCGAGCGCTCTACCACTGAGCTACATTCCCGGAGTTCAATAATTTCACATTCGCAAAAATAGTGTGTTATTCCCTATTCACAAGGCGAAAACGAGATGCCGAGGATTGAACGCGGGGCTTCTCACATGCAAAGCGAGCGCTCTACCACTGAGCTACATTCCCGGAGTTCAATAATTTCACATTCGCAAAAATAGTGTGTTATTCCCTATTCACAAGGCGAAAACTGGAGATGCCGAGGATTGAACGCGGGGCCTCTCACTTGCAAAGCGAGCGCTCTACCACTGAGCTACATCCCCGGAATTCAGGGATTTCACATTTGTATAAATAGTGTTTTTCACTATTCACAAGGCGAAAACTGGAGATGCCGAGGATTGAACTCGGGGCCTCTCACATGCAAAGCGAGCGCTCCACCACTGAGCTACATTCCCGGAGTTTAATAATTTCACATTCGCATAAATAGTATGTTATACCCTATTCACAAGGCGAAAACTGGAGATGCCGAGGATTGAACGCCGGGCCTCTCACATGCAAAGCGAGCGCTCTACCACTGAGCTACATCCCCGGACTTCAAGGATTTCACATTTGTATAAATAGTGTTTTTCACTATTCACAAGGCGAAAATTGGAGATGCCGAGGATTAAACCCGGGGCCTCTCACATGCAAAGCGAGCGCTATACCACTGAGCTACATCCCCGGAGATCAAAGCTTTCGCGTTCGCAAAATTTCTGTTATTCCCTATTCACCAGGCGAAAAGTTGGAGATGCCGGGGATTGAACTCGGGGCCTCTCACACGCAAAGCGAGTGCTCTACCACTGAGCTACATTCCCGGAGTTCAGGGATTCCACATTTGTATAAATAGTGTGTTATTCCCTATTCACAAGGCGAAAACTGGAGATGCCGAGGATTGAAGTCAGGGCCTCTCACATGAAAAGCGAGCGCTCTACCACTGAGCTACATCCCCGGAGTTCAGGCATTTCACATTTGTATAAATAGTGTTTTTCACTATTCACATGGCGAAAACTGGAGATACCGAGGATTGAACTCGGGGCCTCCTACATGCAAAGCGAGCTCTCTACCACTGAGCTATATCCCCGGAGTTCAATAATTTCACATTCGCATAAAGTGTTTTTCGCTATTCACAAGGCGAAAATTGGAGATGCCGAGGATTGAACTCGGGGCCTCTCACATGCAAAGCGAGCGCTCTACCACTGAGCTACATCCCCGGAGTTCAATAATTTCACATTCGCATAAATAGTGTGTTATTCCCAATTCACAAGGCGAAAACAGGAGATACCGAGGATTGAACGCGGGGCCTCTCACATGCAAAGCGAGCGCTCTACCACTGAGCTACATCCCCGGAGATCAAGGCTTTCGCATTCGCAAAAATACTGTTATTCCTTATTCACAAGGCGAAAACTTGAGATGCCGAGGATTGAACTCGGGGCCTCTCACATGCAAAGCGAGCGCTCTACCACTGAGCTACATCCCTGGAGATCAAAGCTTTCGCATTCGCAAAATTACTGTTATTCCCTATTCACAAGGCGAAAAGTTGGAGATGCGGAGGATTGAACTCGGTGCCTCTCACATGCAAACGAGCGCTCTACCACTGAGCTACATCCCCGGAGATCAAGGCTTTCGCATTCGCAAAAATACTGTTATTCCTTATTCACAAGGCGAAACTGGAGATGCCGAGGATTGAACTCGGGGCCTCTCACATGCAAACCGAGCGCTCTACCACTAAGCTACATCCCTGGAGATCAAGGCTTTCGCATTCGCAAAATTACTGTTATTCCCTATTCACAAGGCGAAAAGTTGGAGATGCCGAGGATTGAACTCGGGGCCTCTCACATGCAAAGCGAGCGCTCTACCACTGAGCTACATCCCCGGAGTTCAATACATTCACATTCGCATAAATAGTGTGTTATTCCCTATTCACAAGGCGAAAATTGGAGATGCCGAGGATTGAACGCGGGGGCCTCTCACATGCAAAGCGAGCGCTCTACCACTGAGCTACATCCCCGGACTTCAGGGATTTCACATTTGTATAAATAGTGTTTTTCACTATTCACAAGGCGAAAATTGGAGATGCCGAGGATTGAACACGTGGCCTCTCACATGCAAAGCGAGCGGTCTACCACTGAGCTACATCCCCGGAGATCAAAGCTTTCGCATTCGCAAAATTACTGTTATTCCCTATTCACAAGGCGAAAAGTTGGAGATGTCGAGGTTTGAACTCGGGGCCTCTCACATGCAAAGCGAGCGCTCTACCACTGAGCTACATCCCCGGGGTTCAGGGATTTCACATTTGTATAAATACTGTGTTATTCCCTATTCACAAGGCGAAAACTGGATGCGCCGAGGATTGAACTGGGGGCCTCTCACATGCAAAGCGAGTGCTCTACCTCTGAGCTACATCCCCGGAGTTCAGGGATTTCACATTTGTATAAATAGTTTTTTTCACTATTTACAAGGCGAAAACTGGAGATGCCGAGGATTGAACTCGGGGCCTCTCACATGCAAATCGAGCGCTCTACCACTGAGCTACATTCCCGGAGTTCAATAATTTCACATTCGCAAAAATAGTGTGTTATTCCCTATTCACAAGGCGAAAACTGGAGAGGCCGAGGATTGAACGCGGGGCCTCTCACATGCAATGCGAGCGCTCTACCACTGAGCTACATCCCCGGAGTTCAGGGATTCCACATTTGTATAAATAGTGTGTTATTCCCTATTCAGAAGGCGAAAACTGGAGGTGCCGAGGATTGAAGTCGGGGCCGCTCACATGCAAAGCGAGCGCTCTACCACTGAGCTACATCCCCGGAGTTCAAGGATTTCACATTTGTATAAATAGTGTTTTTCACTATTCACAAGGCGAAAACTGGAGATGCCGAGGATTGAACGCGGGGCCTCTCACATGCAAAGATAGCGCTCTACCACTGAGCTACATCCCCGTACTTCAGGGATTTCACATTTGTATAAATAGTGTTTTTCACTATTCACAAGGCGAAAATTGGAGATGCCGAGGATTGAACACGGGGCCTCTCACACGAAAAGCGAGCGCTCTACCACTGAGCTACATCCCCGGAGATCAAAGCTTTCGCATTCGCAAAATTACTGTTATTCCCTATTCACAAGGCGAAAAGTTGGAGATGCCGAGGATTGAACTCGGGGCCTCTCACATGCAAAGCGAGCGCTCTACTACTGAGCTACATCCCGTTGTTCAAGGTTTTCACATTTGCATAAATAGTGTTTTTCCCTATACACAAGGCGAAAACTGGAGATGGCGAGGATTGAACTCGGGGCCTCTCACATGCAAAGCGAGCGCTCTACTACTGAGCTACATCACCGGAGTTCAATAATTTCACATTCGCATAAATAGTGTGTTATTCCCTATTCACAAGGCAAAAACTGGAGATGCCGAGGATTGAACTCGGGGCCTCTCACATGCAAAGCGAGCGCTCTACCACTGAGCTACATCCCGTTGTTCAAGGTTTTCACATTCGCATAAATAGTGTTTTTCCCTATTCACAAGGCGAAAACTGGAGATGCCGAGGATTGAATTTGGGACCTCTCACATGCAAGGCGAGCGCTCTACCACTGAGCTACATCCCCGGAGATCAACGCTTTCGCATTCGCAATATTACTGTTATTCCTTATTCACAAGGCGAAACATTGGAGATGCCGAGGATTGAACTTCGGGCCTCTCACATGCAAAGCGAGCGCTCTACCTCTGAGCTACATCCCCGGAGGTCAAGGCTTTCGCATTCGCAAAACTACTGTTATTCCCTATTCACAAGGCGAAAAGTGAAGATGCCCAGGATTGAACTCGGGGCCTCTCACAAGCAAAGCTAGCGCTCTGCCACTGAGCTCCATACCCGTTGGTCATGGTTTTCACATTCGCATAATTAGTGTTTTTCCCTATTCACAAGGCGAAAAATGGAGATGCCGAGGATTGAACGCGGGGCCTCTCACATGCAAAGCGAGCGCTCTACCACTGAGCTAGATCCCTGGAGGTCAAGGCTTTCGCATTCGCAAAATTACTGTTATTCCTTATTCACAAGGCGAAAAGTTGGAGATGCCGAGGATTGAACTCGGGGCCTCTCACATGCAAAGCGAGCGCTCTACCACTGAGCTACATCCCTGGAGTTCAAGGATTTCACATTCGCATAAATAGTGTGTTATTCCCTATTCACAAGGCGAAAACTGGAGATGCCGAGGTTTGTACTCGGGGCCTCTCACATGCAAAGCGAGCGTTCTACCACTGATCTACATCCCCGGAGTTCAGGGATTTCACATTTGTATAAATAGTGTTTTTCACTATTCACAAGGCGAAAACTGGAGATACCGAGGATTGAACTCGGTGCCACTCACATGCAAAGCGAGCGCTCTACCACTGATCTGAACTTTCGGATTTCAGGGATTTCACATTTGTATAAATAGTGTTTTTCACTATTCACAAGGCGAAAACTGGAGATGGCGAGGATTGAACCTGGGGCCTCTCACATGCAAAGCGAGCGCTCTACCACTGAGCTACATTCCCGGAGTGCAATTATTTCACATTCGCATAAATAGTGTGTTATTCCCTATTCACAAGGCGAAAACTGGAGATGCCGAGGATTGAACGCGGGGCCTCTCACATGCAAAGCGAGCGCTCTACCACTGAGCTACATCCCGGAATTCAGGGATTTCACATTTGTATAAATAGTGTTTTTCACTATTCACAAGGCGAAAACTGGAGATGCCGAGGATTGAACTCGGGGCCTCTCACATGCAAAGCGAGCGCTCCACCACTGAGCTACATTCCCGGAGTTCAATAATTTCACATTCGCATAAATAGTATGTTATTCCCTATTCACAAGGCGAAAACTGGAGATGCCGAGGATTGAACGCCGGGCCTCTCACATGCAAAGCGAGCGCTCTACCACTGAGCTACATCCCCGGACTTCAAGGATTTCACATTTGTATAAATAGTGTTTTTCACTATTCACAAGGCGAAAATTGGAGATGCCGAGGATTAAACCCGGGGCCTCTCACATGCAATGCGAGCGCTATACCACTGAGCTACATCCCCGGAGATCAAAGCTTTCGCGTTCGCAAAATTTCTGTTATTCCCTATTCACAAGGCGAAAAGTTGGAGATGCCGGGGATTGAACTCGGGGCCTCTCACACGCAAAGCGAGTGCTCTACCACTGAGCTACATTCCCGGAGTTCAGGGATTCCACATTTGTATAAATAGTGTGTTATTCCCTATTCACAAGGCGAAAACTGGAGATGCCGAGGATTGAAGTCAGGGCCTCTCACATGCAAAGCGAGCGCTCTACCACTGAGCTACATCCCCGGAGTTCAGGCATTTCACATTTGTATAAATAGTGTTTTTCGCTATTCACAAGGCGAAAATTGGAGATGCCGAGGATTGAACTCGGGGCCTCTCACATGCAAAGCGAGCGCTCTACCACTGAGCTACATCCCCGGAGTTCAATAATTTCACATTCGCATAAATAGTGTGTTATTCCCTATTCACAAGGCGAAAACAGGAGATACCGAGGATTGAACGCGGGGCCTCTCACATGCAAAGCGAGCGCTCTACCACTGAGCTACATCCCCGGAGATCAAGGCTTTCGCATTCGCAAAATTACTGTTATTCCTTATTCACAAGGCGAAAACTTGAGATGCCGAGGATTGAACTCGGGGCCTCTCACATGCAAAGCGAGCGCTCTACCACTGAGCTACATCCCTGGAGATCAAAGCTTTCGCATTCGCAAAATTACTGTTATTCCCTATTCACAAGGCGAAAAGTTGGAGATGCGGAGGATTGAACTCGGTGCCTCTCACATGCAAAGCGAGCGCTCTACCACTGAGCTACATCCCCGGAGATCAAGGCTTTCGCATTCGCAAAAATACTGTTATTCCTTATTCACAAGGCGAAACTGGAGATGCCGAGGATTGAACTCGGGGCCTCTCACATGCAAACCGAGCGCTCTACCACTAAGCTACATCCCTGGAGATCAAGGCTTTCGCATTCGCAAAATTACTGTTATTCCCTATTCACAAGGCGAAATGTTGGAGATGCCGAGGATTGAACTCGGGGCCTCTCACATGCAAAGCGAGCGCTCTACCACTGAGCTACATCCCCGGAGTTCAATACATTCACATTCGCATAAATAGTGTGTTATTCCCTATTCACAAGGCGAAAACTGGAGATGCCGAGGATTGAACGCGGGGGCCTCTCACATGCAAAGCGAGCGCTCTACCACTGAGCTACATCCCCGGACTTCAGGGATTTCACATTTGTATAAATAGTGTTTTTCACTATTCACAAGGCGAAAATTGGAGATGCCGAGGATTGAACACGTGGCCTCTCACATGCAAAGCGAGCGCTCTACCACTGAGCTACATCCCCGGAGATCAAAGCTTTCGCATTCGCAAAATTACTGTTATTCCCTATTCACAAGGCGAAAAGTTGGAGATGTCGAGGTTTGAACTCGGGGCCTCTCACATGCAAAGCGAGCGCTCTACCACTGAGCTACATCCCCGGGGTTCAGGGATTTCACATTTGTATAAATACTGTGTTATTCCCTATTCACAAGGCGAAAACTGGATGCGCCGAGGATTGAACTGGGGGCCTCTCACATGCAAAGCGAGTGCTCTACCACTGAGCTACATCCCCGGAGTTCAGGGATTTCACATTTGTATAAATAGTTTTTTTCACTATTTACAAGGCGAAAACTGGAGATGCCGAGGATTGAACTCGGGGCCTCTCACATGCAAATCGAGCGCTCTACCACTGAGCTACATTCCCGGAGTTCAATAATTTCACATTCGCAAAAATAGTGTGTTATTCCCTATTCACAAGGCGAAAACTGGAGAGGCCGAGGATTGAACGCGGGGCCTCTCACATGCAATGCGAGCGCTCTACCACTGAGCTACATCCCCGGAGTTCAGGGATTCCACATTTGTATAAATAGTGTGTTATTCCCTATTCAGAAGGCGAAAACTGGAGATGCCGAGGATTGAAGTCGGGGCCGCTCACATGCAAAGCGAGCGCTCTACCACTGAGCTACATCCCCGGAGTTCAAGGATTTCACATTTGTATAAATAGTGTTTTTCACTATTCACAAGGCGAAAACTGGGGATGCCGAGAATTGAACGCGGGGCCTCTCACATGCAAAGATAGCGCTCTACCACTGAGCTACATCCCCGTACTTCAGGGATTTCACATTTGTATAAATAGTGTTTTTCACTATTCACAAGGCGAAAATTGGAGATGCCGAGGATTGAACACGGGGCCTCTCACACGAAAAGCGAGCGCTCTACCACTGAGCTACATCCCCGGAGATCAACGCTTTCGCATTCGCAATATTACTGTTATTCCTTATTCACAAGGCGAAACATTGGAGATGCCGAGGATTGAACTTCGGGCCTCTCACATGCAAAGCGAGCGCTCTACCTCCGAGCTACATCCCCGGAGATCAAGGCTTTCGCATTCGCAAAACTACTGTTATTCCCTATTCACAAGGCGAAAAGTGAAGATGCCCAGGATTGAACTCGGGGCCTCTCACAAGCAAAGCTAGCGCTCTGCCACTGAGCTACATACCCGTTGGTCATGGTTTTCACATTCGCATAATTAGTGTTTTTCCCTATTCACAAGGCGAAAAATGGAGATGCCGAGGATTGAACGCGGGGCCTCTCACATGCAAAGCGAGCGCTCTACCACTGAGCTAGATCCCTGGAGGTCAAGGCTTTCGCATTCGCAAAATTACTGTTATTCCTTATTCACAAGGCTAAAAGTTGGAGATGCCGAGGATTGAACTCGGGGCCTCTCACATGCAAAGCGAGCGCTCTACCACTGAGCTACATCCCTGGAGTTCAAGGATTTCACATTCGCATAAATAGTGTGTTATTCCCTATTCACAAGGCGAAAACTGGAGATTCCGAGGTTTGTACTCGGGGCCTCTCACATGCAAAGCGAGCGTTCTACCACTGATCTACATCCCCGGAGTTCAGGGATTTCACATTTGTATAAATAGTGTTTTTCACTATTCACAAGGCGAAAACTGGAGATACCGAGGATTGAACTCGGTGCCACTCACATGCAAAGCGAGCGCTCTACCACTGATCTGAACCTTCGGATTTCAGGGATTTCACATTTGTATAAATAGTGTTTTTCACTATTCACAAGGCGAAAACTGGAGATGGCGAGGATTGAACCTGGGGCCTCTCACATGCAAAGCGAGCGCTCTACCACTGAGCTACATTCCCGGAGTGCAATTATTTCACATTCGCATAAATAGTGCAATTATTTCACATTCGCACAAGGCGAAAACTGGAGATGCCGAGGATTGAACGCGGGGCCTCTCACATGCAAAGCGAGCGCTCTACCACTGAGCTACATTCCCGGAGTTCAATAATTTCACATTCGCAAAAATAGTGTGTTATTCCCTATTCACAAGGCGAAAACGAGATGCCGAGGATTGAACGCGGGGCTTCTCACATGCAAAGCGAGCGCTCTACCACTGAGCTACATTCCCGGAGTGCAATTATTTCACATTCGCATAAATAGTGTGTTATTCCCTATTCACAAGGCGAAAACTGGAGATGCCGAGGATTGAACGCGGGGCCTCTCACTTACAAAGCGAGCGCTCTACCACTGAGCTACATCCCCGGACTTCAGGGATTTCACATTTGTAAAAATAGTGTTTTTCACTATTCACAAGGCGAAAATTGGAGATGCCGAGGATTGAACCCGGGGCCTCTCACATGCAAAGCGAGCGCTCTACCACTGAGCTACGTCCCCGGAGATCAACGCTTTCGCATTATCAAAAATACTGTTTTTCCCTATTCACAAGGCGAAAACTGGATATGCCGAGGATTGAACGCCGGGCTTCTCACATGCAAAGCGAGCGCTCTACCACTGAGCTACATCCCCGGACTTCTAGGATTTCACATTTGTATAAATAGTGTTTTTCACTATTCACAAGGCGAAAATTGGAGATGCCGAGGATTAAACCCGGTGCCTCTCACATGCAAAGCGAGCGCTATACCACTGAGCTACATCCCCGGAGATCAAAGCTTTCGCGTTCGTAAAATTTCTGTTATTCCCTATTCACAAGGCGAAAAGTTGGAGATGCCGGGGATTGAACTCGGGGCCTCTCACACGCAAAGCGAGTGCTCTACCACTGAGCTACATTCCCGGAGTTCAGGGATTCCACATTTGTATAAATAGTGTGTTATTCCCTATTCACAAGGCGAAAACTGGAGATGCCGAGGATTGAAGTCAGGGCCTCTCACATGCAAAGCGAGCGCTGTACCACTGAGCTGCATCCCCGGAGTTCAGGCATTTCACATTTGTATAAATAGTGTTCTTCACTATTCACATGGCGAAAACTGGAGATACCGAGGATTGAACTCGGGGCCTCCTACATGCAAAGCGAGCTCTCTACCACTGAGCTATATCCCCGGAGTTCAATAATTTCACATTCGCATAAAGTGTTTTTCGCTATTCACAAGGCGAAAATTGGAGATGCCGAGGATTGAACTCGGGGCCTCTCACATGCAAAGCGAGCGCTCTACCACTGAGCTACACCCCCGGAGATCAAGGCTTGCGCATTCGCAAAAATACTGTTATTCCTTATTCACAAGGCGAAACTGGAGATGCCGAGGATTGAACTCGGGGCCTCTCACATGCAAAGCGAGCGCTCTACCACTAAGCTACATCCCTGGAGATCAAGGCTTTCGCATTCGCAAAATTACTGTTATTCCCTATTCACAAGGCGAAAAGTTGGAGATGCCGAGGATTGAACTCGGGGCCTCTCACATGCAAAGCGAGCGCTCTACCACTGAGCTACATCCACGGAGTTCAATACATTCACATTCGCATAAATAGTGTGTTATTCCCTATTCACAAGGCGAAAACTGGAGATGCCGAGGATTGAACGCGGGGGCCTCTCATATGCAAAGCGAGCGCTCTACCACTGAGCTACAGCCCCGGACTTCAGGGATTTCACATTTGTATAAATAGTGTTTTTCACTATTCACAAGGCGAAAATTGGAGATGCCGAGGATTGAACACGTGGCCTCTCACATGCAAAGCGAGCGCTCTACCACTGAGCTACATCCCCGGAGATCAAAGCTTTCGCATTCGCAAAATTACTGTTATTCCCTATTCACAAGGCGAAAAGTTGGAGATGTCGAGGTTTGAACTCGGGGCCTCTCACATGCAAAGCGAGCGCTCTACCACTGAGCTACATCCCCGGGGTTCAGGGATTTCACATTTGTATAAATACTGTGTTATTCCCTATTCACAAGGCGAAAACTGGATGCGCCGAGGATTGAACTGGGGGCCTCTCACATGCAAACGAGCGCTCTACCACTGAGCTACATCCCCGGAGTTCAATAATTTCACATTCGCAAAAATAGTGTGTTATTCCCTATTCACAAGGCGAAAACTGGAGATGCCGAGGATTGAACGCGGGGCCTCTCACATGCAAAGCGAGCGCTCTACCACTGAGCTACATCCCCGGACTTCTGGGATTTCACATTTGTATAAATAGTGATTTTCACTATTCACAAGGCGAAAATTGGAGATGCCGGGGATTGAACCCGGGGCCTCTCACATGCAAAGCGAGCGCTATACCACTGAGCTACATCCCCGGATGTCAAAGCTTTCGCATTCGCAAAATTACTGTTATTCCCTATTCACAAGGCGAAAAGTTGGAGATGCCGAGGATTGAACTCGGGGCCTCTCACATGCAAAGCGAGCGTTCTACCACTGAGCTACATCCCCGGAGATAAACGCTTTCGCATTATCAAAAATACTGTTATTCCCTATTTACAAGGCGAAAACTGGAGATTCCGAGGATTGAACTCGGGGCCTCTCACATGCAAAGCGAGTGCTCTACCACTGAGCTACATCCCCGGTGTTCAGGGATTCCACATTTGTATAAATAGAGTGTTATTCCCTATTCACAAGGCGAAAACTGGAGATGCCGAGGAATGAAGTCGGGGCCTCTCACATGCAAAGCGAGCGCTCTACCACTGAGCTACATCCCCGGAGTTCAGGGATTTCACATTTGTATAAATAGTGTTTTTCACTATTCACAAGGCGAAAACTGGAGATGCCGAGGATTGAACTCGGGGCCTCTCACATGCAAAGCGAGCGCTCTACCACTAAACTACATCCCCGGAGTTCAATAATTTCACATTCGCATAAATAGTGTGTTATTCCCTATTCACAAGGCGAAAACTGGAGATGCCGAGGATTGAACGCGGGGCCTCTCACATGCAAAGCGAGCGCTCTACCACTGAGCTACATCCCCGGATTTCAGGGATTTCACATTTGTATAAATAGTGTTTTTCACTATTCACAAGGCGAAAATTGGAGATGCCGAGGATTGAACACGGGGCCTCTCACACGCAAAGCGCGCGCTCTACCACTGAGCTACATCCCCGGAGATCAAAGCTTTCGCATTCGCAAAATTACTGTTATTCCCTATTCACAAGGCAGAAAGCTGGAGATGCCGAGGATTGAACTCGGGTTCTCACATGGAAAGCGAGCGCTCTACCACTGAGCTCCATCTTCGGGGTTCAAGGGTTTCACATTCGCATAAATAGTGTGTTATTCTTTATTCACAAGGCGAAAAATTGGAGATGCCGAGGATTGAACTCGGGGCCTCTCACACGCAAAGCGAGCGCTCTACCACTGAGCTACATCCCCGGAGTTCAGGAATTTCACATTTGTATAAATAGTGTTTTTCACTATTCACAAGGCGAAAACTGGAGATGCCGAGGATTGAACTCGCGGCCTCTCACATGCAAAGCGAGCGCTCTACCACTGAGCTACATCCCTGGAGATCAACGCTTTCGCATTCGCAAAATTACTGTTATTCCCTATTCACAAGGCGAAAAGTTGGAGATGCCGAGGATTGAACTCGGGGCCTCTCACATGCAAAGCGAGCGCTCTACTACTGAGCTACATCCCCGTTGTTCAAGGTTTTAACATTCACATAAATAGTGTATTTCCCTATTCACAAGGCGAAAACTGGAGATGCCGAGGATTGAACTCGGGGCCTCTCACATGCAATGCGAGCGCTCTACCAACTAGCTACATCCCCGGAGTTCAAGGGTTTCACATTCGCATAAATAATGTGTTATTCCCTATTCACAAGGCGAAAACTGGAGATGCCGAGGATTGATTTCGTAGCCTCTCACATGCAAAGCGAGCGCTCTACCACTGAGCTACATCCCCGGAGTTCAGGGATTTCACATTTGTATAAATAGTGTTTTTCACTATTCACAAGGCGAAAACTGGAGATGCCGAGGATTGAACTCGGTGCCTCTCACATGCCAAGCGAGCGCTCTACCACTGAGCTACACCCCCGGATTTCAGGGATTTCACATTTGTATAAATAGTGTTTTTCACTATTCACAAGGCGAAAACTGGAGATGCCGAGGATTGAACTCGGGGCCTCTCACATGCAAAGCGAGCGCTCTATTACTGAGCTACATCCCCGGAGTTCAAGGGTTTCACATTCGCATAAATAGTGTGTTATTCCCTATTCACAAGGCGAAAATTGGAGATGCCGTGGATTGAACTCGGGGCCCCTCACATGCAAAGCGAGCGCTCTACCACTGAGCTACACCCCCGGAGTTCAGGGATTTCACATTTGTATAAATAGTGTTTTCCCTATTCACAAGGCGAAAACTGGAGATGCTGAAGATTGAACTCGGGGCCTCTCACATGCAAAGCGAGCGCTACCACTGAGCTACATTCCCGGAGATCAAGGCTTTCGCATTCGCAAAAATACCGTAATTCCTTATTCACAAGGCGAAACATTGGAGATGCCGAGGATTGAACTCGGGGCCTCTCACATGCAAAGCGAGCGCTTTACCACTGAGCTACATCCCCGGAGATCAACGCTTTCGCATTCGCAAAAATACTGTTATTCTTTATTCACAAGGCGAAACATTGGAGATGCCGAGGATTGAACTTGGGGCCTCTCACATGCAAAGCGAGCGCTCTACCACTGAGCTACATCCCCGGAGATCAAGGCTTTTGCATTCGCAAAATTACTGTTTTTCCCTATTCACAAGGCGAAAAGTTGGAGATTCCGAGGATTGAACTTGGGGCCTCTCACATGCAAAGCGAGCGCTCTACCGCTGAGCTACATCCCACCTCGCGCAGGATATCGTTAGTTTGTTTAAGCGATTTCTTGTGAGATTAATAGAATATTATTTGGGTCTGATACATGAAAATCATTCTTTGTTTTGCTTGTGCACGTTGTGGTTTTGCATGAAATATGTACGATGATGTAGACGAGGAGCTAAATGTTAATGTGGTCATCTGCGAGTTCCCTGTACGTTACGTAGCGTCTGTATGGGTCGGCGGGTTTGGGGTGGGGTATCGCCGCCCGGGCGTCGCGGCGCCGCCGTTGGCGCCTTCGCGGGTCGCAGCATCGGTGCCGCTACCGTCGCCACCACATGCACTGCAGAGCGCTGCCGTCGTCTCTTCCACTGCCGCCGTTTCCTCCTTTACCTCCTCGCTGTCTGCTTTAGGTACTCAAGCGCCTTCTCTACATCCCCCACCACATTCTCTACCTCCCCCACATACTTCTTTACATCCTTCACCGACATCTCTATTTTCTTCACCGACTTTTCTACCTCCTCCACAGCCTACTTTACCTCACTCCCCGCCTTCACCACCTCCACCGACACTCCCACCGCAATAACGTCCTATACGTCCTAATCTCCTATATTTCCACCATAGCCTCCTCTACCTCGTCACCGCCTCCACCACCTCATTCACGTCCGCCGCCGCCTCTTCCACGGCCTGGTCTACCTCTTCCACCGTCTGCTTTACCTCCCCGTCGCCTCTACCTCTTCCGCCACCTGCTTTACCTCTTCCAGTGCCTCCTTTACGTCTTCCACTGCCTCCTTTACCTCTTCCACTGCTTCCTTTACCACTGCCACTGCCTCCTTTACCTCTTCCACTCCCTCCTTTACCACCTCCACCACCTCGTATACTTCCCCCGGCGTCCACCACCTCCGCTGCATCCTCAACTGCCTCTACCTCTTTCACCGCCTGTTACCCTACTCCACCGTCACCTCTACCTCTTCCGCCTCCTCCTCTACCTCGTTGACCGCCTGCTTTACCTCTTCTACTTCCTCCTTTACCTCTTCCCCTACCTGCTTTACCTCCTCCACTGCCTTTTTACCTCTTTCACTCTCTCGTTTACCTCATCCACTCTCTCCTTCACCTTCTCCACTCACTCCTTTACCACCTCCACCGCCTCCTTTACCTTCCAAACGCCTCTCTACCTCCTCCACCGCCTGCCCCTCATCTACCACCGCCCCCGCCTCCGACGCCGCTGCTGCTACCACCACTGCCGTCGCCACCACGCCGCGTCGCGTCGCGCCTGCCCCGCGCCTGAACCCGCGGTGCTCAAGGGCGATAAGCGGCGGCGGCGGCGCGAAGTAAACAAGCCATTCATGAGAGCGCGCGCGCTAACTCCGGTACCGGTTTGCGCCGCCTGCGTCGAGTGGCGCGGTTCATTCATGGAGCCCCGATGGCCGACGCGTCGCGCCGCCCCGCTACTTTTCCTGCTTATTTAAAATGTAGTAACAGCATATGCAGACACGTACTTTAATTTTTCTTCGCTTTACTAACGCACGTAGTGGCTACTGAGACAGTAGTGGTCACTTCGAGCACTGAATCTGAATAATGAAAATCGAAGAGTTAGCTGTGTACATGAGAAAGGCTGAGGCAGGCCGTGTAAGCGGTGATGAGTATCTTTTAGTGATGCGACATCGACAACAAAAACATTGATGTTTCCAAACATCGATGTACAAAATTAATACATCGATGTCGACCAAATTCCAGCGATGTTTTAAAACATCGATGTTTTAAAACATCGATGTTTTAAAGATGGTTTTGTAACCTCGAACACAAGTTCCTGCGCAACAACATTAATGTTGCCAGTTGCTGTGTATATTAATTTAGAATAAACATTTAACAGAAAACAATGTTAAAACACTTCTCTACGTGTAAAACACGAGGAAAGACGAATGAAATACCAAAGCATCTGGATGATCTCGGGCGAGGTCTGCTCGATGAAAGTACAAGGTGGTTCAAATATGACCGGGACTGATTTTTTTTCAAATACCCCGACATACGCATTAACTGCGCCGCCTGGAGAGAATCTAGCCACAACCCCCCACCTCCCTCCTTTGCAGGTTTGAACCTGTTCAGTCGCGTCTGGGTCTTGCTAGAACGATGAGTGAACAAAAGGTGCCGCGGTGCGTGGAACAACGCATTATCATCAAATTTCTCGTTGGAGAAAACGTTCAACCGTCGGAAATTTTGCAGAGACTCAAAAAACAGTACAGGGAAGAGTGCCTCTCACGGACCCGTGTGTTTGAATGGTGTACGTGTTTCAGAGAGGGACGAGAGCGCGTTGAGAATGAACCTCATAATCGTCGGCCGCGAACATCCATAACCCCAACAAACATTGATCGTGTTAATGCGGTTATTTGTGAGAACAGGCGCATCACTATCAAAGAAGTTGCATCAGTAATTGGCATCAGTGTGGGTAGTGTAGAAGACATGATAAAAAAAAATAAAATATAGAAAAGTGAATGCTAGGTGGGTTCCACGCACTTTGACGGACGAGAACAAATTGATGCGCATGCAAGCTGCCAGTGTTCTTCTAATGCGGTTTGAAAATGAAGGAGATGCATTTTTGAAGTCCATTGTAACCACTGATGAAACGTGGGTTCACTATTTTATTCCTGAGTCCCAGCAGGCATCACGTGAATGGCGACACGCCTCTTCTCCAAAACCCAAGAGAGCGCGGAAGATCCGTTCGGCGGGAAAAGTGATGGCAACATTTTTTTGGTACTGGATGGGTGTTATCCATGTAGACTTTCTTACAGAAGCTAACACCATCAATGCAGCTTATTATTCAGCACTTTTGGAAACAGAAATCAAAGAAAAGATCCGATCCAAACGGAAGAGAGGTGGGAAACGGGTAGCATTCCTTCAAGACAATGCACGGCCTCATACTGCTAAAACAACCATGGCAACCATCAGCAAATTGAAGTGGGACCTTCTACCACATCCGCCGTACAGTCCAGATTTGGCCCCAAGTGATTTTTACCTTTTTGGACAGCTTAAATCACATTTGCAAGGCATGCGATTTGCGGATAATGACGCAGTCATCCACAGTGTTCGGGAGTGGATATGCCGACAACCAAAAGACTTTTATGAAAAGGGCATTAGGATGCTCCCAGGACGTTGGAAAAAATGCATAGAATCTGGAGGGGAGTACTTTGAAGAATGACATGTACAAATAAATTTTTGCTAATAAAGTATTTCGTAAAAAAAAATCAGTCCCGGTCATATTTGAACCACCTTGTAATACAAAACGCGTTCGTTTGGCTCGAACACGAACACTGTTATATCATCAGTTTTTATTTTATATTTTTACTCTTATGACAAGATTATGAGCATTTTTATCAACGAACAAAACATTGAAAACGTAAAAACATTGAATCAAAAAACCCATGTTCAAAAACATCAACTTCAATATATCGATGCTTAAAGCATCGATGTTTTTGTAGATCTGTAGTTTTTGTAGAATTTGTACATGACCATATTTGAAAATATATATTTAAGGAACAGATTTCATGAAGGGAAATAATCTCTATCTTATGTATTTTAGTTTTAGAATGACTCCGAAAAAAAATTGAACTTTCGCAATTTTTGAAAAGTTATGGTTTTAAACAATCATAAGGCCTGCCCCGCCCTCTTAAACGTCCTTTACACTATCCATCAACAAAATTTAATCAAATTCGATGGAGCCGAATCCTTTTTGTAAATTTAGAAAATGTCCCTACAATTTAAATTTAGAATTCCTTTAAATTTAGAATAGTTCTTACGAACAGGGCTGAGCATTTTATTTGGACAGTTAACCGAATAATGATCTTTTGATCAGTAGATACAGGCTAAGGTGTGGTTACAATTATTGCGGGTATGACCAAAGTCTAAACACCTTACGCATTGAATGGATCCTTTTGTTCTACGTCTTTTTTCAGCTTTCACTTATAAATTGCAAATTTCCGTTATTTGTAATACAATGTCTATGTTCGGTTGGCCGTTAAACTTGGCAGCTACCACTGGGATAGGAATGTTGTCTTTGTGCAGTCTGGTAACACTGATTAGCAAAGGGCACTTTTCTTTGACATCCTCGAAGATTTCCTGTATTGATAAAGATTGATGAACATTTTTAAAAACTGTGGAGAATTTTTTATTTGCGGGGTCTTTATAGGTGTGAAAATTTCTTTTAGTATTTGATAAATATTTAATTGCTTTTCTGAAGTCGGTTATTGTTTTGAACATTAGCTTTATTCGGTTATTTATTATAGCGGGCGTGAATTGATTAGAAATATTGTTTTTGATTTCTCTATTAAACTCTGATACGTTTGTTATGTTATTCACATAAATAGGTGGAATCTTGACATTTTCATCTTGGGTTGGGGTGATGTTTACATAATTAAACCTGGAATCATGGTCTATTAGATTTTCTAAGGGCGCATACCTATTACCCATTGTCACGGAATATACACTTTTAGCACTGTTGTGTGTTTTTTAGGGGGGTTCATTTTCATCTGAGTCATTAAATGTTCTCTGTATAATCCAGTTACAATAATAACTTAAACAATCCTTACAAAACAAACAAAACTTGTTTATTGTGACAAACACGTTATTTTTAAAGAATTTCCAAAATTTCGTCCAATAACAGATTTTTAAGAAAAGGAAAATTTTAAGAAACTTTCAAACACTTCTTTTATCGTTTTCGATAATTTCTCTAACAATATCTTATCGTGATAGTTTCAATTTTTAACAATGTTGAAAGTTAAATCGTTTTCTTTAACGTAGGTAGATTAAATATGAATGGAGGAAAACCAAAACAATATAAGTGACATTTCATAAATTCGGAAAAAATGTGTTTATTTTAGTCAATATTTCAGTGACAATGTATTATCGTGTTTTTAATGTACAAATGAAAAGGTTAAGTTGTACAATAACACATTTCAAAACTCGCTCCTAACGGTTCGTTCTCAAAACGTGCACTCACACAATAAATTTAACATCATAAAACTAGTTGCGTAAACTACTATTACGGAAGTGGGAAGCCAAGAAGTCATGCGTGTTTGGGCGTCAACCTTATCAAGAGACGCTCTGTTCTCCACTGCGCTGATACGCGCGTCCTCGAACTCTATTCGTGGGAGGCCGTTTTCCTTCCGTGGAGGCCTCACCGTTTCACATGCCACGAGAGGCAACCCTTTCGCGCACTAGAACCTACAAGTCACACCTCGTGACTACCTTCAACACTCGGAACCTCTCATGCCACATCGGTTTGCGAAAGGGAGGTCGCAAAACAGGGCAATGGCGATAATAGTTATTTATAATACGAGTGGTAAAAGTGACATTTTATTTTGCAAGTTGGAAATGTTACGACATGAGACCGATAGACCAAGTGACGCAATCGTACGAGCAAAATAAAATCATTTTTACGTCGTGTGTGATATACTATTTTATACATCATTTTATCACGTACATTTTATTTTCATTCAAGTATACAAATCACTTAATGATACACTAAGGTAGCATTACCTGATGCGGACAAACGAATGATTTTTGTTTTCTTTGTTACATTCACAGATTTTTATCTGAACACATGAGCAACGTCTCATGTTTTCACGATTACTAAAAATTTAACTAATGCATGTCCTTTTACTAGTGCCTGCCTAATAAAATAACCTTTAGAGGTAAGAGGATGATGTAGTTTTTAAGGCACTTCTTTTCCTCTGATTATCCGACAGCTCCGTAGTCAATTCGGAGGCCTGTCCTGTCTTACGCGTATTTGATGAATAGGCAGTCTTTCATAACCACAGGATACGCCTTAAATTGATGGAAGAATAGCTCATCCCAAACTGTTGGGACTGCACTGCCACTCCATCCTCGCAGCAGGGGTGTTTAGAAACGTGCAGAATCTCCAAATACAGTTTGTATTATTGAATCGATTTCGTATCGATTTCGATATCGTTTGTATATTCACTCGCACGCATATTAGTCTTGTAGTTGGTAAATAAATACTTAGCATTAATACAATGATCACTCATGTACAGTTTCAGGTCAATATTTCAGTAATGCGCACTTCAGATCATGGCCGTTCAAAATGGGTTCCAGGTTAAGCTATCTACACTTTTAAAGCACTGATTTCCAAAGAAAGGGATGTTCGAAATTTCACAAATATTGAAGCTTAGAATACCTGCAACAGTTTCCACAGGCACATTATATACTAATGGGAGAGGTGGCTCAGGGCTTCAACGTATGTCACAGTGGTGCCTCTGACCCGGATATGCTTGGTTCGAATCCAGACGGTGGAAGGATTTTCGACGCTAGTTGGATCGAATTCAGTATCTCTCTGTGCTGGAGGAGAATTCTGGCGGCCGGTTGCTCTGATCGGTAGTTTTCTGTGGTTTCTCCGCTCAACATCAGGCGAATGTCGTCGAAGTACCCTAATAAATGGGCCATGTACTGATAGCTTTACTCCCTATTCCTTGTCCTTTCATTACCCTTTACTTGTAAACGCACTTACATGCACTACACTTTCCACATGCAGGGAGATCAGTCGGGAACTTAGATCTTGTCCCGGTTGGGTTGGTGCCCCGATGGTGGGAGATACCTGGTTGGGGAAAACCCGCTAGCCTACTGATAGGACGTCGCGGAATTCGCCACTCAGTGGTGGAAGATCACCCCCAACCATAGGAAAAACACTACGTTTACGGGACAAATAACCTTAGCAGTTGACGGGCCTGGAATCACTAATAAATCAATACAGTATACCAAGTTCAGTCAATTTCATAATTTATTTTTCGCAGTAAATGGCGTTCAACGAACGAATTGACCTTGACACATTTCTTACTCATCGCTTCGGAAATGTAGTACAGCGTAACATTGAATTTCTGTGTCAGCTATTAAAGAAAACAGAACTAATCTCAACTTCCAGCAAGAATACGAATAAATTATTTTTAAAGTGCGTCTCCAAATGCTATTATATAAGGTCGAGGATAAGCAGTACCACATTTGGCCTCGGATTATGGATAATGTGGTGATAAAGCTCTCCAATTACTGGCCCTCGATATGTTGACAAGATGTCATTTTACACTCGGCCACTTTGTCCTCTAGAAATAAATTAAACCACTGAGACATTTTCAAGATTTTAAAAAAATGGCTCCATCGTTTTGGATTAAATATTGTGGTTGGTTAGAGTAAAATAATTTAAGAGAGTGGTCTCATTTTCGTCAAAAACCATGATTTATCGAAAATTGCAAAGGTTCAATGGACAGAGATTTTTTCCTTAATGAAATGTGGTCGCTAAAGATATGTTTTGAAACAAGGTCATGTACAAGTTTTCGACAATTTTAGTACTTTTTACGTAATTTTGCCTGAAAATAAGAGAGATAAAGTACTTGCTGTTTTGGCACCACTAGTTTGAAAATGTACGTTATTGTACACCCGGGGTAACCTGCCATCGCCCAGCCTTCTCCCCTCTAAGGATGCGACTACGATGTCAATGTTTTCACAACATCGATTCTTTTATACAAACTTCTACACTTGTAAAAAATTGATCTAAACAATCATTTTAACATCGATTTATTGACGCCGATTTTTTTTAGATCGATGTTCTGAGCTCAACGTTTTTTAGTTGATGTTTTATTTTTTCTTCTCCCATTGTATAATTATGTCACTTAATGACTGCAATCCATTGCATAACAATATACATTACGATGTATATTTCATTGAGATACAGGTTCTTGACCCAATCACATAAATGTTTACAAACCAAGTATTGACAATTAATAATTGAGAATCGTTCTAGTAAATGTTTCTTTCGATTGTACACATTAAAATTGTATTTTGTATTATGTTAAGCGTGTTAGTTTTAATTTCTTTTACTTTAAGTATTTTTTACATGGAACATTATAAATTGGATCTGAATTTCACTTTGATCCTATTTGACAGTGTGGTGGTAAACCAAAGCCACCTGTGGCAGGGTGCCACAAAACGATTCAATATAAAAGTATAACTTATAAAAGTTAGCATTAGTCGTAGAAAAAGTACCGTATGAAATCGATGCAATGATTATTAGCACACTCGTGTGAAGATTACGAAATTCGCTTGTTCCTCATTCGTACTGTAATATTACACACGTTTATTAAAATTTGTCATTACATCATCATTTCATAATGAACTATTCGAAAAACACGATAATTTTCAAATATCTATAATTTGAGCATCCTTCAGACCAAAACTTCCAAGAATGAAAAATAAGTCACTCGAATTTTTGTTGATAATATGGTGTATTATTTTTGTATTATCCTATAAGATAACAGTTTTATTAATTTAAATTTGTTTAAAACTTGTTTTGTGAGCTATATCTGAATAATAAACTGATAAACAGGACCACCATCACATCCTCCCTCACATGTGAACACTAATGTTAACTGTAGTAATATATTCTGCAACTAGTTTATAAAGTTAAGCTTTATTACATGAGAACACGTTTTGAAAACCAGCGTTAGGAGCGAGTTTTCAAATTTGTACGAATCAACAAGCAGTGATGCAACATCATAAACGAGTTACATACACTATTTTTTTTATATAACAGCATTATAAATTTAGAAGGGAATCGAAGTTATTTTTTGTAAACAAATGGATTGTGACGTCACGGATATTTGATATGTGTGCACAAAACGTCTGTTCGGTTTACCGCAACCATTCCACGAGTCTCTTGCGGCGATTGGCTGAATATGCTATGACGCAATTATTCGTGCCATAAACGGAAAATACATCAACATCTGTGCAATAAGATGAACGATTTAGAGTTCGAAAGTTCGTTTACAATGCTGGAATACTAAGGAATAGAAGTAAAAACATCGATGGTTCGGGTTCGATGTAATTTCAAGCTCTTTTCTCTTTTTTCTTTTTTGTTTAATTTTGAACATCGATATTCCTAAACATTGATGTTTTGTTGTCGATGTCGCCCCACGAGTATCCGCGAAACCTGTCCCATTGCATCGCACGGCGGGTGCGTCACGCCTCCTGTCCGCTTCGCCACGCCCCCTCCTGCTTGTCCGGTCAGCGGCGCGGCACAGATCAGGGGTGCCCAACTCGCAAGGCCACAACTAACACCTTTGACATGCTTGTGGGCCGTATTTGCATTACTTGGGCCATCCTCACCCCATGTGCGTGATCTTGGCTGTCCGGGTGACGCCGGCCATCTTGTCGTGGTCTTCCTCAGGGCTGGTATGCCCTGACGCATACCTGGTATGCATACCAGCCCTGAGGAAGACCACGATAAGATGGTCGAAACGTCGACAACACAGCCTTCGACGCGGCGTCACCCGGACAGCCAAGATCACGCACATGACTCTGGCCGCGGAAGTCTACGACTTGATCCACACCTCACTTCCCCGCAATGTTGATCGCGGTACTTTGCCCGACTGCTCTGAAATGAGGGGGGGGGGGGGAAGGGAGGTTGTAATGGAACCGTGATGTCAGGCACTACCACGCATAACGCAGTGAAACATTTGGGGATAATTTTGAATTTATTAATTTACTAGAAAAACTCCTTAAATCTGAACTATTTTTACATTAAAAGGGTACTGCTCCCGGCAGGGAGCATGGGCTAGACGGGCTATGTTCTCGCCCGTCAGGGTTCCACGGAGATTTTAGTGTTGATAAGGGTCGACAATAAATTACGAAACGCTAAAGAGGGGTGGGGGTACGAGGCAGCGTTACACTGCGTTAATTGGGGTTAGGGGGGGTGAGTTTCGTGTTATGTAACATTGATTTACTTTTAATTTTTCGACATCTGGTGAAACAATTATTTTTTTCTATCTTAAACCAAACTTAATAATTACTTTTATAAAAATTAATAAATTAAAGTTGTGGTGTAATTTGTTACAATAAATAGAAGCATTGTTTCATAATTGTTAATTGAATCTGTACGATTACGAAGAAAATATTCAAAACTAATCTATAGTATATTATAGAATAAATAATTAATGTGGTGAAGGAGTTTGTCACTCAAGCACCATCCACGACGATGTGTGAACGGCTTGTAAGAAATTTTCACATCTGTGCATTCTTCCTTCCCTCAACACATTTCCCAACCATATTGTAGTCAGCATCGCCAATCAATTCTGATTATTAATTATCATACATTTTAAAAATAAAATTAATATCTTTTTTTCTGAAATTTAATTTATTTTTATTTCTTGTTAATGGGGGAGTCTCAAACGTTACATAATTATTTTAGGAGAGTTTAAGTGCGCGTTACGGTGGGGAGAGAAGGTATTCAAAATATCGAAATTTGCGTTACGTAATTTATGGTCGGCCCCTAATACATTTTCGCGGACCCCAAAAATGGCAGCGCGGGCGCCAGTTGGACAACCCTGTTGTAGATGGCGGCGGCGGCGGTACAGGTGGCGGCGGAGGCGGTGGTGGAGGCCGCACCCTCTGGCGCCGCGGCGCCGCCCCCGCCCCCCCCCCCCACTCGCCCGCGGAACCATCGCCCACGTCCTCGGCCCGGTGGCAGGCCCCTCGCGCAGTTGCGGAGTTCGCCAGGAGGGCGGGCGAAAATCTGCTAGAGGAGATACGACGAGATCAATTACGAGTAGTAGATATTATTTCCGAAACTAGTGCAGAAGGTGTGTCTTAGGCATACGAATGAAATGGAGTTTGCATTTTGCATGCTGCATTTTGAAATATGTACCCAATTTGACAAAAATGCGGTTTCGTACGAGCTGCATACATCATTGTTTTATAACGAATTCATGGAAAATTACAAGTACAATCGACTCCGGTTATAGTGAACTTTTGGGAAACAACATTTTTGGTTCACTGTATCAGAGGTTCACTACATCCAATGATGTCAAAATTATGTAGAATTTCTCCATAATGATTTATTTTATTAATATATGTAGACATTCAGAAAATGTAATAACATCACAAACTATAAATTTCAATATCTTTATTTCACCTGAAAAAATAAATTATTGTTTATTGTTTGCTTCGTACATTTTTCATTGGCAATTTTTCTAGATCCTTCTCCACATATCGTGCTCTTCGTAACTGATTCTGCATTGTCCGCTGTCTCTAAGTATTGTAATGCGTCTTCACACTCTGCAATGCCTCTTGCACTGTTGGAACACCGACAAACTCTCCGAAGATCCTTTCACTCGCCTAATAGCGTACGAGATTCTTTGGTTTTTTCGCAGGGCCTATTTCCTACGCTCACTATTGCAGAGGTTCAGAGTTCACTATAACCGAATCTTGTTATGGTTAAGTGTAATACATTAAGAAAAACGGGACCAGTGACTTAGGTTCACTATAACCCAGAGTTCACTATATCCGAGTTCACAATTACCGACGTTGACTCCATATACTCTTGCGATCCTTTTCAATGTGCGAGGCGGCAGCTATTTTAATTCATGACGCCCCAGTGTTTTCATTAGTTGTCAGTACTCACGTGTTTTATGTGGCCACAACTTCTTTCCGGAACGCGTATGGCATGTATTTTGTCTTACGAGCAACTCAAAGTAAGAATTTCCTATAAATACACAGTAAGTACGATTTTCCATGCACGAGTGCAGAAAACTTTATGAAGTAAATTTGTTGTTTCGTTTCCTCAAGATTCATTGTAAATTCAATACAATGGACAAGGCCTGTGGTTTAGCGGTGAAGAGTGCTGCTCTTCATCGCTGGATAAATCCAGTGAACCCACTGGGGATTGTTGCATTAAAAGCCGGTTAGCGGCAGGTTTCTTTGAAGTTCTTTTGTTTCTCGTTCCTCTTATTTCACCATTTTCCTCTTCCTGATCATATATAGATACTTCCAGACTTGTCAAATGCTATGGTCAGTCCCGTCTATGGACTGACTCTTGTATCCCGGGAAGTGGCGGTTTTCCTCGTCCGTTGGATAGTGAGGACAGGCGTCGACCTAAACGTTGGCTCGCGAGAGAATTCCCCGCCCAGGTATCTCCCCCAGCGAGGCACCGCATCTGCTGGGGACTTCTGGAAGGGTCCGACTAGTCTGCCGACATATATGGTCGTGTAAGGAGTGGTATGGTCGTTATGTGTGTGAGAAAGGAGGGGTTAGGAGAATGATGTGGAAGAAAGCACCGTTCACTATCTTTGGCCCGTTTGAAAGGGTTCTGCTCCTGTATACGCACTGTAATGATCGGAGATACCACGGAAAACTGCAGAACAGAGCATCCGTGTGTTATAATTGTAATATACACAGTTGCTGAATTCAATCTAGCTATCCTTACGAGCTACTCTCGAAAGCGCGGCAACTCTTCGTATCTACTCTCGAAAGTGCGGCGGGTGCATGTTGGAGTGTAGGGGTGGACGTATGGGGTGTGGAAAGGACAAGGAAGAGGATGGAATCGAGAAGATCCGCGTGCGGACGCGGACAGTTTGTTAGGGAACTGCTCCATCATTCGCCTGGTGTTGATCGGAGAACTACCCATCAGAGCGGGAGTTGGAAACTTGAACCTTAGGACCTGCCGGTCAGAGGCAACGCACGACTCCAGTTGATGAGCAGGTGGCGCGGAGATAGACACAATTATCGGGACGTCTGTATGGATGTGTAGATGAATGAGTGGATGTTCGTTGGGGAAATGGGGGGTGCGGTGGAAAACGAAAAGTGGGGAAAGATGCGCAGAAGGGGCGAGCGTCTGCGTCGTCGGGGAGAAGGAAGCTTTCGGCGCGCAGGTGGTCCGCGCTGGGCACTGCGCACCGCCGCCGCCGCCGTCGCCGCCGCCCACGCGCCCCCCTGACTCACGCATGACGTCAGCGCCGCTCCGCGCGTCGCCAGCGCCGCTCGCCGCGCCCTCCCGCGCCCTCCCGCGCCCACGCGCACATGCACATGCACTTGCACACACACACACACACACACACACACACACACACACACACCTCACAACTCACCCCACTCATACACATACCACGCACTCCACACACACCTCACAACTCACCCCACTCACACACATACCAGGCACTCCACACACACCACACGTACACCTCACACATATACATACACACCACACACACACCACACACACACCACATACACACCACACACACACCACACACACACCACATACACACCACATACACACCACATACACACCACACACACACCACACACACACACACACACACACACACCACACACCACACACACCACACACATACACACATACACACACCACCGGCACAGTTCAGCTCGGAGCCAACATTGGCGCTATCTCTAAAGCGACTCTGGCCGGGAGGACTTAGAGTTGCAGCCCCGACGGTGGCAGGATGTTTGACACTAGCTGCGTAGCTACTACGAAGGTCGAATTCAGCCGCTGTCGGGAGAAGAATTGAATCGTTTATTTCAGAAATCCGTCAAACGTCAACATCTATAGTACGCATTAGCGGCGGATTATTGTTCCAAGAGGATACATACTTCGTATATTGCATATTTATATGAAAAATATTCATTTCACAACTGCCTTAATAAATAAAAATATTTTGAAATCAGAAAAATTGGAATTTTGTCAGTTTTCTCGAAATGAGGAATTTGGCGTTTGACGTGTTTCTGAAATAGACGATTCAGTTATTCTGGCGGTCGGCCGCTCTAATTGGTAGCTTTCCTTGGTTTCTCCTATCACTACTAGATGAATATCGGAGCAGCAACCTAACGAACGGGCCACAGACCGAGCGCGATCTTTCCTTCCTCTTCCTTGTTTTATCCTCTCCCCTCACTCACACACATACACACTTACATGAACTACACTACCATACATGTCGGGAGTCCTGTCGCGGGGTTAGAACTTGCCACGTCTGGGGCGGTGTTCCGCTAGGGAGAGGCACTTGCAAGGCGACATTTCCCGCAAAACGGCGAGCAAATCTGGAGAAGGAACTCCGCGCATCCACTAAACTAAAGGGACTAATGACCTAAGCAGTTCACTTTCCCGGAAACATCAATCAATTAATCAATCACTTACATGCACACTTCACCCTCCTTTGTTCCTCCCCTCCGCCACCCCATTGCGGTGTGCTACCTCACCCGCACTCTTTAGCAACCCCTTCACAAAACGAAAAAAATGCCCAACCCATAGAGCCCCAGCTCCATTCTTTATAGTCCGAAATGCAGCACCACAAAAATGTCAGTTAATTAGACACGTTTGATGATTAGTAGACGCGGTCTCTGGCCTAAACAATAATTAATCCCTTCTTCTCCCTCTTCGACTTCATGAATTTCTCCGTTTTCGTCATCTCTTAATGCATTTTATTCGGCCTTATGTTTTCACTATCTTTCTGTTATTTTTAGTCTTTTTCTACAGCTTTGCCTTATTTGTCCTTTCTTTCATCAATTCTTCTTTTCCTTGTTATCATTTCTACACGAACAGCAACCAACAGTTCTTCTCGAGCAGAAAACCTATGGTGGAAGAAGTACTTCACGCCCAGCGCGGAAAAACTAAAAGACTTGCGCGCTATCTATGAGCACCCAGAGGAACTTCTTGCGTGGAACCACAGACAGGTTCTTTCAACAACAGATCTATATCTAAATTATTGTAGTTGTAACAAGACGCTGAAAAAAATTTAAACTTTAACAATTTACGAAAATTACGGATTTCAATGAAAATGAGTCCTTGTGGTTATTGTCACCATCTTATTCGCCGCCTTCATCAGCACAACAATTTTCTTCTTCACATTCTTAGTTTCATATTCTCCGTCTTCATATCTTCCTTATCTGTCTTCGACTTCTTCTTCCTCTTCGACTTCATCAATTTCATTGTCTTCATCGTTACCCTTCAAGGGATTTCTTCTTCTTCTTCTTCTTCTTCTTCTGCTTCTTCTTCTTCTGCTTCTTCTTCTTCTTCTTCTTCTTCTTCTTCTTCTTCTTCTTCTGCTTCTTCTTCTTCTTCTGCTTCTTCTTCTGCTTCTTCTTCTGCTTCTTCTTCTTCTGCTTCTTCTTCTTCTTCTTCTGCTTCTTCTGCTTCTTCTGCTTCTTCTGCTTCTTCTGCTTCTTCTGCTTCTTCTGCTTCTTCTGCTTCTTCTGCTTCTGCTTCTTCTGCTTCTTCTTCTTCTTCTTCTTCTTCTTCTTCTTCTTCTTCTGCTTCTGCTTCTTCTTCTTCTTCTGCTTCTTCTTCTGCTTCTTCTCCTGCTTCTTCTCCTGCTTCTTCTCCTGCTTCTTCTCCTGCTTCTTCTCCTGCTCTAATATCTGACAGTTTAACACGTGCAGAAAAACCTGTGGTGGAAGAAGTATTTTCACGCGGCCCAGCACTTGCACCCTGTTTCTGAGCACACAGCGGAAGTTTGGGTGGATGGGTGGGTGGGGGGACCGCGGACAGTTACATCAAAAAAAGAATTATTCAAGAAAAAAATCTGTTTCTAAATTATTGCAGTTGTAAGAGGGCGACAAAAAAAATTCACCTTCCACAACTCACAAAAAATTAGCGATTTCAACGAAAATAAGACCTGGCCATCTTGGTCTGCATCTTATTCGCCATCATCATCTTCTTCGTTATCATATCATCACCATTTTCTTCTTCAGATTCTCCGTTTCATATTCTCTGGCGTCATATCTGCTTCATCCTTCAAGTTCTTCTTCTTCTTCCTCCTCCTCTTCGACGTCATCAATTTCACAGTCTTCATCGTCATCTCCTGGTGGGTTTTCAGCCATTATATCTTTTCATTATCTTTCTTTTTGTTATTTTACGTATTTTTCTCGTTCCTCTGCTTTTCCTTTTTCGTCTTTTCTTTTTTTTCTCTTTTTTTTTTTTCTTTTTCTTGTTCTTTACACCGACTCCAATATTTGACAGTTCTACACGTGAAGAAAAACCTATGGTGGAAGAAGTACCTCACGCCCAGCGCTACACTCTGCAGCACTTGCGCGCTATCTCTGGATGCACAGTGGAACTTCTTGCGGGGAACCGCAGACAGGTGCGCGCCGCCGCAGCCCGACCGCGAAGCACGTGCTCGTGGAGTCTGCGGTGTCGGCGGCGGCGGCGGTTGCGGCGGCTGTACTGCACGGTGGGGGTAATAGCCGAAAAATTCGGACAAAATTCTTTCTCTCAAAAGAATGTAATTTATATTTTTCTAGCGCATGTAAAATGAAAAATGGGGTATTACGCCGTATATAACTGAACGAACGAATCCGCCGCTGGAATCGAGAACGAAAGTTAGGAACGAATGAGAGGAGTGCAATTTTTTTCCCTCCAAAAAAGTAAAAAATATATGTGACGAATGGGAAAGAATTGTAGGTAATGTCTGCTTTGAATTTCAAACATGTTATAATTATTGACATCCTTATACCGATATAAAGAGAATAAATGACGCTGTTGAAGGTTGTAAACCATGACGTTAGCTGACCAAACCAAGACCTTTATTTGTGGTATCATCCATGCCTCATTCAATCCATTACGTAATACCATCTTGTTGTGAGAAAAAAATATATAAATAAGAAATACATGTTTTAGGAGTAGGTGTACTCGTCCGTGTTTTTTATCTACAACACATTTTCGGTAGTTTTTTACGGACTGCGAACTGTGAAATCCTTAAAGGACGCCGGCCGTTAAGAACGGGTTTCCATTCCCGTCTGTTTGCGTTAAGTCGCTAAAACCATTGCGAAAATAAAACAAGTTAAGAAACCGTACCTTGGTTCTGTACTAGCAAATTTCAACACACGACGCCACTGTGTAGGAATTATTTTGAGCGCTCGTGGCCCGTTGTTAAATCTATTACTGCGGTATCCCATTAAAGGTGATCGATGGAAACTAAGAAAATAACCGATCAGAAATTCCTTCCAGGCGGTGATAGGTTTTGGACTAATTATTTGGCTGTGGATGAAAATCCTGTCATCGACGGAAGGCGTATAAACTCCTGGTCAACCAATCTTCAGTTCTTTTCTCTATTAAAATAATGATATTAAAAAGTAAGGAATATTTGAAAGGGTCAGAGAGTATATAAGAGTATATGTAGTATTCTATTATGATACCATTACTGTGCTCTTTGGATATTCCAGGATCTAATTTCAATACTTTCGGGAGCTTAAAGCATGTCCCAGCTGCAGCGGTGCCCCACTGGTGAGAGATAACTGGTTAGGGAAAAAACCCTGGTTGCCGACGTAGGTTGGCGCCTGATCGCACAAGCCAGCGGGGAATGATCACTCTCACCTTCGAATGAAATCATGCAACACACACACACACACGGGACTAATGACCTTAGCAGTTGTCGCACCCGGAATCACTAACCAAATCAGATCATCAGATCACTGTAGCTTCCTAGTCACACGTTTTGTTGAACTCTCCTTTTGCTTGTAATGGTTGGCGTAGAGGTAAGGGCGTTACTATTTTGTTAGCAATGCAGAAAAATCATACTTGCAATTCGTTTACCGATGCAAATACGTTTTCTATAACTCTGGAACGAAAATGTCCAGTTTGTTTTTCAAATATTGCTAATCCCGCGCTTTTTAAAATTTATTTTTATTTATTTATTTATTTTAAACTTTTAGTATCTTTCATCCATTTATAGTTAAGTGATAGGAAGGGATTCTGGATATAGGTGTTGTGGTGCGTTTTATCGTTATCGACAACGAATTATAATTATTTCAGGGATTCTGGAACTCAAGAAAACGTGCGCGGATGATCTTCTTCCCATACGGTTTTTACTGTTTTTTTGACTAAATATCTCTAAATCTAAATCAATGAACGTGTGGCCCGAGTGTTCTCGTTGCGGCCCACAGTCCGCCGGTGGCGGCGGCGGTGTTGCGCTGCTGGCTGCCACTTGCGGCCGCAGCGACGGAGGCGGCGCGCGCGGCGCGTCAGTTGTTATCCGGGCGACAGCTGCGTGGCGGAGGTAGCGAGACCGCGCTGCCGACGGAAGCGAATGGCACTAGACGTCTGCGCCCGTGGCGACACCTCGCGTTCGCAACGTGCACTACGTCGACTGGATTTACGGGGCGGTGCGATTAGAAAATCATGCGAGATGGAGAGCTACGTCAGTTTATACGAGTGGTACATTCAGTACTGTCTGTTTTGTATGATTTAAGACGTTTTATTTATTTAGAGTCAAATAATTTTTTAATAAAACTGTATCCTTTTCATAGATGATGAGGGGTGGCAGGTCTATTCGTCAACTGGATTTAGGAACGTAAATATTTTAATTATTTTTCATCAAAAACAGTAAAATCCGTACTCGAAGGAAATGCAATCCGTGCAAGTTTCCTTCAGCGCCAGAATACCTAAACCTCATGTTATCACATAGTTGATCTATGAATAAAAATTGAGTGGTTTCTTACAAGAACCAACAAGGCCAAAATACGATATTTTGAGATATTTCACTAAGTTATTCCCTGCAAATGGCGCTACCCGCTGGTCCATTTCCTTTCGGCAATTGCCAAACAAATTGCAATATATGAGGTGGGGTAAAATCATAAGTGTATTACCATGCGCGTCTACGGTATGACGTTTTCTGTGCCTCGTGAAAAATCTCGAATTTGGACTAGTTTAGTTCCTGGAAAAAAGAACTAGAATTGAAAATTGTGTTTGATAACATGAAAGAGTTGCTCTCGGATTTTTGGATTCAAAAGAGCTGCAGATTTCTGGTAGTACTGACGAAAACTAAACTTGCTAAAGAACTAATAAAGATTCAAGAACTGCCTAAAGTAGTTTACGAAACAAGGCGCGAATCACTGCGTCCCGTGTTGCATATATTTTTTTTGACACGCCGTGAGCAAAACGCAATGCCTTAAGTAAAGGAATATAAATTAAATATCAAATAATCAGAATTACCTTATTCTATAAATTTAATTTCCACAAAAGTGTCGTAACACTGTTGTTTGTAAATAATAAACAAAGACATCGTCAAGTTCGTGGGATTCTTGAAACGATCCCAGCATTCGCCTTATGACTAAGGGAAACCACACAAAAAACAAAACCGGTCAGGATAGCTGGCCCGGGAATTCATCCCGAACCTCCCGAATGCGAACCCAGCACAGAGCCACTTCGCTCGGTATTATTATTATTATTATTATTATTATTATTATTATTATTATTATTATTATTATTATTATTAATTATTATTATTATTATTATTATTATTATTATTGTTATTATTATTATTATTATTATTATTATTATTTTAGGATACAGAATGGCTTAAAAAGAACTTAAGTCACTGAAACATTCGTACAGAGTCTTTCTTCTCAAATGACCACTTAATGAGTGACCACTCATACCTTTAAGTACCCCTCATGCGGCCGCCTTTTAATCACTTTAAGTTACGTTCTTACGCACCGTTAAGTCTGCGTTAGAAAATGATAATTATTTTGTACAATATTTTGAATTTCATGCAAAAAAACATCATTCGTACCATGGAAAATGGGCATGGGTAAAGCATGAAAAGTGTGCCATTAACGATTTCGGATTTCCGCTAGTGAAATTGGAGGCTTATTGTATGAAAAATGGTGTGTGTGTGTGGTGGGGGATATTTGTACTGTGGTCAAACATCTACGAAACAGTCGGCTTAAACGGAATGTCCTTCTCCTGTTTACGCTTCTACCTACGGTAGTAGTACTTATTCTGCGGTATTAAATTCAGACCTTTATACGTTACTTTAAGGAAACACTTAATGCAAAATCACAATATGATTTTGGTTCTATGTTAAAAATGTTATTTCACACATTAAAAATTGGGGGCTCGAATTAATGAAAAGTGAAGAGACATGATTTTAGAGAAACCTGGAAACTATCTAGGAAAATATGCAAACATAATTTGAGTTATAAAGGAATTTAAATGTCTTTGAAGGCCTCTTGGAGGAGATGGATCTTAAGATAGTGACATTATTGAAAGATAAAGCAAATAATGAGTTAGCAGTGATTAGCTAACGTTATAATATTCCGCGCAATTATAGTATTAGGTTTCAAACTGAGACAAATATGCCAGACACTGCAAGGACTTTGATGCATATTGAGAAATTAGGATTCAAAAGAATGCAGTAAGCTCAGGTTTATATGTTGTGGAGATAAATATTTATAGATAATGCAACCTGTTTGCTTCTTACCAAAGGAATTAGATAATATTAATGAAGGCAGAGACGTATGTAATACAGATCGTAGAATCTAAACAACTACAATGATATAATCACCTAATGAAAATGAACTCTGACAGAATACCAAAAAAATGTTTCAATGGTTCGCTTTGAAAAGAAGAATGCGAGGAAGTTCGAGAAAATCTTCAAAGATCCTCAACAACACGGCGATGAATAGAAGAGAAAGATCTCTGTCAGAATAAAAATTAAGGGCGTGAAGACTGCGATAAACAATCATTAGAAAAGTAAACAATTCAGTTTATAATAGTAATTATTATACATAACTTATTATATAAAGATTGCCGTAGTCCTTAAGAGACGACTATGTATCCCACTCCTCAAGTCATATAAGGAGATAGTTTAACCGGTTACATTCGATCTTGACAAATGGACTACGAAAGACAACACAAACTCCGACTTGCTGAGTTTTTGTAGTCTGCCCAAAAAATCCAGGCTCATTTTTTTTTTTTTAATAACAACTGCATCATCAGTTTCAACGTCAGACCTTTGATCTGGGAGTCACGTTTCAGGATAAACAAATTGCCGATAAAAATGGCGGTCGCAGATTTATCTCGCAACAAGATATCGTTCCGATTAATCGCGTCCGCAGCGCGTCTCATCGTGCGACGAAAAATGGCGGGCATTGACGCCCAATCCTTCACCGCTGCTGCCTTGAACGACAGGCGATTAGCTCAGCGCCGCGTGAAAAAGCGGGGGGCGGCTGGGCGACCCCCACGCAAAGAAGCGTCTCGTAACAGAGTGGAGGGTAGTGTGTCGGCCAGGGGTGCGTTGGCTCACAGCAACAGCTTTTACACTCTCGCTACGGAGTAGAAAGAAAGTCACGTAATGCTGCGAGAACAAACGGCGAACATTCGGCAGAAAACCTATAACATGGCCCTCGTAACGAAAAAGTGGATAAATTCAACTGCTAATTTACAAAAAAAACACGGTTAAAATATAGTATACGGTACACCCTTAGAGAAGCGGCGGGGCTTAAACCATAATTACTGTACGTGCTCTAATAGAATTGAATAAAACTGACGGATAGGCGATTTTCATGTTCGCCCTTCATATGCTTTGACCCCGCCGTATTGTAACGCCAATTTACTTTCAAAGGCATGTTCTCTAGCTTCGCTCGCCCGGATCCAAGTGACGGCGAGGCTCGGGCCTTCAGCCATTGACTATAAACATCCTTGAGTCTATCCAACGCATAATTACCAATTCACTTTTATATGACATCACTTTTCAAGAAAGCCTCCAGAATTCTAACTGCCTCGTTAAGGCCGGAACGGCGCGAAGTGCCGGTTTAAACGACTTCCTTAGGTTGTACCGTATACTACATTTCAGCCAAAAACACTATCACGTGGTGTAGCGAAAAACGATTTTTTATTGTGGGTTCTTCATACCGAGAAATCTAATGACGGCAAAACGTCTGTCCGTCCGTCTGTGAACAAAGTTAGCAGTTACGGACGATTTTCTCCAAAATTAATTTTCCCCAATTGATCTGGCTGATGTCGCGGCCCCTTGAATTTGAAACCGATATTTTAATTTTTTTTGGGGGGGGGGGTACTTTACATGAAAACACTGGGACATTTTTCAAATTTTCAAAAAAGAAAAAATAGTTCCATCGTTTTCGATTGAATGTTGCTGTTGGATAGTGTGAAGGGCGTTTAAGAGAAAGGTAGGTCCCATATTCGTTAAAAACCCTGATTTTTCGAAAATTGGAAAACTTCAAAATTTTTTCGGAGTCTTCTTACAACTAAATATTAAATAAATAGATTTTCCCTTTAATGAAGTATGTTCCTCAAAGATAGATTTGGAGGATAAACAAGGACATTTACAATTTATCGAAAATTTGAGTACTTTTTGCCTGATTTTGCGTGAAAATACGAGCCAGAAAGTACGTGTTTTAGCACCACTAGTTGTACCTCAGCGTCAAAGACCTAGGCTTCGAATACCGGCGGTGGCAGATTTTCGACACTAGATAAATAGCTAGGTCGATGATTCCTTGCACGTCCACTGCTATGGTCACTGGTCCCGTGAAGTGAATGTCTTTCGCGGGAGATGGCAGTGTTCCTTCTACGTGGGGATGGTGAGATCCGGAACCGAACTAGGGGTCTGCTTGCGGGGTTTCCCCATCCAGGTATCTACCCGAGCTAGGCAGCGTCCCCAACGCGTCGGTTGGGCTGATCGGTAATTTTCCGGTTTTTTTTGAGGAGGGGGATCAGGCGGGACCAGGCGATGCCGAAGCAGTATCCAACAGTCGGGCCCCGGAGTGTGTGCGCTTTTGGACGGAAAACTACCGATCAGAGATCAGAGCAGCTGACCTCTAAAATTCTCCTCCAGACATCGACTGAATTCGACCTCTCTGACAAGCTAGTGTTGAAAATCTTGCCACTGTTGGCACTGGAATCAAGGACCTCCCGATCAGAGGCGCTTCAAGACAGCACGGGAGCGATTGCAAACGTCGACAGTAAAAGTTGACAACAAAGAAGATTTGTATAATACTAAATGGGACCTTCTTGCTTATCAGCTATTTTCTATCACATGATACGATACGGAATACGTTATAAAAGTAAACTGATGCATGTAAATTGATGTTGTCGGTAGTAATTTACTATTTCGATCATTTACTTAGTAGTCATACTAAGTAGTCGTCATAGTGAGTTTAACATACGCTGTTACTTTGTTTTATTGCTTGATTTTCTTGTCAACCTATAATAATTCGATTTACGAATTTTCTGATTCAATATATCGCAATTATATTGTATCGCAGATATATCGCAACTATTTTGTCAGTAGTTTGGAAAGTTTCGTTGTCGTTAATTAGGTTTCAATGAAATAATTCTGTTGTTGAGTCATTCATCCATTTATTGCAAGAATATTTTATGGTTCATCGCATAATTACTCGCCTGCGCTAATGCACTAACGCACTGCGCTAATGGTCACATCATGTATATTGATGTTGCCTGTATTAATTTAGTATTTCAATAATTTATTTAGTAGTTAAAAACCTTAAAATTGCTCGATTTTTTGTCAATAGTCAATGATTCGATTTACTAATTTTCTGATACAATAAATGTCGAAACTATTTTGTCAGTTTGGAAAGTTTTGCTGTATTTAATTAGATCTCAATAAAATAATTTAGTGGTCAAGTCATTCATTCGTTTACTATAAGTATTATTTTATGGTTCATCGCATAATTACTCGCTTGCAGAGGTGGATTTACGCATAGGCACAGTAGGCACATGCCTACGGCGGCAAATTTTCAAGGGCGGCAAATTTTCAAAGGCGCAAAATTTTCTTGATATTTCTAAAACAAATTTAGGTTCTCTAAAAACTATAACAGTATAAATCATATTTTTATTTTAAAAATGATTTAAACGAGTCTAAAGCCGTCCCCTCAACCTGTGTTTTATAAATTAAGTTTGAATTTCAAATGTGGACATTTTCAATGTTACAGAATACATGAAAAGAATTCGCCAACGACTTCTTATTGGTTGATTGAGCAGAAAGAATTACATTCTTAGAGTAAGGAGTTTGAATTAGCCAATCAGAAATCGCTGACGGATTTCGCCATGCATTCATATTGCTTGTCGAAAATGTTAAGCCGACAAATCCAGCAGCTTTTTTAAGTGGTTACGGAAAGAAGAATTATAATGTATTTATCCTAACGTTGACATTGCATTTCGAATCTTTTTATGTATTCCGGTGGCCAATTGAACATCAGAACGTTCATTCTCTTGTTTAAAAAGGATTAAAAATTATTTGCGTTCTACAATGAGAAAGTATCGACTGAATTTCTTAGCGTTATTGTGTATCGAAGAAAATTATCTCGGCGTTTTAGATTATACTAAAATTATTAATGAAATTGCTTACCAAAAGGCACGTCGCAAAATTTTACATCAATAGACAAATTAGCTGTGAATAATAAAACGTTATTTCAACTGTATAAAAAAACATCCAAAAAGTTAAATGTTATATTCCTTGTTCATAATGGTAAATCGAAAATTATAAAAACTGTTACAACGTCGTAATATTCTAATCGTTCAGTTGTTGTAAATAAAAATCTAACATATTAATATTTAATACTAGCTATTTATTTGTTTACTTCATTAGAGTATACCTTATGATTTCAGAAGTATATGAATCTGAAAGTAAGGCCCGTTGACGAAAGAAAACATGTTGCAATTCTAGTTGTCATGTTTTAGTTTCCTTTTAATGTTACCGTTTCAGTGTTGAATCGTTAATAATGTTGAACGTTACTTGCTAAGAAGATGCAGTTTATATCCACAATTCGCTAAATCAAAAAATGTATTTAATTTTTGAAAACAATGTGCAAAATGTAATGTTACTTTTAATGTTAAAACGTTCAAATTAATGAGGAGTTGTTACTGAAACGTTGCAGTTTGAAATGTAACATTAATTTTAAACAGGAGGCGGCAAATTTGATGTGCCTACAGGCGGCAAAAATATTAATCCGCCCTGCTCGCTTGCACTTATGCAAAGAGAAATGTCGTTGCGAAGAGTAATGTTTGTTCCCATCCACCCTGCATCACCTTATAATACATCCTGACCAGCACTCAAATTACTTGACCGTTTATGACCGGGTAAAGTTAGAATTGCTCCATTGAAACCTTCTCCTTACTTTTAATTATTGTTAGGAGTGTTCATTACTGTGATCTGTTCTCAATTATCAGTAAAAAAATAACTTTGGAAAATATATTATTCTTTAAGGATTGTGGATCTTTCTTTGTCCCATTAGAAAGGGACGTGTTTATCCAGAAAAATTCCAAAATTAAATACATTTATTGTAAAAAAACAACAAAAAATGCCCTTTGTACACTAACAAAAATCACTTCACACATGTCTCTTCTCTCTTCTAGAAGAAAACAACAAAATTTAACACATTCATTTACAATTATACTGTCTTTGTAATACTAACTGCGATAGTGTTAATGCACAGTTTGCAAAGTTCTTGCCAAGGTTACATATATTAATTTGAATAACATCAATAGGAGATAAAATAAATTTACCCTCTCACGTAATTTAACATTAGTATTTTACAATACTCCCCTTCAAAATGAAATATATTACACAGAAGAAACACTTAAATCAGTAGAATCTCTCTCTTCAAAGCAACGTTAAACCTTTACAGCACAAATAAATTGCAAATTTATGCTCTCTGGCAAGTTCTTTAACATTCCTGAACTAAATATTGTTTCACACCCAATTATAGTTTTATTTGTAAACCATTTCCATTAAAAATGATTAAATTCTACTTCCTCCACCCACAAGCACATAAAGAAGTTCCATTCCCACCAAATATCTATTCACACCCTGAATGTTCATAGAAACTTTTTAGAAGTGCCGTATTTTCGGCATTTCATTTACGCCCTATTCAATCCACTCGGGCAATGTTATTACTAAATAATTGTTCGAGGGAGTACTTATCGTGATCTTGTGTATCGGAGTCGTCCTTCGTGCTGTCGGGTCGCATCGTGGCCTCCCCAGGCCCAGGTGTTGGCGGCTTCCAGTCCGGCGTGTCGCAAAAGTGGCCGTTAAAAGCCGGAGCTCTGAGGCATTGCTTGTGGCTCCAGATCCAAGGTCAGAGGCGTTGCGAACGGCGCAGACCGCCCGTGTTGCGTTGCTTGCCGTAATTGCACTCAGCGAACCACGATTCAATCACCATAAAATCTTTTAGCTCCTGCGTGCACTACCACGCCTAGCTCTCGCTAATCTTCACGTACCGTCTCCTCTGGCGTACGTCCTTCAACACCCTTCTTCACTCGTTCCCACCATTTCTCTAACGCTTCGGTCGGCACGGACGCCCCAATTCAAAACGTCTGGTGAAAAATTTTACTTGAAGGAATAATCTTCATTTTCAATTTTGTAGTTGTAGGAAAATGAAGAAAAATAAATTCAATATTGTGCAATTAAAAAATTAGAGTAAATTGTGAAAATCAGACCTATAACATCTTTATAAGTGCATTTCCCTTACTCTTACAAGAAATGTAAAGAAACAATTTGGAGCCATTTTTGAGAAAAAATTTGAAAATGTCGCAGGTGCTTCTTATAAATTATCTCCAAAAATTAATGTTTTTCAAAATCGCAAATCTTTGAGTGAGGCCAGATCGACAGTGTTTATTCAGTTAGGAAAAATTTCTACGTATAGGTTAGGCGCTACTTTGTTCACATTCACCAGACGGACAAACGAACGATACGAAACAAAATAACACTTTTTCGATATCAAGGACCCACAATTTCTTAAATCTGACTACCTAATATAGGAGGGAGTAATTAACTACACACCAGAACAGAATTTATCCACTTTTTCTGTATCAGGACCCCTCACTAAAAGTTTCCCTGTCGAAAAATCGCCGTTTGTTTGCCGCAGCTTTACATAAGTGTCTCTATACTACGTATATTACTCGGTATATACGATCGTATAGGAGAACGTAAAAAGAAGAGAAAATTAATGAGACTACGGCTAATGAATAAAAAAATGTTTAAAAATTTTAAAAGTTAAATACGCATAGTTAATATTGCATTTCACTTTATCTTTGGAACAGTAAGTAGTCTCTTTTAAAAATGGAAACTGCGCCTTTAAAGTTTTACTGAAAACACTCTTCCCTTGGGAATTTTATTGGTTCTTTCTTATTAAACATCACGCAATTATTTTGAATTCCAACAACTCAATATTACTGAACAAGAGAACGAAAAGTAATGAGGCAAACGAACAAACAAATTTATCCAACGAATCGTTGTTAAGCTGACCAACAATCCATCGAGAAATTCGAAGTCATAGGGAGACTCTCCCGGGAAATCCGGATCCTGTGGGAAGTTTTCTACTGGGAATTGTTAGAAGTGGAACATTAGTAAGCGCAGGAACTTCTTATTAATGTTTTTCTCTCCAAGTTGGAATCTTAACCCTCGATAGAGGGCAGTCGCGAAACAAGTACGGGGAAATACAGAAGTTAGCCCCATGGTGAGATATGATTCTGTTACGCCATGGATTATGTAAGATCTCTCACACCGTGGTAGCCCCGATTCCAAAGAAAGGATGTAAGTAGTGCGAAAAAGTATTCGCCGATTTGTAACAATAGGTCTGAAAACTATTCTGGAAATGAAAAACATTTGAAACATGTGGTTGAATTTATTTTAATTCACCTTCATTATTCAATACAAGTTTCTTAAGAACTCATTGGATTCACTAAGACTTCTTCACTAACTTCTTCACTAAGTAATATATATAACTAGCGTTTCCCATTATATTGTTATAACAGTTCAATAAGAACTTTCGTCATGTCCAATAAACCGCTTCAGAAAATAACAGTTTGCCCAGTGACGTGTTAAGTCGATGTTTCCTGCCCAGGTAGGGCTATTTGTCGGTTGGTACGTGATCTCTTAGTTGTCAACGTGTTCCCAGACGTTCCACAGGTAGAGCTGGCGTGACGGTTCTCTATGAGGGAGCTACCGCTAAGCCAAGAGAATCTGTAAGAAAAAGGAATGCAAGAAATTTATGAAATTTCAGTTACAAGCAAATGAATATATTAAAATTAAACAGTAGTTTTTTAAGATAAATTAAAACCTTCTCCATTATTTTTAAGTAGTCTTTTGAATATACTGTACTTCATAGAAGCAATATATTCCACACTATTGATTCATCATTCCTATATTATGCATATTTGTAAATCTTAGTTGATCACACACATTTTGTTTGATAGTGGTGTTATTATTTCACTGTGTGGGCAGTTTGAATGAGCAATTCTGTTTAATGTAAAAGAAAGCATTCTGGAATTATTTAGACCAAAAGTCTGGGATTTTAGACCAAAAGTCTGGGATTTTAGAACAAAAGTCTGGGACCTACACGCCGGATTGCGAGAATTTCCTCATCTAGATATCTTGCCAGCAAGGCACTGCCCCAGCCGGGGCAAGCTCTTAAGTTCCCGACATATGTGGTAGTGTAGTGTAAGAGTAAGTGTGGGAAAGTAAGGGGTAGGACAAGAAAAAGAAAAGAAAGATCGCGTGCGGTCTGAGACCTGTTTTTAAGAATTTTGCTCCGTCATCCGTCTGATATTTATCAGAGAAACCATGGAAAACTACCAATCTGAGGAGCTGACTGAAAAATTTCTCTTCCAGACAGCGGCTGAATACGATCAAGGTGTCTAGCTAGTTTCGAAGATCCTTCCATCGCACGGTGGGGCCAAATGCCAAAAAGCTGGCCAAAAGTCCAAAAAAAAAAAGTTACTAGATAGGGATTTTGTCGTTGCTACTTCAATAGGTTGGTATTTGGGCCGTTGAATTCCGCAATTAGTAACGGTTTCTCTCTTATACTTGAGGTAAGAGATCAGTTCAAAGTTGGGCCTCGAGCGATCGATATCGGTCAGCTGTGAAACGTGTTTTCAGAACCTTTGTGTTTCGAAGGATAGAGAAGCGTGCAGTCGGCCGAATTCAATAAAACAAAATGGAATCTATTCCTGAGAGTAAGTAGAAACATAATATGTATACTTATTTTTTTAAAAATAAGTTGTTAATGTAATAATTAACTTTGATTGTTGGCGAAAAATGAAAATGCTATAATCAAAAATTTGTGTTTAAAATGAAAAATAACTATGTGCACCGTCGTGCGGGGCTAAAAACTTAACATGACATTATTCGAGCTGCCCGTAGCTATGACAGCTGCCCGTAGCTGCCGTTTTAGTGCCTGTGACAAATTTTCGTAGCGCGTGCAACATGTAGAAAAAAACTGAAATAATGAATTACGATAAATATTTAAATAATCATAAGTACAAGTAGACACACAAATTTAAAATATATAATACAATAGAACAGTGATTATTGAAAAATGCAAAATATATCTACATAAAAATTATTTAATTATTTATTATTATGATAAATTATTACATGAAATATGTACTTTTTATGTATGCACAATATTATAAGTAATTTTTTGTGATTTTCAGAAATTGTTGCTCAACAAACAATTAATATTTCTAGAAAGGACATCTTTCTTCTTTTAAAAGGAAGTTTAAACAAAGGTTCAAGAAATGCTATTTCTATTATTGAGGAACATATATCTGAAAAAATAGGATATGCGTATAATATTCCTGAACAACTGAATTCGGCAATTCGTAAACTAATATCCGACATCAAAACAAAGTGGCAGAAAGCGAGAAGGACAGAGGACGACTTTTTAAAACAAAACGAGAATTGGCTTACTACCTGCGTTTCTTTTGAAATACAACCTCGACCGATTCCGACAACGTCAGTGAATACAGGTAAGCGAACGTACATACTTACACCACATTATTGTGACTATATCTCTATTCCGTACAAATTAATACATAGTTTCTGTTCCTAATCAGGTCGTCCTCGGACAGATTTCGAAAATTTAAGTGAAAGATCGAAACGCAGACGAACTGAGAACATTCGAAACCAGTCAAGTACGACGGAATTGGCGTATGCTTTGCAGATGGAACTGCGATCTACCGGAAACACTGATGCCGCGAAAATAGTCAGTGGCGTAGCATTATCCGATTCATCCTCGACTTCAGCACGTGCATATCGATCATCTTTGGAGTTTGTTCCGGAAAATCAATTGTCAGGTGACGCTGCTGTATCTGTTCTCATAGAACAAAAACTTTCTAAATCTCAGTACCAGGGGCTCCGAAATTTATGTGTAAAAAATAAATGCAAATTACTTCCTTCTTACAAAACAGTTCATAAAGCAAAAAAACATTGTTATCCCAGCAAAGATGATATGATCATAACAGAAAGCAAAGCAGAAGTGAATTTTATTATTATTATATTTTATTATTATAATTTTATTACATTTATATTTTATTATATCATTATATGTTTATGTATTTACTTATATTAAACGTTTTTTATGTTAAAAATACAAACTTTTGTTGATTTTGTTCGCCATATTGGTCCGCCATTTTGTTTTTTTAGCATTTTTATTCAATATTTATTAATCAGCATGCTTATAAACCCAAATCAACTCATTTTTAATTATAAACACGATCATTTCGTGTTAAAAATGGAAAAAATTGATGATTTGGTCCGCCATATTAGTCCGCCATTTTATTTTTTGGCATTTTCATTCAAGGTTATTAATTAGCATCCTTAAAAATTCAAACTAACTCTTCTTTACTTATAAACATAATAATGTTGTGTTAAAAATACAAACTTATGGTAATTTTGTCCGCCATATTGGTCCGCCATTTTGTTTTTTTGGCAATTTCATTCAAGATTATTAATCAGCATCCTTAAAAACCCGAATGAACTCATTTTTACTTATAAGTATGATCATTTTGTGTTAAAAATACAAAATTTTGATAATTTTATCCGCCATATTGGTCCGTCATTTTGTTTTTCGGAATTTTTATTACAGATTATTAATTAGAATGATCATAAACCTCTGAATACAAAGTTTCAGTCAAATCGTACAACGCTTTCGACTTTTGACCAGCTTTTTGGCATTTGGCCCCACCGTGCATCGTGTCGGGACTCGGACCCAAGGATTTCTTAGTCACACGCACGCAGTGACATCAGTTGAGGTGCCCTGAGGCACCTCAGCTGATTCTCTCTCGCACGTATTTACTTAACCATATTGTTGAGAAATCACGTTCAACATTAAATACTACAGCGAACTGTATACGTGCCGGAAAAAGAATAAGTGATTACTACAACATGCAAAAGTTTGGCTTTTTCGTATTCCAGAGTTTGTGTAGTTTGTGTTATTCCCAAAATATCGGAGGGCCTTAAGTCGCTTGACACAAGTGGTTATTCCGTAGTGAATTCATTAGAGTAGTAAGAAACGATATAAAAAATACCGATAGTATTTTGTTTTATTCTCATGTTGATTTAGTGAATGATACAACGTATTAACAGTATCCGTGAAGAATTTTATCAGTCATTTAGTACATTTTCCCATAATTGACCTTTAATGCAACAGAGGTTAGATTACCACTATTCAATGATTGAAATTGCTTTTGATCTTAAAATATATCTATTGTTTATAAAAATTCAAGAGAATACTTTAATAATCGACTTGAATGTTGGCTGAAACATGGTTGAAACATAAAAAAGTTCATACGTTTTGCGCAATGTTACACATAAGTTAACACGTATGTTTATGAAGATGCATTTTTGTCAAGCGACATCTAGCCCACTGGCTTTTTAGGATACGAGACTAGGCAAATATATTAGCACAATCATCATACACTAAAAGTAAAAAAAAATAGTAGTCATTAGAAAAACGACCCGCTTATATTCCATCACCTCTAGCAATGTATCTTTATTCCCTATTTAATGTTGAGTTTTTGAATTTTGCAATTTACTTACTCAAATTAATACTCAAGAGTTCGGGTAGCACTGGTGCCCGGTCTCTTGCCAAAACAGACGCGACACGCCCAAGAGCCCCCAATTAACGCGCTGGCAGCAGACATGGCCCCGCAGCCTGTGGCGAGCTCTCTTACGCTGAGCACGCACATGCGGTGAAGCACCGGCAGCAACGACGCCAGAGCGGTGACCCATTCCTTCACTTAGAGAAATGTAAATATAAATCAGCTTCAGAGAGGTCCTCGCGTTCTGTGGCGGCCTCTCCTAGTCTGCGCTCGCACCTGCGGTGTAGCGCCTGCAGCAGCGACGAGGCCTATGAGATGACGTAATCCATATATGAATTACGGCGAATATTCCTAACTGTGTAGGGTTCTTGTAGTTATTATATTTATTTTCTACTATTGCTGGTGAGAGTTCTTACAGCACCGTAAAGCGGCTCGATGCCAGTAGACACTTGTCAATCCAAAAGTCCGCTGTGTTCTTCTAACAGCTGACAGGTCTGTGCATTGTTCCGCGGCCTCTCCTAGGCTGCGTTTGCTTGCGCGGTGTAGCGCCGGCAGCAGACACGAGGCCTATAAATGACGTAATCCATCACTTATAGAAATGTAATTGTGAATATTCCTAACTGTGTAGGGTTCTTTTTGTTATTATATTTATTTTCTACTATTGCTGGTGAGTGTTCTTACAGCACCGTAAAGCGGCTCGATGCCAGTTCACACTTGTCAATCCAAAAGTCCGCTGTGTTCTTCTAACAGCTGACAGGTCTGTGCATTGTTCCGCGGCCTCTCCTAGGCTGCGTTTGCTTGCGCGGTGTAGCGCCGGCAGCAGACACGAGGCCTATAAATGACGTAATCCATCACTTATAGAAATGTAATTGTGAATATTCCTAACTGTGTAGGGTTCTTTTTGTTATTATATTTATTTTCTACTATTGCAGGTGAGAGTTCTTACAGCACCGTAAAGCGGCTCGATGCCAGTTGACACTTGTCAATCCAAAAGTCCGCTGTGTTCTTCTAACAGCTGACAGGTCTGTGCATTGTTCCGCGGCCTCTCCTAGGCTGCGTTTGCTTGCGCGGTGTAGCGCCGGCAGCAGACACGAGGCCTATAAATGACGTAATCCATCACTTATAGAAATGTAATTGTGAATATTCCTAACTGTGTAGGGTTCTTTGTGTTATTATATTTATTTTCTACTATTGCTGGTGAGAGTTCTTACAGCACCGTAAAGCGGCTCGATGCCAGTTGACACTTGTCAATCCAAAAGTCCGCTGTGTACTTCTAACAGCTGACAGGTCTGTGCATTGTTCCGCGGCCTCTCCTAGGCTGCGTTTGCTTGCGCGGTGTAGTGCCGGCAGCAGACACGAGGCCTATAAATGACGTAATCCATCACTTATAGAAATGTAATTGTGAATATTCCTAACTGTGTAGGGTTCTTTTTGTTATTATATTTAATTTCTACTATTGCTGGTGAGAGTTCTTACAGCACCGTAAAGCGGCTCGATGCCAGTTGACACTTGTCAAACCAAAAGTCCGCTGTGTTCTTCTAACAGCTGACAGGTCTGTGCATTGTTCCGCGGCCTCTCCTAGGCTGCGTTTGCTTGCGCGGTGTAGCGCCGGCAGCAGACACGAGGCCTATAAATGACGTAATCCATCACTTATAGAAATGTAATTGTGAATATTCCTAACTGTGTAGGGTTCTTTTTGTTATTATATTTATTTTCTACTATTGCTGGTGAGAGTTCTTACAGCACCGTAAAGCGGCTCGATGCCAGTTGACACTTGTCAATCCAAAAGTCCGCTGTGTTCTTCTAACAGCTGACAGGTCTGTGCATTGTTCCGCGGCCTCTCCTAGGCTGCGTTTGCTTGCGCGGTGTAGCGCCGGCAGCAGACACGAGGCCTATAAATGACGTAATCCATCACTTATATAAATGTAATTGTGAATATTCCTAACTGTATAGGGTTCTTTTTGTTATTATATTTATTTTCTACTATTGCTAGTGAGAGTTCTTACAGCACCGTAAAGCGGCTCGATGCCAGTTGACACTTGTGAATCCAAAAGTCCGCTGTGCTCTTCTAACAGCTGACAGGTCTGTGCATTGTTCCGCGGCCTCTCCTAGGCTGCGTTTGCTTGCGCGGTGTAGCGCCGGCAGCAGACTCGAGGCCTATAAATGACGTAATCCATCACTTATAGAAATGTAATTGTGAATATTCCTAACTGTGTAGGGTTCTTTTTGTTATTATATTTATTTTCTACTATTGCTGGTGAGAGTGCTTACAGCATCGTAAAGCGGCTCGATGCCAGTTGACACTTGTCAATCCAAAAGTCCGCTGTGTTCTTCTAACAGCTGACAGGTCTGTGCATTGTTCCGCGGCCTCTCCTAGGCTGCGTTTGTTTGCGCGGTGTAGCGCCGGCAGCAGACACGAGGCCTATAAATGACGTAATCCATCACTTATAGAAATGTAAGTGTGAATATTCCTAACTGTGTAGGGTTCTTTGTGTTATTATATTTATTTTCTACTATTGCTGGTGAGAGTTCTTACAGCACCGTAAAGCGGCTCGATGCCAGTTGACACTTGTCAATCCAAAAGTCCGCTGTGTTCTTCTAACAGCTGACAGGTCTGTGCATTGTTCCGCGGCCTCTCCTAGACTGCGTTTGCTTGCGCGGTGTAGCGCCGGCAGCAGACACGAGGCCTATAAATGACGTTATCCATCACTTATAGAAATGTAATTGTGAATATTCCTAACTGTGTAGGGTTCTTTTTGTTATTATATTTATTTTCTACTATTGCTGGTGAGAGTTCTTACAGCACCGTAAAGCGGCTCGATGCCAGTTGACGCTTGTCAATCCAAAAGTCCGCTGTGTTCTTCTAACAGCTGACAGGTCTGTGCATTGTTCCGCGGCCTCTCCTAGGCTGCGTTTGCTTGCGCGGTGTAGCGCCGGCAGCAGACACGAGGCCTATAAATGACGTAATCCATCACTTATAGAAATGTAATTGTGAATATTCCTAACTGTGTAGGGTTCTTTTTGTTATTATATTTATTTTCTACTATTGCTGGTGAGAGTTCTTACAGCACCGTAAAGCGGCTCGATGCCAGTTGACACTTGTCAATCCAAAAGTCCGCTGTGTTCTTCTAACAGCTGACAGGTCTGTGCATTGTTCCGCGGCCTCTCCTAGGCTGCGTTTGCTTGCGCGGTGTAGCGCCGGCAGCAGACACGAGGCCTGTAAATGACGTAATCCATCACTTTTAGAAAAGTAATTGTGAATATTCCTAACTGTGTAGGGATCTTTTTGTTATTATATTTATTTTCTACTATTGCTGGTTAGAGTTCTTACAGCACCGTAAAACGGCTCGATGCCAGTTGACAACTGTCAATCCAAAAGTCCGCTGTGTTCTTCTAACAGCTGACAGGTCTGTGCATTGTTCCGCGGCCTCTCCTAGGCTGCGTTTGCTTGCGCGGTGTAGCGCCGGCAGCAGACACGAGGCCTATAAATGACGTAATCCATCACTTATAGAAATGTAATTGTGAATATTCCTAACTGTGTAGGGTTCTTTTTGTTATTATATTTATTTTCTACTATTGCTGGTGAGAGTTCTTACAGCACCGTAAAGCGGCTCGAAGCCAGTTGACACTTGTCAATCCAAAAGTCCGCTGTGTTCTTCTAACAGCTGACAGGTCTGTGCATTGTTCCGCGGCCTCTCCTAGGCTGCGTTTGCTTGCGCGGTGTAGCGCCGGCAGCAGACACGAGGCCTATAAATGACGTAATCCATCACTTATAGAAATGTAATTGTGAATATTCCTAACTGTGTAGGGTTCTTTTTGTTATTATATTTATTTTCTACTATTGCTGGTGAGAGTTCTTACAGCACCGTAAAGCGGCTCGATGCCAGTTGACACTTGTCAATCCAAAAGTCCGCTGTGTTCTTCTAACAGCTGACAGGTCTGTGCATTGTTCCGCGGCCTCTCCTAGACTGCGTTTGCTTGCGCGGTGTAGCGCCGGCAGCAGACACGAGGCCTATAAATGACGTTATCCATCACTTATAGAAATGTAATTGTGAATATTCCTAACTGTGTAGGGTTCTTTTTGTTATTATATTTATTTTCTACTATTGCTGGTGAGAGTTCTTACAGCACCGTAAAGCGGCTCGATGCCAGTTGACGCTTGTCAATCCAAAAGTCCGCTGTGTTCTTCTAACAGCTGACAGGTCTGTGCATTGTTCCGCGGCCTCTCCTAGGCTGCGTTTGCTTGCGCGGTGTAGCGCCGGCAGCAGACACGAGGCCTATAAATGACGTAATCCATCACTTATAGAAATGTAATTGTGAATATTCCTAACTGTGTAGGGTTCTTGTAGTTATTATATTTATTTTCTACTATTGCTGGTGAGAGTTCTTACAGCACCGTAAAGCGGCTCGATGCCAGTTGACACTTGTCAATCCAAAAGTCCGCTGTGTTCTTCTAACAGCTGACAGGTCTGTGCATTGTTCCGCGGCCTCTCCTAGGCTGCGTTTGCTTGCGCGGTGTAGCGCCGGCAGCAGACACGAGGCCTATAAATGACGTAATCCATCACTTATAGAAATGTAATTGTGAATATTCCTAACTGTGTAGGGTTCTTTTTGTTATTTTATTTATTTTCTACTATTGCTGGTGAGAGTTCTTACAGCACCGTAAAGCGGCTCGATGCCAGTTGACACTTGTCAATCCAAAAGTCCGCTGTGTTCTTCTAACAGCTGACAGGTCTGTGCATTGTTCCGCGGCCTCTCCTAGGATTCGTTTGCTTGCGCGGTGTAGCGCCGGCAGCAGACACGAGGCCTATAAATGACGTAATCCATCACTTATAGAAATGTAATTGTGAATATTCCTAACTGTGTAGGGTTCTTTTTGTTATTATATTTATTTTCTACTATTGCTGGTGAGAGTTCTTACAGCACCGTAAAGCGGCTCGATGCCAGTTAACATTTGTCAATCCAAAAGTCCGCTGTGTTCTTCTAACAGCTGACATGTCTGTGCATTGTTCCGCGGCCTCTCCTAGGCTGCGTTTGCTTGCGCGGTAGAGCGCCGGCAGCAGACACGAGGCCTATAAATGACGTAATCCATCACTTATATAAATGTAATTGTGAATATTCCTAACTGTGTAAGGTTCTTGTAGTTATTATATTTATTTTCTACTATTGCTGGTAAGAGTTCTTACAGCACCGTAAAGCGGCTCGTTACCAGTAGACAATTGTGAATCCAAAAGCATGATGTGTTCTTCTGACAGCTGACAGGGCCACGCGTTGTGCCGAGGCCTCTCCTAGGCTGCGTTTGCTTGTGCGGTGTAGCGCCGGACGCAGACACGAGGCCTATGAAATGACGTAATCCATCACTTATAGAAATGTAATTGTGAATATTCCTAACTGTGTAGGGTTCTTTTTGTTATTATATTTATTTTCTACTATTGCTGGTGAGAGTTCTTACAGCACCGTAAAGCGGCTCGAAACCAGTTGACACTTGTCAATCCAAAAGTCCGCTGTGTTCTTCTAACAGCTGACAGGTCTGTGCATTGTTCCGCGGCCTCTCCTAGGCTGCGTTTGCTTGCGCGGTGTAGCGCCGGCAGCAGACACGAGGCCTATAAATGACGTAATCCATCACTTATAGAAATGTAATTGTGAATATTCCTAACTGTGTAGGGTTCTTTTTGTTATTATATTTATTTTCTACTATTGCTGGTGAGAGTTCTTACAGCACCGTAAAGCGGCTCGATGCCAGTTGACACTTGTCAATCCAAAAGTCCGCTGTGTTCTTCTAACAGCTGACAGGTCTGTGCATTGTTCCGCGGCCTCTTCTAGGCTGCGTTTGCTTGCGCGGTGTAGCGCCGGCAGCAGACACGAGGGCTATAAATGACGTAATCCATCACTTATAGAAATGTAATTGTGAATATTCCTAACTGTGTAGGGTTCTTTTTGTTATTATATTTTCTACTATTGCTGGTGAGAGTTCTTACAGCACCGTAAAGCGGCTCGATGCCAGTTGACACTTGTCAATCCAAAAGTCCGCTGTGTTCTTCTAACAGCTGACAGGTCTGTGCATTGTTCCGCGGCCTCTCCTAGGCTGCGTTTGCTTGCGCGGTGTAGCGCCGGCAGCAGACACGAGGCCTATAAATGACGTAATCCATCACTTATAGAAATGTAATTGTGAATATTCCTAACTGTGTAGGGTTCTTTTTGTTATTATATTTATTTTCTACTATTGCTGGTGAGAGTTCTTACAGCACCGTAAAGCGGCTCGATGCCAGTTGACACTTGTCAATCCAAAAGTCCGCTGTGTTCTTCTAACAGCTGACAGGTCTGTGCATTGTTCCGCGGCCTCTCCTAGGCTGCGTTTGCTTGCGCGGTGTAGCGCCGGCAGCAGACACGAGGCCTATAAATGACGTAATCCATCACTTATAGAAATGTAATTGTGAATATTCCTAACTGTGTAGGGTTCTTTTTGTTATTATATTTATTTTCTACTATTGCTGGTGAGAGTTCTTACAGCACCGTAAAGCGGCTCGATGCCAGTTGACACTTGTCAATCCAAAAGTCCGCTGTGTTCTTCTAACAGCTGACAGGTCTGTGCATTGTTCCGCGGCCTCTCCTAGGCTGCGTTTGCTTGCGCGGTGTAGCGCCGGCAGCAGACACGAGGCCTATAAATGACGTAATCCATCACTTATAGAAATGTAATTGTGAATATTCCTAACTGTGTAGGGTTCTTTTTGTTATTATATTTATTTTCTACTATTGCTGGTGAGAGTTCTTACAGCACCGTAAAGCGGCTCGATGCCAGTTGACACTTGTCAATCCAAAAGTCCGCTGTGTTCTTCTAACAGCTGACAGGTCTGTGCATTGTTCCGCGGCCTCTCCTAGGCTGCGTTTGCTTGCGCGGTGTAGCGCCGGCAGCAGACACGAGGCCTATAAATGACGTAATCCATCACTTATAGAAATGTAATTGTGAATATTCCTAATTGTGTAGGGTTCTTTTTGTTATTATATTTATTTTCTACTATTGCTGGTGAGAGTTCTTACCGCACCGTAAAGCGGCTCGATGCCAGTTGACACTTGTCAATCCAAAAGTCCGCTGTGTTCTTCTAACAGCTGACAGGTCTGTGCATTGTTCCGCGGCCTCTCCTAGGCTGCGTTTGCTTGCGCGGTGTAGCGCCGTCAGCAGACACGAGACCTATAAATGACGTAATCCATCACTTATAGAAATGTAATTGTGAATATTCCTAACTGTGTAGGGTTCTTTTTGTTATTATATTTATTTTCTACTATTGCTGGTGAGAGTTCTTACAGCACCGTAAAGCGGCTCGATGCCAGTTGACACTTGTCAATCCAAAAGTCCGCTGTGTTCTTCTAACAGCTGACAGGTCTGTGCATTGTTCCGCGGCCTCTCCTAGGCTGCGTTTGCCTGCGCGGTGTAGCGCCGGCAGCAGACACGAGGCCTATAAATGACGTAATCCATCACTTATAGAAATGTAATTGTGAATATTCCTAACTGTGTAGGGTTCTTTTTGTTATTATATTTATTTTCTACTATTGCTGGTGAGAGTTCTTACAGCGTCGTACGGCGGCACGATGCCAGTTGACACTTGTCAATCCAAAAGTCCGCTGTGTTCTTCTAACAGCTGACAGGTCTGTGCATTGTTCCGCGGCCTCTCCTAGGCTGCGTTTGCTTGCGCGGTGTAGCGCCGGCAGCAGACACGAGGCCTATAAATGACGTAATCCATCACTTATAGAAATGTAATTGTGAATATTCCTAACTGTGTAGGGTTCTTTTTGTTATTATATTTATTTTCTACTATTGCTGGTGAGAGTTCTTACAGCACCGTAAAGCGGCTTGATGCCAGTTGACACTTGTCAATCCAAAAGTCCGCTGTGTTCTTCTAACAGCTGACAGGTCTGTGCATTGTTGCGCGGCCTCTCCTAGGCTGCGTTTGCTTGCGCGGTGTAGCGCCGGCAGCAGACACGAGGCCTATAAATGACGTAATCCATCACTTATAGAAATGTAATTGTGAATATTCCTAACTGTGTAGGGTTCTTTTTGTTATTATATTTATTTTCTACTATTGCTGGTGAGAGTTCTTACAGCACCGTAAAGCGGCTCGATGACAGTTGACACTTGTCAATCCAAATGTCCGCTGTGTTCTTCTAACAGCTGACAGGTCTGTGCATTGTTCCGCGGCCTCTCCTAGGCTGCGTTTGCTTGCGCGTTGTAGCGCCGGCAGCAGACACGAAGCCTATAAATGACGTAATCCATCACTTATAGAAATTTAATTGTGAATATTCCTAACTGTGTAGGGTTCTTTTTGTTATTATATTTATTTTCTACTATTGCTGGTGAGAGTTCTTACAGCACCGTAAAGCGGCTCGAAGCCAGTTGACACTTGTCAATCCAAAAGTCCGCTGTGTTCTTCTAACAGCTGACAGGTCTGTGCATTGTTCCGCGGCCTCTCCTAGGCTGCGTTTGCTTGCGCAGTGTAGCGCCGGCAGCAGACACGAGGCCTATAAATGACGTAATCCATTACTTATAGAAACGTAATTGTGAATATTCCTAACTGTGTAGGGTTCTTTTTGTTATTATATTTATTTTCTACTATTGCTGGTGAGAGTTCTTACAGCACCCTAAAGCGGCTCGATGCCAGTTGACACTTGTCAATCCAAAAGTCCGCTGTGTTCTTCTAACAGCTGACAGGTCTGTGCATTGTTGCGCGGCCTCTCCTAGGCTGCGTTTGCTTGCGCGGTGTAAAGCCGGCAGCAGACACGAGGCCTATAAATGACGTAATCCATTACTTATAGAAATGTAATTGTGAATATTCCTAAATGTGTAGGGTTCTTTTTGTTATTATATTTATTTTCTACTATTGCTGGTGAGAGTTCTTACAGCACCGTAATGCGGCTCGATGCCAGTTGACACTTGTCAATCCAAAAGTCCGCTGTGTTCTTCTAACAGTTGACAGGTCTGTGCATTTTTGCGCGGCCTCTCCTAGGCTGAGTTTGCTTGCGCGGTGTAGCGCCGGCAGCAGACACGAAGCCTATAAATGACGTAATCCATTACTTATAGAAATGTAATTGTGAATATTCCTAACTGTGTAGGGTTCTTTTTGTTATTATATTTATTTTCTACTATTGCTGGTGAGAGTTCTTACAGCACCGTAAAGCGGCTCGATGCCAGTTGACACTTGTCAATCCAAAAGTCCGCTGTGTTCTTCTAACAGCTGACAGGTCTGTGCATTGTTCCCCGGCCTCTCCTAGGCTGCGTTTGCTTGCGCGGTGTAGCGCCGGCAGCAGACACGAGGCCTATAAATGACGTAATCCATTACTTATAGAAATGTAATTGTGAATATTCCTAACTGTGTAGGGTTCTTTTTGTTATTATATTTATTTTCTACTATTGCTGGTGAGAGTTCTTGCAGCACCGTAAAGCGGCTCGATGCCAGTTGACACTTGTCAATCCAAAAGTCCGCTGTGTTCTTCTAATAGCTGACAGGTCTGTGCATTGTTGCGCGGCCTCTCCTAGGCTGCGTTTGCTTGCGCGGTGTAGGGCCGGCAGCAGGACACGAGGCCTATAAATGACGTAATCCATCACTTATAGAAATGTAATTGTGAATATTCCTAACTGTGTAGGGTTCTTTTTGTTATTATATTTATTTTTCTACTATTGCTGGTGAGAGTTCTTACAGCACCGTAAAACGGCTCGATGCCAGTTCACACTTGTCAATCCAAAAGTCCGCTGTGTCTTCTAACAGCTGACAGGTCTGTGCATTGTTGCGCGGCCTCTCCTAGGCTGCGTTTGCTTGCGCGGTGTAGCGCCGGCAGCAGACACGAGGCCTATAAATGACGTAATCCATCACTTATAGAAATGTAATTGTGAATATTCCTAACTGTGTAGGGTTCTTTTTGTTATTATATTTATTTTCTACTATTGCTGGTGAGAGTTCTTACAGCACCGTAAAGCGGCTCGATACCAGTTGACACTTGTCAATCCAAAAGTCCGGTGTGTTCTTCTAACAGCTGACAGGTCTGTGCATTGTTCCGCGGCCTCTCCTAGGCTGCGTTTGCTTGCGCGGTGTAGCGCCGGCAGCAGACACGAGGCCTATAAATGACGTAATCCATCACTTATAGAAATGTAATTGTGAATATTCCTAACTGTGTAGGGTTCTTTTTGTTATTATATTTATTTTCTACTATTGCTGGTGAGAGTTCTTACAGCACCGTAAAGCGGCTCGATGCCAGTTGACACTTGTCAATCCAAAAGTCCGCTGTGTTCTTCTAACAGCTGACAGGTCTGTGCATTGTTGCGCGGCTTCTCCTAGGCTGCGTTTGCTTGCGCGGTGTAGCGCCGGCAGCAGACACGAGGCCTATAAATGACGTAATCCATCACTTATAGAAATGTAATTGTGAATATTCCTAACTGTGTAGGGTTCTTTTTGTTATTATATTTGATTTTCTACTATTGCTGGTGAGAGTTCTTACAGCACCGTAAAGCGGCTCGATGCCAGTTGACACTTGTCAATCCAAAAGTCCGCTGTGTTCTTCTAACAGCTGACAGGTCTGTGCATTGTTCCGCGGCCTCTCCTAGGCTGCGTTTGCTTGCGCGGTGTAGCGCCGGCAGCAGACACGAGGCCTATAAATGACGTAATCCATCACTTATAGAAATGTAATTGTGAATATTCCTAACTGTGTAGGGTTCTTTTTGTTATTATATTTATTTTCTACTATTGCTGGTGAGAGTTCTTACAGCACCGTAAAGCGGCTCGATGCCAGTTGACACTTGTCAATCCAAAAGTCCGCTGTGTTCTTCTAACAGCTGACAGGTCTGTGCATTGTTGCGCGGCCTCTCCTAGGCTGCGTTTGCTTGCGCGGTGTAGCGCCGGCAGCAGACACGAGGCCTATAAATGACGTAATCCATCACTTATAGAAATGTAATTGTGAATATTCCTAACTGTGTAGGGTTCTTTTTGTTATTATATTTATTTTCTACTATTGCTGGTGAGAGTTCTTACAGCACCGTAAAGCGGCTCGATGCCAGTTGACACTTGTCAATCCAAAAGTCCGCTGTGTTCTTCTAACAGCTGACAGGTCTGTGCATTGTTCCGCGGCCTCTCCTAGGCTGCGTTTGCTTGCGCGGTGTAGCGCCGGCAGCAGACACGAGGCCTATAAATGACGTAATCCATCACTTATAGAAATGTAATTGTGAATATTCCTAACTGTGTAGGGTTCTTTTTGTTATTATATTTATTTCTACTATTGCTGGTGAGAGTTCTTACAGCACCGTAAAGCGGCTCGATGCCAGTTGACACTTGTCAATCCAAAAGTCCGCTGTGTTCTTGTAACAGCTGACAGGTCTGTGCATTGTTGCGCGGCCTCTCCTAGCTGCGTTTGCTTGCGCGGTGTAGCGCCGGCAGCAGACACGAGGCCTATAAATGACGTAATCCATCACTTATAGAAATGTAATTGTGAATATTCCTAACTGTGTAGGGTTCTTTTTGTTATTATATTTATTTTCTACTATTGCTGGTGAGAGTTCTTACAGCACCGTAAAGCGGCTCGATGCCAGTTGACACTTGTCAATCCAAAAGTCCGCTGTGTTCTTCTAACAGCTGACAGGTCTGTGCATTGTTCCGCGGCCTCTCCTAGGCTGCGTTTGCTTGCGCGTTGTAGCGCCGGCAGCAGACACGAAGCCTATAAATGACGTAATCCATCACTTATAGAAATTTAATTGTGAATATTCCTAACTGTGTAGGGTTCTTTTTGTTATTATATTTATTTTCTACTATTGCTGGTGAGAGTTCTTACAGCACCGTAAAGCGGCTCGAAGCCAGTTGACACTTGTCAATCCAAAAGTCCGCTGTGTTCTTCTAACAGCTGACAGGTCTGTGCATTGTTCCGCGGCCTCTCCTAGGCTGCGTTTGCTTGCGCAGTGTAGCGCCGGCAGCAGACACGAGGCCTATAAATGACGTAATCCATTACTTATAGAAACGTAATTGTGAATATTCCTAACTGTGTAGGGTTCTTTTTGTTATTATATTTTATTTTCTACTATTGCTGGTGAGAGTTCTTACAGCACCCTAATGCGGCTCGATGCCAGTTGACACTTGTCAATCCAAAAGTCCGCTGTGTTCTTCTAACAGCTGACAGGTCTGTGCATTGTTGCGCGGCCTCTCCTAGGCTGCGTTTGCTTGCGCGGTGTAGCGCCGGCAGCAGACACGAAGCCTATAAATGACGTAATCCTTTACTTATAGAAATGTAATTGTGAATATTCCTAACTGTGTAGGGTTCTTTTTGTTATTATATTTATTTTCTACTATTGCTGGTGAGAGTTCTTACAGCACCGTAAAGCGGCTCGATGCCAGTTGACACTTGTCAATCCAAAAGTCCGCTGTGTTCTTCTAACAGCTGACAGGTCTGTGCATTGTTCCCCGGCCTCTCCTAGGCTGCGTTTGCTTGCGCGGTGTAGCGCCGGCAGCAGACACGAGGCCTATAATGACGTAATCCATTACTTATAGAAATGTAATTGTGAATATTCCTAACTGTGTAGGGTTCTTTTTGTTATTATATTTTATTTTCTACTTATTGCTGGTGAGAGTTCTTGCAGCACCGTAAAGCGGCTCGATGCCAGTTGACACTTGTCAATCCAAAGTCCGCTGTGTTCTTCTAATAGCTGACAGGTCTGTGCATTGTTGCGCGGCCTCTCCTAGGCTGCGTTTGCTTGCGCGGTGTAGGGCCGGCAGCAGACACGAGGCCTATAAATGACGTAATCCATCACTTATAGAAATGTAATTGTGAATATTCCTAACTGTGTAGGGTTCTTTTTGTTATTATATTTATTTTCTACTATTGCTGGTGAGAGTTCTTACAGCACCGTAAAACGGCTCGATACCAGTTCACACTTGTCAATCCAAAAGTCCGCTGTGTTCTTCTAACAGCTGACAGGTCTGTGCATTGTTGCGCGGCCTCTCCTAGGCTGCGTTTGCTTGCGCGGTGTAGCGCCGGGCAGCAGACACGAGGCCTATAAATGACGTAATCCATCACTTATAGAAATGTAATTGTGAATATTCCTAACTGTGTAGGGTTCTTTTTGTTATTATATTTATTTTCTACTATTGCTGGTGAGAGTTCTTACAGCACCGTAAAGCGGCTCGATACCAGTTGACACTTGTCAATCCAAAAGTCCGGTGTGTTCTTCTAACAGCTGACAGGTCTGTGCATTGTTCCGCGGCCTCTCCTAGGCTGCGTTTGCTTGCGCGGTGTAGCGCCGGCAGCAGACACGAGGCCTATAAATGACGTAATCCATCACTTATAGAAATGTAATTGTGAATATTCCTAACTGTGTAGGGTTCTTTTTGTTATTATATTTATTTTCTACTATTGCTGGTGAGAGTTCTTACAGCACCGTAAAGCGGCTCGATGCCAGTTGACACTTGTCAATCCAAAAGTCCGCTGTGTTCTTCTAACAGCTGACAGGTCTGTGCATTGTTGCGCGGCTTCTCCTAGGCTGCGTTTGCTTGCGCGGTGTAGCGCCGGCAGCAGACACGAGGCCTATAAATGACGTAATCCATCACTTATAGAAATGTAATTGTGAATATTCCTAACTGTGTAGGGTTCTTTTTGTTATTATATTTATTTTCTACTATTGCTGGTGAGAGTTCTTACAGCACCGTAAAGCGGCTCGATGCCAGTTGACACTTGTCAATCCAAAAGTCCGCTGTGTTCTTCTAACAGCTGACAGGTCTGTGCATTGTTCCGCGGCCTCTCCTAGGCTGCGTTTGCTTGCGCGGTGTAGCGCCGGCAGCAGACACGAGGCCTATAAATGACGTAATCCATCACTTATAGAAATGTAATTGTGAATATTCCTAACTGTGTAGGGTTCTTTTTGTTATTATATTTATTTTCTACTATTGCTGGTGAGAGTTCTTACAGCACCGTAAAGCGGCTCGATGCCAGTTGACACTTGTCAATCCAAAAGTCCGCTGTGTTCTTCTAACAGCTGACAGGTCTGTGCATTGTTGCGCGGCCTCTCCTAGGCTGCGTTTGCTTGCGCGGTGTAGCGCCGGCAGCAGACACGAGGCCTATAAATGACGTAATCCATCACTTATAGAAATGTAATTGTGAATATTCCTAACTGTGTAGGGTTCTTTTTGTTATTATATTTATTTTCTACTATTGCTGGTGAGAGTTCTTACAGCACCGTAAAGCGGCTCGATGCCAGTTGACACTTGTCAATCCAAAAGTCCGCTGTGTTCTTCTAACAGCTGACAGGTCTGTGCATTGTTCCGCGGCCTCTCCTAGGCTGCGTTTGCTTGCGCGGTGTAGCGCCGGCAGCAGACACGAGGCCTATAAATGACGTAATCCATCACTTATAGAAATGTAATTGTGAATATTCCTAACTGTGTAGGGTTCTTTTTGTTATTATATTTATTTTCTACTATTGCTGGTGAGAGTTCTTACAGCACCGTAAAGCGGCTCGATGCCAGTTGACACTTGTCAATCCAAAAGTCCGCTGTGTTCTTGTAACAGCTGACAGGTCTGTGCATTGTTGCGCGGCCTCTCCTAGGCTGCGTTTGCTTGCGCGGTGTAGCGCCGGCAGCAGACACGAGGCCTATAAATGACGTAATCCATCACTTATAGAAATGTAATTGTGAATATTCCTAACTGTGTAGGGTTCTTTTTGTTATTATATTTATTTTCTACTATTGCTGGTGAGAGTTCTTACAGCACCGTAAAGCGGCTCGATGCCAGTTGACACTTGTCAATCCAAAAGTCCGCTGTGTTCTTCTAACAGCTGACAGGTCTGTGCATTGTTCCGCGGCCTCTCCTAGGCTGCGTTTGCTTGCGCGGTGTAGCGCCGGCAGCAGACACGAGGCCTATAAATGACGTAATCCATCACTTATAGAAATGTAATTGTGAATATTCCTAACTGTGTAGGGTTCTTTTTGTTATTATATTTATTTTCTACTATTGCTGGTGAGAGTTCTTACAGCACCGTAAAGCGGCTCGATGCCAGTTGACACTTGTCAATCCAAAAGTCCGCTGTGTTCTTCTAACAGCTGACAGGTCTGTGCATTGTTGCGCGGCCTCTCCTAGGCTGCGTTTGCTTGCGCGGTGTAGCGCCGGCAGCAGACACGAGGCCTATAAATGACGTAATCCATCACTTATAGAAATGTAATTGTGAATATTCCTAACTGTGTAGGGTTCTTTTTGTTATTATATTTATTTTCTACTATAGCTGGTGAGAGTTCTTACAGCACCGTAAAGCGGCTCGATGCCAGTTGACACTTGTCAATCCAAAAGTCCGCGGTGTTCTTCTAACAGCTGACAGGTCTGTGCATTGTTGCGCGGCCTCTCCTAGGCTGCGTTTGCTTGCGCGGTGTAGCGCCGGAAGCAGACACGAGGCCTATAAATGACGTAATCTATCACTTATAGAAATGTAATTGTGAATATTCCTAACTGTGTAGGGTTCTTTTTGTTATTATATTTATTTTCTACTATTGCTGGTGAGAGTTCTTACAGCACCGTAAAGCGGCTCGATGCCAGTTGACACTTGTCAATGCAAAAGTCCGCTGTGTTCTTCTAACAGCTGACAGGTCTGTGCATTGTTGCGCGGCCTCTCCTAGGCTGCGTTTGCTTGCGCGGTGTAGCGCCGGCAGCAGACACGAGGCCTATAAATGACGTAATCCATCACTTATAGAAATGTAATTGTGAATATTCCTAACTGTGTAGGGTTCTTTTTGTTATTATATTTATTTTCTACTATTGCTGGTGAGAGTTCTTACAGCACCGTAAAGCGGCTCGATGCCAGTTGACACTTGTCAATCCAAAAGTCCGCTGTGTTCTTCTAACAGCTGACAGGTCTGTGCATTGTTCCGCGGCCTCTCCTAGGCTGCGTTTGCTTGCGCGGTGTAGCGCCGGCAGCAGACACGAGGCCTATAAATGACGTAATCCATCACTTATAGAAATGTAATTGTGAATATTCCTAACTGTGTAGGGTTCTTTTTGTTATTATATTTATTTTCTACTATTGCTGGTGAGAGTTCTTACAGCACCGTAAAGCGGCTCGATGCCAGTTGACACTTGTCAATCCAAAAGTCCGCTGTGTTCTTCTAACAGCTGACAGGTCTGTGCATTGTTGCGCGGCCTCTCCTAGGCTGCGTTTGCTTGCGCGGTGTAGCGCCGGCAGCAGACACGAGGCCTATAAATGACGTAATCCATCACTTATAGAAATGTAATTGTGAATATTCCTAACTGTGTAGGGTTCTTTTTGTTATTATATTTATTTTCTACTATTGCTGGTGAGAGTTCTTACAGCACCGTAAAGCGGCTCGATGCCAGTTGACACTTGTCAATCCAAAAGTCCGCTGTGTTCTTCTAACAGCTGACAGGTCTGTGCATTGTTCCGCGGCCTCTCCTAGGCTGCGTTTGCTTGCGCGGTGTAGCGCCGGCAGCAGACACGAGGCCTATAAATGACGTAATCCATCACTTATAGAAATGTAATTGTGAATATTCCTAACTGTGTAGGGTTCTTTTTGTTATTATATTTATTTTCTACTATTGCTGGTGAGAGTTCTTACAGCACCGTAAAGCGGCTCGATGCCAGTTGACACTTGTCAATCCAAAAGTCCGCTGTGTTCTTCTAACAGCTGACAGGTCTGTGCATTGTTGCGCGGCCTCTCCTAGGCTGCGTTTGCTTGCGCGGTGTAGCGCCGGCAGCAGACACGAGGCCTATAAATGACGTAATCCATCACTTATAGAAATGTAATTGTGAATATTCCTAACTGTGTAGGGTTCTTTTTGTTATTATATTTATTTTCTACTATAGCTGGTGAGAGTTCTTACAGCACCGTAAAGCGGCTCGATGCCAGTTGACACTTGTCAATCCAAAAGTCCGCGGTGATCTTCTAACAGCTGACAGGTCTGTGCATTGTTGCGCGGCCTCTCCTAGGCTGCGTTTGCTTGCGCGGTGTAGCGCCGGCAGCAGACACGAGGCCTATAAATGACGTAATCCATCACTTATAGAAATGTAATTGTGAATATTCCTAACTGTGTAGGGTTCTTTTTGTTATTATATTTATTTTCTACTATTGCTGGTGAGAGTTCTTACAGCACCGTAAAGCGGCTCGATGCCAGTTGACACTTGTCAATCCAAAAGTCCGCTGTGTTCTTCTAACAGCTGACAGGTCTGTGCATTGTTGCGCGGCCTCTCCTAGGCTGCGTTTGCTTGCGCGGTGTAGCGCCGGCAGCAGACACGAGGCCTATAAATGACGTAATCCATCACTTATAGAAATGTAATTGTGAATATTCCTAACTGTGTAGGGTTCTTTTTGTTATTATATTTATTTTCTACTATTGCTGGTGAGAGTTCTTACAGCACCGTAAAGCGGCTCGATGCCAGTTGACACTTGTCAATCCAAAAGTCCGCTGTGTTCTTCTAACAGCTGACAGGTCTGTGCATTGTACCGCGGCCTCTCCTAGGCTGCGTTTGCTTGCGCGGTGTAGCGCCGGCAGCAGACACGAGGCCTATAAATGACGTAATCCATCACTTATAGAAATGTAATTGTGAATATTCCTAACTGTGTAGGGTTCTTTTTGTTATTATATTTATTTTCTACTATTGCTGGTGAGAGTTCTTACAGCACCGTAAAGCGGCTCGATGCCAGTTGACACTTGTCAATCCAAAAGTCCGCTGTGTTCTTCTAACAGCTGACAGGTCTGTGCATTGTTGCGCGGCCTCTCCTAGGCTGCGTTTGCTGGCGCGGTGTAGCGCCGGCAGCAGACACGAGGCCTATTAATGACGTAATCCATCACTTATAGAAATGTAATTGTGAATATTCCTAACTGTGTAGGGTTCTTTTTGTTATTATATTTATTTTCTACTATTGCTGGTGAGAGTTCTTACAGCACCGTAAAGCGGCTCGATGCCAGTTGACACTTGTCAATCCAAAAGTCCGCTGTGTTCTTCTAACAGCTGACAGGTCTGTGCATTGTTCCGCGGCCTCTCCTAGGCTGCGTTTGCTTGCGCGGTGTAGCGCCGGCAGCAGACACGAGGCCTATAAATGACGTAATCCATCACTTATAGAAATGTAATTGTGAATATTCCTAACTGTGTAGGGTTCTTTTTGTTATTATATTTATTTTCTACTATTGCTGGTGAGAGTTCTTACAGCACCGTAAAGCGGCTCGATGCCAGTTGACACTTGTCAATCCAAAAGTCCGCTGTGTTCTTCTAACAGCTGACAGGTCTGTGCATTGTTCCGCGGCCTCTCCTAGGCTGCGTTTGCTTGCGCGGTGTAGCGCCGGCAGCAGACACGAGGCCTATAAATGACGTAATCCATCACTTATAGAAATGTAATTGTGAATATTCCTAACTGTGTAGGGTTCTTGTAGTTATTATATTTATTTTCTACTATTGCTGGTGAGAGTTCTTACAGCACCGTAAAGCGGCTCGATGCCAGTAGACACTTGTCAATCCAAAAGTCCGCTGTGTTCTTCTAACAGCTGACAGGTCTGTGCATTATGCCGCGGCCTCTCCTAGGCTGCGTTTGCTTGCGCTGTGTAGCGCCGGCAGCAGACACGAGGCCTATAAATGACGTAATCCATCACTTATAGAAATGTAATTGTGAATATTCCTAACTGTGTAGGGTTCTTGTAGTTATTATATTTATTTTCTACTATTGCTGGTGAGAGTTCTTACAGCACCGTAAAGCGGCTCGATGCCAATAGAAACTTGTCAATCCAAAAGTCCGCTGTGTTCTTCTAACAGCTGACAGGTCTGTGCATTGTTCCGCGGCCTCTCCTAGGCTGCGTTTGCTTGCGCGGTGTAGCGCCGGCAGCAGACACGAGGCCTATAAATGACGTAATCCATCACTTATAGAAATGTAATTGTGAATATTCCTAACTGTGTAGGGTTCTTTTTGTTATTATATTTATTTTCTACTATTGCTGGTGAGAGTTCTTACAGCACCGTAAAGCGGCTCGATGCCAGTTGACACTTGTCAATCCAAAAGTCCGCTGTGTTCTTCTAACAGCTGACAGGTCTGTGCATTGTTGCGCGGCCTCTCCTAGGCTGCGTTTGCTTGCGCGGTGTAGCGCCGGCAGCAGACACGAGGCCTATAAATGACGTAATCCATCACTTATAGAAATGTAATTGTGAATATTCCTAACTGTGTAGGGTTCTTTTTGTTATTATATTTATTTTCTACTATTGCTGGTGAGAGTTCTTACAGCACCGTAAAGCGGCTCGATGCCAGTTGACACTTGTCAATCCAAAAGTCCGCTGCGTTCTTCTAACAGCTGACAGGTCTGTGCATTGTTGCGCGGCCTCTCCTAGGCTGCGTTTGCTTGCGCGGTGTAGCGCCGGCAGCAGACACGAGGCCTATAAATGACGTAATCCATCACTTATAGAAATGTAATTGTGAATATTCCTAACTGTGTAGGGTTCTTTTTGTTATTATATTTATTTTCTACTATAGCTGGTGAGAGTTCTTACAGCACCGTAAAGCGGCTCGATGCCAGTTGACACTTGTCAATCCAAAAGTCCGCTGTGTTCTTCTAACAGCTGACAGGTCTGTGCATTGTTGCGCGGCCTCTCCTAGGCTGCTTTTGCTTGCGCGGTGTAGCGCCGGCAGCAGACACGAGGCCTATAAATGACGTAATCCATCACTTATAGAAATGTAATTGTGAATATTCCTAACTGTGTAGGGTTCTTTTTGTTATTATATTTATTTTCTACTATTGCTGGTGAGAGTTCTTACAGCACCGTAAAGCGGCTCGATGCCAGTTGACACTTGTCAATCCAAAAGTCCGCTGTGTTCTTCTAACAGCTGACAGGTCTGTGCATTGTTGCGCGGTCTCTCCTAGGCTGCGTTTGCTTGCGCGGTGTAGCGCCGGCAGCAGACACGAGGCCTATAAATGACGTAATCCATCACTTATAGAAATGTAATTGTGAATATTCCTAACTGTGTAGGGTTCTTTTTGTTATTATATTTATTTTCTACTATTGCTGGTGAGAGTTCTTACAGCACCGTAAAGCGGCTCGATGCCAGTTGACACTTGTCAATCCAAAAGTCCGCTGTGTTCTTCTAACAGCTGACAGGTCTGTGCATTGTTGCGCGGCCTCTCCTAGGCTGCGTTTGCTTGCGCGGTGTAGCGCCGGCAGCAGACACGAGGCCTATAAATGACGTAATCCATCACTTATAGAAATGTAATTGTGAATATTCCTAACTGTGTAGGGTTCTTTTTGTTATTATATTTATTTTCTACTATTGCTGGTGAGAGTTCTTACAGCACCGTAAAGCGGCTCGATGCCAGTTGACACTTGTCAATCCAAAAGTCCGCTGTGTTCTTCTAACAGCTGACAGGTCTGTGCATTGTTCCGCGGCCTCTCCTAGGCTGCGTTTGCTTGCGCGGTGTAGCGCCGGCAGCAGACACGAGGCCTATAAATGACGTAATCCATCACTTATAGAAATGTAATTGTGAATATTCCTAACTGTGTAGGGTTCTTGTAGTTATTATATTTATTTTCTACTATTGCTGGTGAGAGTTCTTACAGCACCGTAAAGCGGCTCGGTCCCAGTAGACACTTGTCAATCCAAAAGTCCGCTGTGTTCTTCTAACAGCTGACAGGTCTGTGCATTGTTGCGCGGCCTCTCCTAGGCTGCGTTTGCTTGCGCTGTGTAGCGCCGGCAGCAGACACGAGGCCTATAAATGACGTAATCCATCACTTATAGAAATGTAATTGTGAATATTCCTAACTGTGTAGGGTTCTTTTTGTTATTATATTTATTTTCTACTATTGCTGGTGAGAGTTCTTACAGCACCGTAAAGCGGCTCGATGCCAATAGAAACTTGTCAATCCAAAAGTCCGCTGTGTTCTTCTAACAGCTGACAGGTCTGTGCATTGTTCCGCGGCCTCTCCTAGGCTGCGTTTGCTTGCGCGGTGTAGCGCCGGCAGCAGACACGAGGCCTATAAATGACGTAATCCATCACTTATAGAAATGTAATTGTGAATATTCCTAACTGTGTAGGGTTCTTTTTGTTATTATATTTATTTTCTACTATTGCTGGTGAGACTTCTTACAGCACCGTAAAGCGGCTCGATGCCAGTTGACACTTGTCAATCCAAAAGTCCGCTGTGTTCTTCTAACAGCTGACAGGTCTGTGCATTGTTGCGCGGCCTCTCCTAGGCTGCGTTTGCTTGCGCGGTGTAGCGCCGGCAGCAGACACGAGGCCTATAAATGACGTAATCCATCACTTATAGAAATGTAATTGTGAATATTCCTAACTGTGTAGGGTTCTTTTTGTTATTATATTTATTTTCTACTATTGCTGGTGAGAGTTCTTACAGCACCGTAAAGCGGCTCGATGCCAGTTGACACTTGTCAATCCAAAAGTCCGCTGCGTTCTTCTAACAGCTGACAGGTCTGTGCATTGTTGCGCGGCCTCTCCTAGGCTGCGTTTGCTTGCGCGGTGTAGCGCCGGCAGCAGACACGAGGCCTATAAATGACGTAATCCATCACTTATAGAAATGTAATTGTGAATATTCCTAACTGTGTAGGGTTCTTTTTGTTATTATATTTATTTTCTACTATAGCTGGTGAGAGTTCTTACAGCACCGTAAAGCGGCTCGATGCCAGTTGACACTTGTCAATCCAAAAGTCCGCTGTGTTCTTCTAACAGCTGACAGGTCTGTGCATTGTTGCGCGGCCTCTCCTAGGCTGCGTTTGCTTGCGCGGTGTAGCGCCGGCAGCAGACACGAGGCCTATAAATGACGTAATCCATCACTTATAGAAATGTAATTGTGAATATTCCTAACTGTGTAGGGTTCTTTTTGTTATTATATTTATTTTCTACTATTGCTGGTGAGAGTTCTTACAGCACCGTAAAGCGGCTCGATGCCAGTTGACACTTGTCAATCCAAAAGTCCGCTGTGTTCTTCTAACAGCTGACAGGTCTGTGCATTGTTGCGCGGCCTCTCCTAGGCTGCGTTTGCTTGCGCGGTGTAGCGCCGGCAGCAGACACGAGGCCTATAAATGACGTAATCCATCACTTATAGAAATGTAATTGTGAATATTCCTAACTGTGTAGGGTTCTTTTTGTTATTATATTTATTTTCTACTATTGCTGGTGAGAGTTCTTACAGCACCGTAAAGCGGCTCGATGCCAGTTGACACTTGTCAATCCAAAAGTCCGCTGTGTTCTTCTAACAGCTGACAGGTCTGTGCATTGTTCCGCGGCCTCTCCTAGGCTGCGTTTGCTTGCGCGGTGTAGCGCCGGCAGCAGACACGAGGCCTATAAATGTCGTAATCCATCACTTATAGAAATGTAATTGTGAATATTCCTAACTGTGTAGGGTTGTTTTTGTTATTATATTTATTTTCTACTATTGCTGGTGAGAGTTCTTACAGCACCGTAAAGCGGCTCGATGCCAGTTGACACTTGTCAATCCAAAAGTCCGCTGTGTTCTTCTAACAGCTGACAGGTCTGTGCATTGTACCGCGGCCTCTCCTAGGCTGCGTTTGCTTGCGCGGTGTAGCGCCGGCAGCAGACACGAGGCCTATAAATGACGTAATCCATCACTTATAGAAATGTAATTGTGAATATTCCTAACTGTGTAGGGTTCTTTTTGTTATTATATTTATTTTCTACTATTGCTGGTGAGAGTTCTTACAGCACCGTAAAGCGGCTCGATGCCAGTTGACACTTGTCAATCCAAAAGTCCGCTGTGTTCTTCTAACAGCTGACAGGTCTGTGCATTGTTGCGCGGCCTCTCCTAGGCTGCGTTTGCTTGCGCGGTGTAGCGCCGGCAGCAGACACGAGGCCTATTAATGACGTAATCCATCACTTATAGAAATGTAATTGTGAATATTCCTAACTGTGTAGGGTTCTTTTTGTTATTATATTTATTTTCTACTATTGCTGGTGAGAGTTCTTACAGCACCGTAAAGCGGCTCGATGCCAGTTGACACTTGTCAATCCAAAAGTCCGCTGTGTTCTTCTAACAGCTGATAGGTCTGTGCATTGTTCCGCGGCCTCTCCTAGGCTGCGTTTGCTTGCGCTGTGTAGCGCCGGCAGCAGACACGAGGCCTATAAATGACGTAATCCATCACTTATAGAAATGTAATTGTGAATATTCCTAACTGTGTAGGGTTCTTGTAGTTATTATATTTATTTTCTACTATTGCTTGTGAGAGTTCTTACAGCACCGTAAAGCGGCTCGATGCCAGTTGACACTTGTCAATCCAAAAGTCCGCTGTGTTCTTCTAACAGCTGACAGGTCTGTGCATTGTTGCGCGGCCTCTCCTAGGCTGCGTTTGCTTGCGCGGTGTTGCGCCGGCAGCAGACACGAGGCCTATAAATGACGTAATCCATCACTTATAGAAATGTAATTGTGAATATTCCTAACTGTGTAGGGTTCTTTTTGTTATTATATTTATTTTCTACTATTGCTGGTGAGAGTTCTTACAGCACCGTAAAGCGGCTCGATGCCAGTTGACACTTGTCAATCCAAAAGTCCGCTGTGTTCTTCTAACAGCTGACAGGTCTGTGCATTGTTCCGCGGCCTCTCCTAGGCTGCGTTTGCTTGCGCGGTGTAGCGCCGGCAGCAGACACGAGGCCTATAAATGACGTAATCCATCACTTATAGAAATGTAATTGTGAATATTCCTAACTGTGTAGGGTTCTTTTTGTTATTATATTTATTTTCTACTATTGCTGGTGAGAGTTCTTACAGCACCGTAAAGCGGCTCGATGCCAGTTGACACTTGTCAATCCAAAAGTCCGCTGTGTTCTTCTAACAGCTGACAGGTCTGTGCATTGTTGCGCGGCCTCTCCTAGGCTGCGTTTGCTTGCGCGGTGTAGCGCCGGCAGCAGACACGAGGCCTATAAATGACGTAATCCATCACTTATAGAAATGTAATTGTGAATATTCCTAACTGTGTAGGGTTCTTTTTGTTATTATATTTATTTTCTACTATTGCTGGTGAGAGTTCTTACAGCACCGTAAAGCGGCTCGATGCCAGTTGACACTTGTCAATCCAAAAGTCCGCTGTGTTCTTCTAACAGCTGACAGGTCTGTGCATTGTTCCGCGGCCTCTCCTAGGCTGCGTTTGCTTGCGCGGTGTAGCGCCGGCAGCAGACACGAGGCCTATAAATGACGTAATCCATCACTTATAGAAATGTAATTGTGAATATTCCTAACTGTGTAGGGTTCTTGTAGTTATTATATTTATTTTCTACTATTGCTGGTGAGAGTTCTTACAGCACCGTAAAGCGGCTCGATGCCAGTAGACACTTGTCAATCCAAAAGTCCGCTGTGTTCTTCTAACAGCTGACAGGTCTGTGCATTATGCCGCGGCCTCTCCTAGGCTGCGTTTGCTTGCGCTGTGTAGCGCCGGCAGCAGACACGAGGCCTATAAATGACGTAATCCATCACTTATAGAAATGTAATTGTGAATATTCGTAACTGTGTAGGGTTCTTGTAGTTATTATATTTATTTTCTACTATTGCTGGTGAGAGTTCTTACAGCACCGTAAAGCGGCTCGATGCCAATAGAAACTTGTCAATCCAAAAGTCCGCTGTGTTCTTCTAACAGCTGACAGGTCTGTGCATTGTTCCGCGGCCTCTCCTAGGCTGCGTTTGCTTGCGCGGTGTAGCGCCGGCAGCAGACACGAGGCCTATAAATGACGTAATCCATCACTTATAGAAATGTAATTGTGAATATTCCTAACTGTGTAGGGTTCTTTTTGTTATTATATTTATTTTCTACTATTGCTGGTGAGAGTTCTTACAGCACCGTAAAGCGGCTCGATGCCAGTTGACACTTGTCAATCCAAAAGTCCGCTGTGTTCTTCTAACAGCTGACAGGTCTGTGCATTGTTCCGCGGCCTCTCCTAGGCTCGTTTGCTTGCGCGGTGTAGCGCCGGCAGCAGACACGAGGCCTATAAATGACGTAATCCATCACTTATGGAAATGTAATTGTGAATATTCCTAACTGTGTAGGGTTCTTTTTGTTATTATATTTATTTTCTACTATTGCTGGTGAGAGTTCTTACAGCACCGTAAAGCGGCTCGATGCCAGTTGACACTTGTCAATCCAAAAGTCCGCTGTGTTCTTCTAACAGCTGACAGGTCTGTGCATTGTTGCGCGGCCTCTCCTAGGCTGCGTTTGCTTGCGCGGTGTAGCGCCGGCAGCAGACACGAGGCCTATAAATGACGTAATCCATCACTTGTAGAAATGTAATTGTGAATATTCCTAACTGTGTAGGGTTCTTTTTGTTATTATATTTATTTTCTACTATTGCTGGTGAGAGTTCTTACAGCACCGTAAAGCGGCTCGATGCCAGTTGACACTTGTCAATCCAAAAGTCCGCTGTGTTCTTCTAACAGCTGACAGGTCTGTGCATTGTTGCGCGGCCTCTCCTAGGCTGCGTTTGCTTGCGCGGTGTAGCGCCGGCAGCAGACACGAGGCCTATAAATGACGTAATCCATCACTTATAGAAATGTAATTGTGAATATTCCTAACTGTGTAGGGTTCTTTTTGTTATTATATTTATTTTCTACTATTACTGGTGAGAGTTCTTACAGCACCGTAAAGCGGCTCGATGCCAGTTGACACTTGTCAATCCAAAAGTCCGCTGTGTTCTTCTAACAGCTGACAGGTCTGTGCATTGTTCCGCGGCCTCTCCTTGGCTGCGTTTGCTTGCGCGGTGTAGCGCCGGCAGCAGACACGAGGCCTATAAATGACGTAATCCATCACTTATAGAAAAGTAATTGTGAATATTCCTAACTGTGTAGGGTTCTTTTTGTTATTATATTTATTTTCTACTATTGCTGGTGAGAGTTCTTACAGCACCGTAAAGCGGCTCGATGCCAGTTGACACTTGTCAATCCAAAAGTCCGCTGTGTTCTTCTAACAGCTGACAGGTCTGTGCATTGTTGCGCGGCCTCTCCTAGGCTGCGTTTGCTTGCGCGGTGTAGCGCCGGCAGCAGACACGAGGCCTATAAATGACGTAATCCATCACTTATAGAAATGTAATTGTGAATATTCCTAACTGTGTAGGGTTCTTTTTGTTATTATATTTATTTTCTACTATTGCTGGTGAGAGTTCTTACAGCACCGTAAAGCGGCTCGATGCCAGTTGACACTTGTCAATCCAAAAGTCCGCTGTGTTCTTCTAACAGCTGACAGGTCTGTGCATTGTTCCGCGGCCTCTCCTAGGCTGCGTTTGCTTGCGCGGTGTAGCGCCGGCAGCAGACACGAGGCCTATAAATGACGTAATCCATCACTTATAGAAATGTAATTGTGAATATTCCTAACTGTGTAGGTTTTTTTTTGTTATTATATTTATTTTCTACTATTGCTGGTGAGAGTTCTTACAGCACCGTAAAGCGGCTCGATGCCAGTTGACACTTGTCAATCCAAAAGTCCGCTGTGTTCTTCTAACAGCTGACAGGTCTGTGCATTGTTCTGCGGCCTCTCCTAGGCTGCGTTTGCTTGCGCGGTGTAGCGCCGGCAGCAGACACGAGGCCTATAAATGACGTAATCCATCACTTATAGAAATGTAATTGTGAATATTCCTAACTGTGTAGGGTTCTTTTTGTTATTATATTTATTTTCTACTATTGCTGGTGAGAGTTCTTACAGCACCGTAAAGCGGCTCGATGCCAGTTGACACTTGTCAATCCAAAAGTCCGCTGTGTTCTTCTAACAGCTGACAGGTCTGTGCATTGTTCCGCGGCCTCTCCTAGGCTGCGTTTGCTGGCGCGGTGTAGCGCCGGCAGCAGACACGAGGCCTATAAATGACGTAATCCATCACTTATAGAAATGTAATTGTGAATATTCCTAACTGTGTAGGGTTCTTTTTGTTATTATATTTATTTTCTACTATTGCTGGTGAGAGTTCTTACAGCACCGTAAAGCGGCTCGATGCCAGTTGACACTTGTCAATCCAAAAGTCCGCTGTGTTCTTCTAACAGCTGACAGGTCTGTGCATTGTTCTGCGGCCTCTCCTAGGCTGCGTTTGCTTGCGCGGTGTAGCGCCGGCAGCAGACACGAGGCCTATAAATGACGTAATCCATCACTTATAGAAATGTAATTGTGAATATTCCTAACTGTGTAGGGTTCTTTTTGTTATTATATTTATTTTCTACTATTGCTGGTGAGAGTTCTTACAGCACCGTAAAGCGGCTCGATGCCAGTTGACACTTGTCAATCCCAAAGTCCGCTGTGTTCTTCTAACAGCTGACAGGTCTGTGCATTGTTCCGCGGCCTCTCCTAGGCTGCGTTTGCTGGCGCGGTGTAGCGCCGGCAGCAGACACGAGGCCTATAAATGACGTAATCCATCACTTATAGAAATGTAATTGTGAATATTCCTAACTGTGTAGGGTTCTTTTTGTTATTATATTTTCTACTATTGCTGGTGAGAGTTCTTACAGCACCGTAAAGCAGCTCGATGCCAGTTGACACTTGTCAATCCAAAAGTCCGCTGTGTTCTTCTAACAGCTGACAGGTCTGTGCATTGTTCCGCGGCCTCTCCTATGCTGCGTTTGCTTGCGCGGTGTAGCGCCGGCAGCAGACACGAGGCCTATAAATGACGTAATCCATCACTTATGGAAATGTAATTGTGAATATTGCTAACTGTGTAGGGTTCTTTTTGTTATTATATTTATTTTCTACTATTGCTGGTGAGAGTTCTTACAGCAGCGTGGGGCGGCCTGGTGCCAGTAAATACGCGTTTAGTTGAAGGCCTGCAGTAGCCACTTTGACAGCTCTCATGTTTTTGCAGCCTATGGTGAATGGGTCTCTCAGGCAACGCATTCCCGTGCTGTGAAGCGCCGGGAACTTGATTGCGGTGCCATCTTTTACGGTGTGTTTTCGAAGGTGGTTGTCGTCGATGAGTTGGTTGTCGATGATAGACGTACACAATTACACACATAATTTCAAAGATGTTAAAGGAATTAAATTGTCGTTTGATCTTTGGGGACGGTGTGTTCCAAATGGTAGATTGAAGTTTAAACATCAAGGTGTAATAAGGAAGCCGATCGGGTAATCCGTTCTCAGTTGATCAAAGCTCAATTTCACAATCGTAATAATCGTAGAATCGTTTGATTTGAAACTCTGAAGATCGTTGTTTAATGATGAGTTTTTGTTAGCTTGTCAACCAAGTTCGTCATTTTTTACTACGTGAAATATTGTGGGCTATAGATGGGTTAATATTTTGCTTCATTAATCTGTTTACAATATATCACTAAATTTTATATAATATGTTAAAATTATAAGAGTAATGCTTGTTTGCCGTTCAATACATTGTTTTCGATACATACAAAATTCCATGTAGTTGGTTGACAAGGTGGTATCGTTTATCGAGGTGCGTTATTTCCATCGAAAACACAACATTTCAGTGCGTAATTTTTAAGTTTAAATATTAATGCGTGTATTTAAATGGTAAGATTAGTGAGTGTATGTGGGAAATGTGATGCCCAGTAATAGTCTGACAAATCTCTTTACAAATGATGCTGTGTTGTAATAATTAAATGTGTTGCATTACTTTTTATGTTAACATTGTATTGCGAAATGTCCTACTATATTCACCAACACACCTATGGAGAATTTGATAAATTAAAAAAAAATTAATTTCATATTCAGAGACATGTTTATATACCGTAGTTTCCACAGTGCGTAGCGATTATATTATTTATGAATTTCTAAATATCTCGAATTATGAATCTAAGAAAATAAATACTGAACGACATGAAATACAATTTTTGATGTTTTTCGATATTTGTGTCAATTTTTGGGCATTAAATATAATTTTCTGTCGTAATGTTTTCTGAGGGGATTTCCTCCGTGCTAAGAAATTGCACAGATTCTACTAGTAAATAATCAGTTAATTGGGGATCAGATGGGACGTTATATTTTATGGTTCATTACCTTGGGTGTCTAGGCGTGTCTGATGGTTAGATCAGAAGTCCCGAAAGTAATAAATTAATATTTTTTTATCCCTGGAGGTGGCGGTGTTCCTCCACAATGGAACATGAGATTTGATTCCGAAGTAGACGTCGCATTACGAATTCCGCAACCCTCCACCAACTGGCACGTGACAGAAGGAGCTGGTGTGGCGGACGCTCGGGTCAACGCCAAACGGATCAAACCTTGCGGCAACAGCGGTATCTACCGGCGGATGTGCCCCTTCTTCCATGAGAGAATCATGGCCCCGACGAACATGGCCTACGCCAAGCGAACTTTCTCTGATCTGGAGAGACCCGATCCCGACTCTCCTTTATATTATTGCGACGGGCGAATCCATATCCTTACACACGGCCTCAGAAACCAATCAAGGAGAGCGATCTTGATGCTAATGCTAGGGGCGGGTTTGCCAGATATGTTGCAAGCTCTTTTCGGGCGGCCCGGATAATGTTTCGGGCACAATGCATCTACTTCACATGGGTTACCCATCTCTTAGCACAAATCTACACTGCTTACATTTCTACATTCCTTCAATCTGGTAAGAGACTATCGTGGAACTGCTTAGGATACTAAATACGAACTCGTGTCTCCCAGAAAACTACGGCCCATTTCTCTATCTCATACTGTAGGTAAACTCTTCGAGAAAATCATTCTCAAGAGAATACAACGGGATTTCGAGAATAGAGGCATAATTCGGGAGAAGCTATTCGTCTTTCGTTAGCAACACTCCTCTGCGATACTTTCACTTGGCTTCGCTACGCTTTCTTTGCTTCTAAACGTTTTAGTCGCCACTGTTTTCTTTCTGCTCCTTTTCTTGATTTATCCCCGGCTTTCGACACGTTACATCTTCACCTACTTCGCCCTACATCCGATCCCAACTACTAAACGTAGTAACAACCTATCTCTCACATAGCTCTTTCTCTGTGAAATATCAGATGTTCACTTTTTCATCTCATTCTAATCAAGTTGGCGTCCCTCAAAGCGCTGTTCTCTTGTCTTTCCTTTTCTCTATCTTCATTAACGATGCGCCTTCCATCGCAGAAGTAAATGATTTCATGTACGGCCGACGACGTAGCATACGCAGTGAAAGATACCTGGATCAATTTTAACACCAAAAGGTTACCATGCTACGCAAATTAACTATCGAATTGGAGTGCAGAAAACGCCCTCGCGCTGAATGCACAGAAATGCCAAGCCATCATTCTCACATTCAACTCAACACTGCCACGCCCATCCGCCTAAATGCTCACATTCTTCCGAGGAAAATCACCATCACTTATCTAGACGTTACATTCGACTACAGGCTCACCTGGCAATCTCACATCAAAGATTGGCGGAAGAACATGACGTGACGCATTTCTTCTCTCCTGCCACTTTTCAAAATTTGCTTATTTACGGAGAAAACTAAAAATCATCTCTGCCGCGCATGCGTAAAGGCCGCTGTGCCAAAACGAATCGCAACCTGTTCTCTCAGGCGGATATTTATTTTATATGCATGAGACTGCAGCCACCTCTAAGTGGGTAGAGTGCCACTCATAAAAAAATGATTTCCTCCTTGAATCTACCCACTCAAACATGCTGCCCTCCAAAACATCCAAAAAACAAACTCAGCCATACGCACTCTCGCCACGGAAAGAATCAAATCTATCTACACAAACATCAACACCCATCCCTTCTTTCACTTCTCTCATTCTTAATATTGCTCTAAACTGACAGAACGAATACAAAACGAAAACCTAATGCACTAAAGCCACCTCTAAGTGACCCACGCAAACGTACTGCCCTCCAGAAACATCCAAAGAAACAAACAATACACACACTCGCCACGGAAAGAATTACATCTATTTTTACCGTCACTTCTTTCGCCCATATACTCAATATTACTCTAAACAGACACAATACAAAACAAAAATACTCCCTACCGATATCGTTTTTCTCAAACCTCCATGAAAACACACACACTCATCACACATTCGCAGCGGTTGAGCAAGGATCAGTTCCCTGCGCGATCGTTCATTGGTTGTCATTGGCTCGAGGTCGACTGTCCACCACTACCTAAAATTAAAACTTCTTAATCACTGTGTAACATTTCCTTCTTAATGGACGGATGTTGTATATAAGTGTAACTGTTGTGAGTGTTGTCCACTGAAGGTGAACGTAAGCATATTGTAAGGTCATGCCGTGCGTTTTAATCTAATATTTGATTTATATTTTGTAAAGTTGTCTTCGTGCTACATACGTAATGTTCTTTTGTCTTTTAGTTTGTAACGTAACATAGTAATAATACAAGTTGCATACGTAATGTTACGAAAAGTTATGTATGCTGCATACAAATGTCTTTATCATGTAACAAGTCTAAAATAATTACGGTGAAACTCAGAGAGACTTTCATACAGAAATATCACACTGTTCTAATCATAGCCACCTGAAGTTTTATAAGTCACGAAATTGGCGCATATATATATATATATATATATATATATATATATATATATATATATATATATATATATATATATAAAACATATATATTAATTTAATCCCAGATCAATCCCTGTATACTCCCCGCAAGAAATTCTATAAAATATGGTGTCGAACTTGCTTGTGGACGGCTGGTTGCTTTACGTTTCAGCGAATCGTCCCAACCCGGTCGTGCTCCCATACAGGATACAAGCTCTCACAGACCGGCGCGGAACATTCGCAGCGGGTGCGGCGCGGAACGCTCCGCCCTAGACGCGGCGGCGGAATCCGCGGGACCGTTGACACCGGAGTGTCAATTATGACTCAGCGTTTGGTGACAGATTTCCTCATCCGATAAACAAAATCAGGTTTTTTTCAGGTCTCGATCAGGGTTTTGTTCAGTTTCCCTGATCCATTGTGCAAATGCTGAGATGGCCCCTTGTTTTGCTTCTGAACGTAAATGTAGCTTCACTATGCGCACGTTTTGTTGAACTCTCCTTTTGCTTGTAATGGTAAGCGTAGAGGTAAGGGCGAGTTACTATTTTGTTAGTAATGCAGAAAAATCATTCTTGCAATTCGTTTACCGAGGCAAATAAGTTTTCTATAACTCGGAAACGAAAATGTCTAGTGTTTCAAATATTGCTAATCTTGCAATTTTTAAAAAGTACTTTTATTTATTTATTTTAAACTTTTACTCATCTTTCAACTATTTATATTTAAAATTATGGGAAGGGATTCTGGAACTCAAGAAAACGTGCGTAGATGATCTTCTCTCCCATACGCCACATACAGTTTTTACTGTTTTTTGACTAAATAAATCTAGGGGGAGCTCGATCCAGAGGGGAGCGAAGACTCCCGAAGGCAGGCGGACGTCCCCGAATCTCGAGCGGCAGCGTCGAAACGCGTCCGACTGCGACAGGTAAGAAAGCGCAGCCAATCCGCGCAGGTCTGAACGAGTTCAAAAGGCCACACGGGACGCGAAACTTCCGCTGCGGCCATTCCGCGTAGGCTGCGGATCTCCCGCGCCGGCCTGTGAGGGCCTTACAGCTTGTCTGAAAATCCAGTAGTTCAACTCGCCCTTGCACTGGGCTGAAGTATTCCAACGGATGAACTACGGAATTGCTCGCATGTTCTCGAACTACAAGTGTATAAAGCTCAAACATAAAACGAAAATAAAGAAAGCTGACCGGAAAGTGCCCTCGTGGGTGGCGGACTACGTACTTAAGCAGCGGAGAGGAGAGCACGTGGACGGTGAAGGTTGTGAGTTTTAATGATTATCCAGTTCCAGGCTATCGAAGGAATCATTGGGAGATGGTTGTGGGGCCTGTGAAGCAAGAGAGTACAAAATTAGTTTTGTTGTAAATAAAGTATAAGTGGACAATTTTCGCAAAATTAATTTACTCTACATAAATTAATGTAGAACTGAATTTTTATAGTACGTGGCGATTAACACAATAGTTCAATTAACTTTCATGTAATATTCATATGTTAAAAAATGTTCTTTTAACAATGACATTTTTCCGTTTTCCAGCATTAAAATTGTAGAGTTGAATTATGAAATTAAGAATATCAAATATTCAATAAGCATAAATTGTTGGAAAATTTTATAAATGTTTTTGAGAAAACCATTTTTTAAATTTCGCCTAAACATCACTCAAAGAGTGAAAAATGTGTTTTAAGTAAATGACAGTAAATGAAGATCTAGTTGTGGAAAAGCAGATTTTACTGAATGTCACTTCTCTATTATCAATAATGCAGTTCGATAAAGGCTGAGAAAAAAGAAACTTCTTTAACAATGAAAAATTAAGGTATCACTGAAAATCGGATCTGTGGTATCTTAATCAGTAAATTTAACTCCATTTGAGTAAGAAATCCATGGGAATTATTTGGAGCCATTATTGACAAAATTTTGAAAATATCTCCTAGGAGCTTGTAATGCCTCAAAATAAAATAAAATATTTTCTAATCCTCAGAGAAGGCCCTCTAGGAGAAATTGAGCGTTTTGTATTTTCTCGTTCACTACTTACGTAGTATAAAGAAAATATTGTAATGTTGCAGCAACAAATTGTAATGTTGCTGCGATTTTGTGACAGGAGAACTCTGTGAGTCTATTATTCCTCACAATTGGTTAGTGCTTGTTCCTATATGTAGTAGTTTACTCCCTCTAATAGAGCAGATGGAATCAACATATAGCGGATCATTGATGCCGAAAAATTGGTTTACGGCAATACCCTGCGCCTTAACCGTTCTGAAGTTTTTCTCCTAAATTGACATTCCCCGGTCGATCAGGCCGAGCTCAATGCCTTTTGAATTTTAAGCCGATATTTTGATGTTCGTTAGTACTTAACAAGACGATCAAAAGTCGTTATAAAAATGTTGTCAAAACCGGATCTATTTTTTTACTTACTACTTACGTAGGTATATACTGAGAAATATGCATAGTATAGGTAAAGTTATGTATTGCTGCGAAAAATCGATTTCGTGATTTCAACAGAAATACTCATTTTGGGGTCTCCTGATACCGAAAAATTGTTTTTTTAATTGTCCGTCCATCCGTCTGACTGTCTGTCCGTTCGTTCCGTCCGTTTGTCGGTCTGATGTATGTGAACACTAGCCCCTAAACTATGCGAAGGGTTCTTTTCCAAATTGAATAAACCCCTGTCCATTTGCCCTGAGGCGGAGTTCTGCGATTTTAAAAATCATTCTTTGTTTTTTGGGGGTACTTTACATAAAGCCCCCCAGACATTTTCAAAACTTTCTCAAACATGAATCCAATTTTGTTATACGAAAGAAGTAAATTGCACTTATAAATATGACATATGTCCTATTTTTATGTCTAACTCTGAATTTTCGAAAATTTCAAAAGTATCAATTTTCAATGCAACTTAAGCAATTTAAAAAAATTAAAAAAACAAGATTTTCTCAAAAACGATTACAATTTTTTTCTTTAAATTTTTTGTAGCGACTGTGCTAAATGTACTTTATGAAATGACATAAACGCCATGATGCTCTATTCTTTTGTTTTTTCAAAAGTTAAAAAAAATTAATTATTTTGACTTGTTTCTCACGTCGTTGATATTTAGATTAGCGGCAATATGAGCACACTATTATTTTTACGAGTACATGAGCTTTCAATAATGTCATAAGTCACTTCTCGCAAGCTGAACCGTTTGCTGTCACAACTATCTCAAAATTTCGCAATTTTAGAAACGCTGAAACGCTATTTTCTCAAAAACGGCTCCGAATTTTTTCTTCAAACATCTCTAAAGGATAGTGCTAATTGCATTCTTTAATATGACGTAAAGTTCATTTCGGACATTTTTTGTTTTTTCAAAAATTACACAAATATAATTTTTTTGGAAGATTTTTCACCCCGTTATTATGTACATTACAGCAATATGTAAAGACTATTGTATTTTTGAGTTAGAGTGCTTCAAATCACTTCAAATGAAGTTTTTCTAAAACTCAAAACTTTTCTGCGAAATAGCACTTCAAATTTCGAATGTACTGTAGCTCTTAAGCGCCATTTTCGTAAGAAAGGTTTTTCAAAGAAAATTGCATTTAGGACGTGGTTTACTGTTCTTTAATATTATTAAAATAATATTTCCGTTCTATTATTATAAATATCGAAAAATGAAGAAAATTTCAATAAAGAGTACATTGAGAGGCGATAGACTGCAGCAGGTAAGATATGGCAAATTCGTATAGCTAGCCGAGACCAAAGAAAACTAATACGGGAAATTCTGCAGCCATTCTATAGCACCACTACTTCTCTCACAGATAGAGCAAACTCCTTCAATCACAATGACGCTTCTCTCATTCTCGTTGCTCTCTCTGAATTGTCGAAAATTATAAATTTTCAAAGATTTTGGACGTATCCCTACTACCATAATATTACATAAAAACGGCTTCTTACTTTCTGAATAATGTTTTTTATCGAATTGAACAAAGGGCGCTTATAGGAATTATGAAGGTCCTATATTAGGTGAACTCGATATTTTCTGATCTGTATTTTCTACAATTGCAAAATTGCAAAATTACACCATTGATGACTGAACTTTTCTTCTTAATGAAATCTGTTCCTCTGAATTAGTAATAAGGTAATGTACAATTTAAAAAATAGTAGTTTTCGCTTAATTTTCGCTTTTTCTATAGTTTTGCGTTTTGTGTTACATTTTTAAAACCTTTATTACATTTTCAGTATTGAGGATGAAAATGTCTTTCTTAATGCAATAAATTTAACAAATGTAGATGTTTAAATCGTTATATATACATTTGTTTAAAACATTGGAAATGTTCCCCTAATTTTAGAACTAGATTCAACTTTCTCCAATGTTTTAACCTTCCACCTTGAAGGTGTATAAAAGCCACAGATTCCTCACAGAATACATTTTTTTGAGAATCTATTTAATTCATTTCTAATATTTTTGATTGATGAGTAGCATCGTCATTTTCAGAGACTTTTCTTATAGAAAATGCAAACGAATCCAGCGATTTAATGTCACATTGAAAGTTTTTAAACCTTTAAATACTTTTTAATAATTTTATTTACAGCTGGAAAAGGTAGCTGGCAGCGTTTGTGGTCATAACTTTATGTATGTAAATATTGTTTATTTTCAATTTACTCGATTCAACAGTCGTAACCTAATCTCCAATAACCTTGTGAATTAAAAAAAAAGATTGTTACCTCGTCTAGTTTGATTAAGAACGTCTCATTTTATATTGAATTTTCGAACCAATTGCTTTCAGTCAGTTTACTGTTCTTAAAATATCTTACAACGTTTCGAACTCTATATCATTAGATTTATCTTCCGGTTATTTATTCAAGAGTTTCCGTTTTCCATCACCTTAATCAAAATGAACACATGGATACGTTGCATTAATCAACAGTCTATAAACAATGGGTTCAAAAAAAATTCAATATTAAACACAGACATAAATCTACTGAGAACTTTTCTTTTGATAAAAGTAATAATGACAAAATTTTCAACAATATTATAGTTTTTCTTGTTATAGCTCGACAACTTAGAAAAAAATGGACTGCGCAAGCGTGAAAAGTGGCGGAGGGTTAGGTTCCTTCTCTTAGAAGCTCAACATTCCCGCCTTGACGAGCCACCACCCCCACCACCGGGAACTGCGCACGCGCCAATGCGCCAACCGTAACGGCTTAGCTTAGCTAGCTCGATCACTTAGAAGAGAAAAAAATGGACTGCGCATGCGTGAAAAGTGGCGGAGGGTTAGGTTCCTTCTCTTAGAAGCTCAACATTCCCGCCTTGAGGAGCCACCACCCCCACCACCGGGAACTGCGCACGCGCCAATGCGCCAACCGTAACGGCTTAGCTTAGCTAGCTCGATCACTTAGAAGAGAAAAAAATGGACTGCGCATGCGCGAAAAGTGGCGGAGGGGAAGGTTCCCTTTGTTAGAGGCTCAACTTGCCCACCTAAGGAGGAGAAGCCGCCACCGTCGCAGCCGCTCCGGCTAAGCTATAGCTCGATCACTTAGAAGAGAAAAAAATGGACTCCGCATTGGCGAAAAGTGGCGGAGGGGAAGGTTCCCTTTGTTAGAGGCTCAACTTGCCCACCTAAGGAGGAGAAGCCGCCACCGTCGCAGCCGCACCGGCTAAGCTATAGCTCGATCACTTAGAAGAGAAAAAAATGGACTGCGCATGCGCGAAAAGTGGCGGAGGGGAAGGGTCCCTTTGTTAGAGGCTCAACTTGCCCACCTAAGGAGGAGAAGCCGCCACCGTCGCAGCCGCACCGGCTAAGCTATAGCTCGATCACTTAGAAGAGAAAAAAATGGACTGCGCATGCGCGAAAAGTGGCGGAGGGGAAGGGTCCCTTTGTTAGAGGCTCAACTTGCCCACCTAAGGAGGAGAAGCCGCCACCGTCGCAGCCGCACCGGCTAAGCTATAGCTCGATCACTTAGAAGAGAAAAAAATGGACTGCGCATGCGCTAAAAGTGGCGGAGGGGAAGGGTCCCTTTGTTAGAGGCTCAACTTGCCCACCTAAGGAGGAGAAGCCGCCACCGTCGCAGCCGCACCGGCTAAGCTATAGTCGATCACTTAGAATAGAAAAAAATGGACTGCGCATGCGCGAAACGTGGCGGAGGGGAAGGTTCCCTTTGTTAGAGGCTCAACTTGCCCACCTAAAGAGGAGAAGCCGCCACCGTCGCAGCCGCTCCGGCTAAGCTATAGCTCGATCACTTAGAAGAGAAAAAAATGGACTGCGCATGCGCGAAAAGTGGCGGAGGGGAAGGGTCCCTTTGTTAGAGGCTCAACTTGCCCACCTAAGGAGGAGAAGCCGCCACCGTCGCAGCCGCACCGGCTAAGCTATAGCTCGATCACTTAGAAGAGAAAAAAATGGACTGCGCATGCGCGAAAAGTGGCGGAGGGGAAGGGTCCCTTTGTTAGAGGCTCAACTTGCCCACCTAAGGAGGAGAAGCCGCCACCGTCGCAGCCGCTCCGGCTAAGCTATAGCTCGATCACTTAGAAGAGAAAAAATGGACTGCGCATGCGCGAAAAGTGGCGGAGGGGAAGGGTCCCTTTGTTAGAGGCTCAACTTGCCCACCTAAGGAGGAGAAGCCGCCACCGTCGCAGCCGCACCGGCTAAGCTATAGCTCGATCACTTAGAAGAGAAAAAAATGGACTGTGCATGCGCGAAAAGTGGCGGAGGGGAAGGGTCCCTTTGTTAGAGGCTCAACTTGCCCACCTAAGGAGGAGAAGCCGCCACCGTCGCAGCCGCACCGGCTAAGCTATAGCTCGATCACTTAGAAGAGAAAAAAATGGACTGCGCATGCGCGAAAAGTGGCGGAGGGGAAGGTTCCCTTTGTTAGAGGCTCAATTTGCCCACCTAAGGAGGAGAAGCCGCCACCGTCGCAGCCGCACCGGCTAAGCTATAGCTCGATCACTTAGAAGAGAAAAAAATGGACTGCGCATGCGCGAAAAGTGGCGGAGGGGAAGGGTCCCTTTGTTAGAGGCTCAACTTGCCCACCTAAGGAGGAGAAGCCGCCACCGTCGCAGCCGCACCGGCTAAGCTATAGCTCGATCACTTAGAAGAGAAAAAAATGGACTGCGCATGCGCGAAAAGTGGCGGAGGGGAAGGTTCCCTTTGTTAGAGGCTCAATTTGCCCACCTAAGGAGGAGAAGCCGCCACCGTCGCAGCCGCACCGGCTAAGCTATAGCTCGATCACTTAGAAGAGAAAAAAATGGACTGCGCATGCGCGAAAAGTGGCGGAGGGGAAGGGTCCCTTTGTTAGAGGCTCAACTTGCCCACCTAAGGAGGAGAAGCCGCCACCGTCACAGCCGCACCGGCTAAGCTATAGTCGATCACTTAGAATAGAAAAAAATGGACTGCGCATGCGCGAAAAGTGGCGGAGGGGAAGGTTCCCTTTGTTAGAGGCTCAACTTGCCCACCTAAGGAGGAGAAGCCGCCACCGTCGCAGCCGCACCGGCTAAGCTATAGTCGATCACTTAGAATAGAAAAAAATGGACTGCGCATGCGCGAAAAGTGGCGGAGGGGAAGGTTCCCTTTGTTAGAGGCTCAATTTGCCCACCTAAGGAGGAGAAGCCGCCACCGTCGCAGCCGCACCGGCTAAGCTATAGCTCGATCACTTAGAAGAGAAAAAAATGGACTGCGCATGCGCGAAAAGTGGCGGAGGGGAAGGGTCCCTTTGTTAGAGGCTCAACTTGCCCACCTAAGGAGGAGAAGCCGCCACCGTCGCAGCCGCACCGGCTAAGCTATAGCTCGATCACTTAGAAGAGAAAAAAATGGACTCCGCATGCGCGAAAAGTGGCGGAGGGGAAGGTTCCCTTTGTTAGAGGCTCAATTTGCCCACCTAAGGAGGAGAAGCCGCCACCGTCGCAGCCGCACCGGCTAAGCTATAGCTCGATCACTTAGAAGAGAAAAAAATGGACTGCGCATGCGCGAAAAGTGGCGGAGGGGAAGGGTCCCTTTGTTAGAGGCTCAACTTGCCCACCTAAGGAGGAGAAGCCGCCACCGTCGCAGCCGCACCGGCTAAGCTATAGCTCGATCACTTAGAAGAGAAAAAAATGGACTGCGCATGCGCGAAAAGTGGCGGAGGGGAAGGGTCCCTTTGTTAGAGGCTCAACTTGCCCACCTAAGGAGGAGAAGCCGCCACCGTCGCAGCCGCACCGGCTAAGCTATAGTCGATCACTTAGAATAGAAAAAAATGGACTGCGCATGCGCGAAACGTGGCGGAGGGGAAGGTTCCCTTTGTTAGAGGCTCAACTTGCCCACCTAAGGAGGAGAAGCCGCCACCGTCGCAGCCGCTCCGGCTAAGCTATAGCTCGATCACTTAGAAGAGAAAAAAATGGACTGCGCATGCGCGAAAAGTGGCGGAGGGGAAGGGTCCCTTTGTTAGAGGCTCAACTTGCCCACCTAAGGAGGAGAAGCCGCCACCGTCGCAGCCGCACCGGATAAGCTATAGCTCGATCACTTAGAAGAGGAAAAAATGGACTGCACATGCGCGAAACGTGGCGGAGGAGTTGGTTCCCTTTGTTAGAGGCTCAACTTGCCCACCTAAGGAGGAGAAGCCGCCACCGTCACAGCCGCACCGGCTAAGCTATAGTCGATCACTTAGAATAGAAAAAAATGGACTGCGCATGCGCGAAAAGTGGCGGAGGGGAAGGATCCCTTTGTTAGAGGCTCAACTTCCCCACCTAAGGAGGAGACGCCGCCACCGCCGCAGCCGCACCGGCTAAGCTATAGCTCGATCACTTAGAAGAGAAAAAAATGGACTGCGCATGCGCGAAAAGTGGCGGAGGGGAAGGTTCTCTTTGTTAGAGGCTCAACTTGCCCACCTAAGGAGGAGACGCCGCCACCGTCACAGCCGCACCGGCTAAGCTATAGTCGATCACTTAGAATAGAAAAAAATGGACTGCGCATGCGCGAAACGTGGCGGAGGGGAAGGTTCCCTTTGTTAGAGGCTCAACTTCCCCACCTAAGGAGGAGACGCCGCCACCGCCGCAGCCGCACCGGCTAAGCTATAGCTCGATCACTTAGAAGAGAAAAAAATGGACTGCGCATGCGCGAAACGTGACGGAGGGGAAGGTTCCCTTTGTTAGAGGCTCAACTTCCCCACCTAAGGAGGAGACGCCGCCACCGCCGCAGCCGCACCGGCTAAGCTATAGCTCGATCACTTAGAAGGGGAAAAAATGGACTGCGCATGCGCGAAACGTGGCGGAGGGGAAGGTTCCCTTTGTTAGAGGCTCAACTTCCCCACCTAAGGAGGAGACGCCGCCACCGCCGCAGCCGCACCGGCTAAGCTATAGCTCGATCACTTAGAAGAGAAAAAAATGGACTGCGCATGCGCGAAAAGTGACGGAGGGGAAGGTTCCCTTTGTTAGAGGCTCAACTTCCCCACCTAAGGAGGAGACGCCGCCACCGCCGCAGCCGCACCGGCTAAGCTATAGTCGATCACTTAGAATAGAAAAAAATGGACTGCGCATGCGCGAAACGTGGCGGAGGGGAAGGTTCCCTTTGTTAGAGGCTCAACTTCCCCACCTAAGGAGGAGACGCCGCCACCGCCGCAGCCGCACCGGCTAAGCTATAGCTCGATCACTTAGAAGAGAAAAAAATGGACTGCGCATGCGCGAAACGTGGCGGAGGGGAAGGTTCCCTTTGTTAGAGGCTCAACTTCCCCACCTAAGGAGGAGACGCCGCCACCGCCGCAGCCGCACCGGCTAAGGTATAGCTCGATCACTTAGAAGAGAAAAAAATGGACTGCGCATGCGCGAAAAGTGGCGGAGGGGAAGGTTCTCTTTGTTAGAGGCTCAACTTCCCCACCTAAGGAGGAGACGCCGCCACCGCCGCAGCCGCACCGGCTAAGCTATAGTCGATCACTTAGAATAGAAAAAAATGGACTGCGCATGCGCGAAACGTGGCGGAGGGGAAGGTTCCCTTTGTTAGAGGCTCAACTTCCCCACCTAAGGAGGAGACGCCGCCACCGCCGCAGCCGCACCGGCTAAGCTATAGCTCGATCACTTAGAAGAGAAAAAAATGGACTGCGCATGCGCGAAACGTGGCGGAGGGGAAGGTTCCCTTTGTTAGAGGCTCAACTTCCCCACCTAAGGAGGAGACGCCGCCACCGCCGCAGCCGCACCGGCTAAGCTATAGCTCGATCACTTAGAAGAGAAAAAAATGGACTGCGCATGCGCGAAAAGTGGCGGAGGGGAAGGTTCTCTTTGTTAGAGGCTCAACTTGCCCACCTAAGGAGGAGAAGCCGCCACCGTCATAGCCGCACCGGCTAAGCTATAGTCGATCACTTAGAATAGAAAAAAATGGACTGCGCATGCGCGAAAAGTGGCGGAGGGGAAGGATCCCTTTGTTAGAGGCTCAACATGCCCACCTATGGAGGAGACGTCGCCACCGTCGCAGCCCTGGCGTGGACGGGCGGGGAGAGACAACCTGGCCTTGAACGGTCCGAACGAGTCACGAGACGCCATGATAGTATCTTCTCTAAGTTGTTCAGCTATAGTATTGGCGGCGGCGTTGGTGTAATGCAGCGGCGTTGGTGTAACGGTTAGCCGGTTTACCGGACTGTTGTACTCAAGTTCGCGAATCGCCCATCGAAGCCGTGGATTTTTAAGGGCGAGAAAATCCTTCGTACGTCTTCCTTCGGAGGGGAAGTAAAGCCGGCTGTCCCATGTTAGTAGATTTACTTGCTTGTAAAATATTAATCTAAATGAGGCCTGTGAGCTAAATTCAAATCGCCTTTTTGTCGCCCTAGAAATACCTCCTTTCTCTGCCAGTTGATGAATGGAGCGTAGCGAAATTTGCGTGGTCAGACGGAAGAGCGGGCCTGATGGCCCGAGTCGCGCCACGTAAAAGTAAGGCAAATTCAGTTCAATTCAATTCAATAGTATTATCACCAGAAGTTCATGCCGGTCGTCGTCGGAGGTGGAGCTGGAGCTAGATGAGGACGACGACTCTTCAGAGGCGTCGCCGATTTCGCCGATTTCAAAATCCGCCGGGAGAGTGCGCCGCAGGTGGGCGAGCAGTGGGGCGCTGGGGGGAGCGCCAGGGCGCCATCTGCCGATTGGCCCGCGTCGCGGTGCCCTCGTCAGCAGCCCGAGGCCAGCCGCCCTGCGCACGCGCAACATTAATAAGAATTAATATGCGCAGTAACACAAATTAATTCAATACGGAAGGCTTTTGGCACTTCAGTACATATATATATATATATATATATATATATATATATATATATATATAGAGAGAGAGAGAGAGAGAGAGAGAGAGAAAGAGAGATCAACACAACTTTGAAAATAAGCTCTCAAGTCACTTTAAAGCAAAAATAAACGAAGTATACAATTTATACGGTTCAATTTCTTTACACAATTTTATGATTTTGTTAAAAAGAATATATTCATTTCTTTTGTAAATAATAAGCAATTTACATGTTCCTGGATTGTTTATAAGTTACTGAAATGCAAATTGTTACATAAAAAGCCTTTTTTCAAATCAGATTTTGAACGCTTATTGCGGTTCAACCATTTGAAATATTGGAGTTCATTAGAAAAAATATGCTTAAAATTGACCTAATATCTATACTACATATATTAGGTGACTAAGACTATATATATATGTATATATATATATATATATGTATGTATATATATGTATATATATGTATGTATATATGTATATATATAATGTGTGTATACACAACTGTGCGTACATGTGTGTGTGTGTGTGTGTGTGTGTGTGTCAAAGCAGTAGGAAACGACTCCATTATACACGACTGATATAAACACTCAGTGCGAGATATTGTCGTAACGTGTGAGACTGCAAAGCAAGTGAGCGGCGCTCTCATTCCCGACCTGTTTGTGACGAAATACCGAAATAAGAACTGAAAAACCTGAAAACTACTTACAACACAATGTGTCGCCAATCTGCGAACTGTTATAGATTAGGGCAGTGTACAATAGTAGGAATGGTAAAGTATGGTGTGAGTACATAAAAATTAATGTATTTGAGTACATAAAACTGAATGAGAGACTACGTGCCTTGAAAAATGTAAAATGTATTTCTAGGTGTGTGTGTGTGTGTGTGTGTGTGTGTGTGTGTGTGTGTGTTGAGAATTAGTGGGTGTGGTTAAGTGTGAAAGCGAAAGCGAGGATGGAAGAGTGCTTACTCAATCAAGTCATTCATTATGTTCCCATTAGCTGCGTTTAGTGCGGTGACGCCCGTCGAGATGGAGGCCAGACGGAGAATGGCCTCCTCGCGGAAGGATATTCCGTTGGCAGGAGCTTGACCAAGGCCCTCCGCATCCTCTTCCACCTCTTCCTCCTCCTCCTCGTTTCTCCGGCGGCGGGAGTAAAGGAAGAGAGTTCCGATCGCCATCGCTGACAGCGATGCAGTAACCGCAAGCACGCTGGAACGCAGAACCCCATCTGCCTTTAGGGGATATGACACACATAGACACGACGCAAGTCTACAAGTTTCTCCGCTAGGTTGCAGGCGAAAATAAGTTTTAATTCTATAGCTTCTCGGTTGTTCGGATATGGCAGCTTTATAGGCACAGGTGGCAAACTTTCGACCGGCCGCCATTTTGCGTCCTTTCTCAGGGCGAAATGGGCCCTGAAGAAGGTCGCAGATTGGCGGCCGAAAGGTTGGTACCTGTGTGTCTAGGACGCGGCGACTCTCGGCCTACCACGTGACTTCTGACTCTGGCCGCGGAACACAACGCTCTGAAGAATAATTCTGTTTACTGTGTGTGGAAAATACTAGTTTATGCAATTCGTTTATAATGTTAAGCTTTATAGCATGAGTACATGTTTTGAAATCGAACAACTTTAGGGGCGAGTTTTCAAATTTGTACGATTGTAATAAAGCAACATTATAAACGAGTTGCATACTATATTTTGTTTGTATAACAGCATTATACATTTACAAGATAATCCAATTTAATTTTGCGAAACAGCTTCCCTGTGACGACTCGGGTATGTGACATCGTGTCAGTAAACGGTCGTCGGCTGTTCCGTTTAGGTCTACCTCCCCCCGATAATCCTGGAATTTAAAAAAAGCATTATATGCACAAATGTGGACTCCCTTGTCAGTCGCCTAAATTTCCCATGTAACTGGACAACTTAACAAAGTCAAATCATCGTGACACGCACATGCTTTCGGCGAATGATTCCGGTGTTGTAGGAAACGCACATATGCGTATGGTACTACAGAAGCGGCAATGCACATGCGCAAGATCGCTGAAACTTCAAAACCGTTCATCAAAACGATTCAAACGAATCGGGTCTAAGAGCTCTCTTGCTAAATTTTCTTTCCTAGTTTTCTTGTGTTGCATTCGTTGATTTGAACTTTTCAAAGTGTAAGGTCCCCATTAAAAGATGAATTGCGTCAGGAACAAATTGATTATTTTTCACCAAGGACATCATGCTGCACAAAGGGGATGCTCGCCGCCATTTTCCATGTATATTAGCCTCCAAGCGAAAGGTAATTTAGGCGACTCAAAATCAGCGTCTCCCCCCCCCATTTCGTTTTCCCACCTCAGAAAAGCCGATTTGAAGACTTCCCTACACATCGGTAACAATCGGCTGCGATGTCTCAGTGGAAACTTCGCTGCTTCCTCAGCGTTGTTCCTAAGCGGGAGGTTCTATTAATTGATTGATTGTTTTAGTGATTCCGGGCACGTCTACAACCAAGGTGACTAATCCCTTATGTGTAGTGCATGGTCCCTGAATGGCGTGATCCGGCGCCGACCTACCGTCGGGTAGCCGGGTTTTCCCCAACAAGGAATCGCCCACCAGCGGGCACCGCCCAGCCGGGACAAGCTCTGATCTGCGTACCGGTCTCCCGACATGAGTAGTGCGTGTTAGTGTAAGTGTGTGTGAAAGGGGAGAGGATGGGACAAGAAAAAGGTAGGAAAGATCGTGCGCGGTCCGTGGCCTGTTTAGTAGGGTACTACTCGGGCATTCGCCGGGTGTTGTTGGGAGAAACCACGGAAAACTACCGATCAGAGCAGCAGGCCGCTAGAATTCTCCTCCAGACTGTGACAGAATTACACCTAGCTGACAAGCTAGTGTCGAAAATTTTGCCACCGTTGGGAGTGCAGCCCTAGGACCTCCCGGTCAGAGGGACTGCAGTGGCATCAGTAGATGCCCTGAGCCATCTCTCCCGGTCGTGATGTTCTATGTTACGAGTCACGTCAGTGACCGTATTTACACCCTAACTACACAGTTACTAGTAGATTACCAGTGGCCGGCAACTCTGATGGGTACATTTCCGTGTGTTTGCTAATCAATACCAGGTGAACGGTCGACCATTACCTTGTACTGGTCATGCACCGTGTTTTATTATCCTACCTCATTTTTGTGCCCTATTCCCTCTTAACACACACGCTTACATTTTTTCTGGCACAACACTACCACTCGTGTAGGCAGTTCCGGTTGGTACCTCATATGTAAGATAAACCTGGAGGGAAAATCCCTCAAGCTAAACAACAAATCAGAGCAGGATTTGACGTTCCAGCCGAGGCGAACACCGCCACCTCCAGGGATATAACATGTATTGCACATACGGGCCAAATGACCATAGTAGATGATAATCAATCGCGTAGCGAGTTCCCCTGCCGGAAACCTCAGTGCTCTTCGCCTGAACGGGAGGAGCAAAGGGTGGTCAAGTATTACCGGGAGAGTGAAAATGGAGGCGGGCACAAAATGGCGGCTCTTTCTGATGGCCGTAACCACCCCGAAGGTTCCGCACTGAATGAAACTGATGAGCGAGAGGTAACATTGTCGCCGTTTAACGTTTCTTGTGCTGAGAGCGATTAACAACATGCTTCCTGCAAATCTTTCAATCTATGTCAGATACATTCCACCAATTCCACCGGAATTTATGTCATAACACTTAGTTGACAAACACTTGATTATAAAAGAAATTCGTCACGTATGCAGAGATCAATAGACTCGTCTCCAGCATGGGATCGCGTAAAGAAACGTGAACTGCGGCTTCCATGTTAGGTTATACAGGAAGCGATAACGTCGGGGGACTTTCACTGACACCTATCGGTAGACTAGGGATTGCCTTGTCAAACCTAGGAGTACCTACGCTACGGAATTTGGCTACAAAACATAGATAAATTCCGCCTAGGGAGCACATGACCTTGTCGATGGTGGCGGAGCTTCAGCATCCCCATGACCCCAAAAGCTATGCCGGCGGTAGCGTAGCTACTGGCAGGGCCTCCCTTGCCGGACAGGTCGAAGGGTATGGATCCGACTAAAAAGTAGAGGACCTCAACGGCGGCTTCAAGAAAGAAGAGGCAGAAGAGGAACTCTAGACGGGTCGAAAGACCTCGAAGCCATGAAGATGGCACTCTCTCTAGGACAAGGGATGTCCGAAATAACCTCTCCCATTCTCGGGACAGAGGTTGTGCGGAGAGGGCTAGTAACCTACCCACATAAAAAAATGATTTACTAGCAGTGTCCCAAATAATGGCCTCGGAATGAAAAATATGACGACTAAGGCAATGAAAATGGGAGTTCGAAAAGGGATATCGGAATATTTCAAAACAGCTACCTGGATTGTAAGAGGTATATCAGGGAAAGAAAATGAACTGGCAAACCTTTTTGAAAAGATGAAAATCAACCTAGCTGTAGTAACAGAAATAAAAAAGAAATTAAAAGGATCAAAATATGTAGAAAATTATGCCATGTTTTATAGTGGAGTAAATCAAAAATAGAGAGCTGCAAAAGAAGTAGCCATATTTGTAGACAGAAAGTGGGAATCAAGAATTACGGAGGTTCAGTACGTAAATGACCGGATAATTTTGCTACAATTAAATCACGAAAGAGGACATCTTGTCGTTATTGGTGTGTATGCCCCGGAGGAAGGAAAGAGGGAAGAAACAGAGTAATTCTACAGAACCATGCAGGAACTGTTGGACAAATGCAATTCAAGATATGAAGTCTTTTTTGTAGGTGATCTAAATGCAAGAGAGGGAAATGAGAGTATACCAAAGACTGCAGGAAAGTGGGGAGAAAGTGTAAAAAATTACAATGGAGAAAAATTGAGGGAATTCGCAGCCTTCGATGAACTGTATATTGCAAGTACATTTAAAAAGAAAAAAGACATTCATAAATATACATGGTCAGCACGAGGTGGTATATCCATTATTGATTATATAATTGGAAATCGAAGACTATCAAAATTAATAGAAGATACAACAGTTAAAAGAAGCTGCGATATAAACTCTGATCACTTTCTAGTAATATCCCGTATAAAATCATTAAAAAGATGGGTGAAAAATAATTCAAGATTCATAATGAATGACAAAGAAGTATACAAAATGTACCTCCTAGAAGACGAAAGCGTGAGAAACCTATATCAAAATAGAATAAATCAAAATCTTCAAAACCTTATCACTGAGGAGGAAATAGAAAAGAATGGCAAAACATACAGCAAATAATAAAGGAATCCGCAGATGAAGCAGTAAGACGGAAAAATAAATTTCAAAAAAGAAAAGGTTTGAAAATTTGAAATGATGATATCGAAAAAATTGTTAAGCTTAACAGGAGAGATACAAAATATGACCTTGATGAACCTTGACAACCCTACTGCAAATCACAAGCAAGAATACAAGAAAGCTAGAAACAAAGTAAAAACAATTATTAGAAAAGCTCACGCCGATTCATGGGATAGATTTATTGGAATAGAACATGATATATACGGGAGACAAACATTTGAAAAGGAAAGATGGGTGAAACATTATAAAGCATTATGGTACGACGAAAAATGTGAAATAATAAAATACACAACTACAAATGCAGATGACCTAACGATAGATGAACTACATGAAGCACTTAATAAATGTAAAAATCGAAAAGCACCTGGTTTGAAAGGCATGAACACAGAACTACTAAAATACCCCGGAATGTTATTTCATCTATGCCTGCTTTATTTCTTTAATATGTGCTGGAGAAATAAACAAACTCCTAAAGAATGGCAAAAAGCAAAAGTAATCTCACTTTATAAGAAAGGTAACCGAGGAGACCCAGACAATTACAGAGGAATAAGTCTATTGGATACAACCTATAAGATCTATGCGAGAATAATAAATGAAAGATTAAAAATAATAGCAGACCACCTTATACGAAAAAAATGCGATTTCGAAAAGGCAGACAGACTGCTGATGCCATTTTCACATGAAAAAGAATAATAGAAGAAAGTCGTGAACACAACTGTGAAACACACCTAACATTCGTGGATATAGTAAAAGCTTTTGATAATGTCAATGGAAGCCTACTGTGGAACATAATGCAAAAGAAAGGGGAACCCAAATCACTTGATAGAGGTGATAAAAGAACTATATGAAACAACGAGTATTAAGTTGGTTATAAAAGGAAAATTGACAGAAGAGATTCCCACCAACAAAGGTGTAAGATAGGGCTGTTGCATATCACCGACACTTTTCAATATATACATGGACGACATGTTTAGAACATGGAAATTGCATATAGATCGAGGGATCTATTTTAGGAAAATATTTTTAAATTATATTTTATATTCAGATGACAAAGTGATAATACAGGACACTAAAGACAAAATGCAAATGGCAGGATATAAATTAAATCAAACTGCAATAGAATATGGTTTTAAAATATACAAAGAAAAAACTAAAACTATGGCGTATGAAGCAAAATACCCAGTGAGAACAAAGATTGTGAATGAAGAAAAGAGTTTAGAACAGGTAAAATATTTCAAATATCTAGGTTGCCACATCTCGTTTGAAAGAGATATAGATTTAGATAAAAAATTAAATACATTTAGAAATATATGCGGTACAATACGCAGACATCTAAAAAATAAAACTAAGATAGAAACAAGAATAAAATTCTTCAACACAGTAGCTGTGCCAGTGTTAATGTATGGAGATAAAGCTAGAGCAACATAAAAAAATGATAACTCTAAAATCCAGGCAGCTGAAATGAAATTTCTAAGAAGCACTCTAGGTTATAATATCCTATATAAAAAGAAAAGCACAGAGATAAGAAATAAACTGGGAGTCGAACCACTGCTGGAGAAACTGGAAAGAAATCAGAAAAGATGGTATGAACATCTCATACGAATGCCCGACAGCAGACTACCAGCTCTCGCAGTGGACTGCAGATGCAGAGGGAGAAGAGATGTAGGAAGGCCCAGAAGGAAGAGGACACCGGAACAGATTCTTGAACCTAACCCTTGAAGTGCAGAAGAAGAAGAACATAGATTAACGATACCTTCTTATAGGTAGGTTCATATTTTCAGGGCTTGCCCGCATTGTATGCGTTGCCACGGGACTAGTTGTAGTTGTGAAAGGCGTCAGGTGCAAAAATGCTTTCCTTTTAAACTTGCAACCCGAACACTTGAGACGTTGAAAGTTTGAATATTCGACAAAGTAATGCACTGCAACCTAGTGAAGGCAACAGCAAAAAGGTGTGATTTCTTTTATTGATTGACCACATCAATTTACGTTCCAAATGAGGGACTGTATCAAATTATTCTTAAAAACGACAAAAAATAAAGAGAAACTTTCCAAAAAGATAACCAAATATGAATAAAAATATAGTATTTAGAGTATGCATTGAGTTACTTCGTCATTACTTCTTTAACATTCAAGGAACCTTAAAAAATTGTACTGCTTGGTTTTATGAATATCATGCCATTATATTAGTTGAAAGAATAATATAATAATAATAATAATAATAATAATAATAATAATAATAATAATAATAATAATAATAATATAGCGAGGTATAATAATATTTGAATTTATCCTTTATCGTCTTTCACGGAGAGGAATCTACTCACTAACGAAACACTAATGAACACAAAACCGACAACGCGTACCCTTGAAGGTAATGAGGAATTTTAACCTACCTAGTTGACCCTCTACGAAAATCCTGCATCATCGTTATAAAAGAGAGATTGTATTGGATCCCAACTTGGAAGATTTGTAATAAATCAAAATACTATTTTGCTTCACAACTTATTAGGAAAAGTAATAGGCAAACACAATACCGAATCACAGAATTCAGGGAAAATATTGATTTCTAATGAATTCGAGAGGGTACTTTCCGCAGTTGCTTCTAGAATAGGATTGAAAATCTTATTTTAAAGTTTTATTTTTTTCTTTATTTACGTCAAAAAAGTTAAAAACTGAGTGTGACGTGCTATGGGGAGAAGTTAATTTAAAGTTACATTTATGTTCAGAAGCAACACAAGGGGCCATCTCAGCATTTGCTCGAGAAACTGGACGCAAACCTGATCGAGATGGGGGTCATTGACACAGAAGCTGAAGTACAATACTTGTTATAGTTTCTTTTCTGCGTTCTTTATCGTTTTCACGACAGATCACATGAGCGGTAAACTATTAAATTTCTCATGTTCATTCAGTAGTAAAAAATGATACAGTATTAAGAACAATCTGTGTTAAACATACAAGATTTTTTTTAAATGTGTTTTTCGTATCCACACACAACCTTTCGGGAATTGTATAATCCACTCTTCACATATTTTAAATTATATCAATAATGATTTCAATAATTACGGACGTTCATAAGATTTTGGATGAAACAATATTTTATAACAAATTAAAATCTTCATCATTATTGATGAAATGTAAGGACGAATGCCGTCGTCGCCATTTTCCATATTGAATGAATATGTGTAATAATCCGCATATTTGAACTCCGGCCTGCCATCGTTGGCGAGTTTGCTGGGTCGTCGAAAGTCAATTCGATTGTGAAAGCCCGATGAAGGATAAGACGTGGGGCATTTTTGGGCCTGACATTTATTATCTTCCTCAGAGTTTGAGAACAAGTTTCGTCCGAAACCTGGAAATATATTGGATATACCTTAAAGAACAGTCCGCGAAAAGATATTCTCAATGGTCCAATTTTTCGCACATTTGGAATTCTGACTTCGGATTTTGTTGTTAATGGCGTAGGAACAAGTCAATAACATTGTCATAGATTTGGGTACGCGTAACGAAGTGTTAATTGCGGTCTACATAAATTAAGTTATATTAGACACCATTCCGCGCGCAGGTAGTGTTGGACTTTGTCTGAGATCTCTTGTAGACATGGGAATTGAGTCGTTAAACATGGGAGCATATGGATAATAGGCTTCCACGACATCGTATACTACAAAAAACTATACCTTAAAACACTCGGCATCGTATCCGTTTGCGAGCTGGCGATCGAATACATTACCAGGTAACGATCACACATAGTTGTAATTAGGGTCACGTTCAAGAATCCTTTCCCTGATAACAATGTGATTTTACGTTGAGTGTTTGATCCACTTTACTCCAAGCCAAATACCAGCTCTTCCGATCCCTTCACACACAGCCACTAGCCAGCGTAACTGAGCGTGGGAAAGGAAGGATTCTTGTGTCACACCGCTGGGGGCTCTAGCGGCTAAAAGGTTATGAAAATATAATATCTAAATTTTAAAAAAAACATAGCACCAAACCTCTGTTGGTGCAGAAAGCCATAGAAAATGTCAGAAACGTAATTGAAAATCATTTGAAGCAATTCTACATACATATACAATCTGTTAAGATTCTAAATAAACTGAAAGTGTCTGTATGCCATTTTAGTGTTTTGAAAGTTAAAACAAGTGTACAACACTCTTGTTCTATTTTTAAAACGTATGTCGCATCAAATTAATTGTTCAATATAATATGCAAATCAATATAATATTACAAAGCGTTTAGATACATTGCGAGAAAGTATGTGCTTTGACAGCACCACTATTTTGTTTTGTATTTTGATTCCCTAGACTCTAAGGGGTGCGAGGGTACGTTTTATTTTGCTAAAATTACATTAAATGTGGGTTATTTATGTACATTTGTGAACTACTGCATGTCAGTGGACACGCCCCCTTCTTTCTTTGACGTCTTCAAAACAAGAATTTGTCTGTTGCAACTTTCTGAATTTGTGAGTTCGTTCACATTTTAAGAAGTTATTATTTCGAATGTTGCCAATGCTGTAATAAATAGTCCATGGAATAAGGAAAACATTGGTTTTCTCCGTGGGTTTCGTTCTGTTATTGTTTTGAGTTCTGGTTTGTCTGGGGAGCAGATAAACATATCCAGCTGATGACCTACAAAGCAATAGGACGATCCAAGAATGACTATGGATCCATATTATATGATTCAGCTAGTAAAAAAGATCTTAGAAAACTTGATGTTATACACAATAAAGCTCTACGAATAAGCACCGACTGCTTTCTTACCAGCCCCATTGGTAGCATCCTAATAGAAGCTAAGGAAACCAACCCTAGCCCATCGTAGACAAATGCTAACCCTAAAATATGCCATCAAAACAGCAGAATCAAATACTCCTATTATCTTTCATGATATATACCCGAAACTTCAAAATTACTACAAAGTACAAAAATGCTTTTCACCAGTCTATACCAAAGTTAAAAACCTGCGGAGACAGCTAAACCTTCAGGAACATATATCAATGGAAAAAAGAAATAATAGTATACCACCATGGGCAATCCCTGATATAGTAGCCGATATATCACCAGAAACTCCCCAAATAAACAAAATGGCTAAAGAAGATAGGAAAATCATATTTGATGAAATAGAAGATAAATACAAAAAATTACTATAAAATCTATACCAAAGAAATCAATAATAGAGCTGGAAAATATGCAACAGCAATTACCAAAGATATTCAAATTCCGAACGGACTGCATCCCTATTCCAGCACTACTACAGCTGAAATATGTTCTGTAATGACAGCCTTCAAAATGTCACAAAAAATCAGAAATAACAATTTTGTCATATTCTCTTCTTGTCTTGAAGCAATGAACAATATTCGCAGTAATTACTCAGGTCTACCAATGATAAATAGTATTCATGAAATATATTATGACATTATACAATCTAAAAAAACTCTCATAATTGCTTGGATACCAGATTATAAAACATTGCCTGAACAGACACACACAGACACAATGAGTCTTGTAGAGGAAAATGTAAGCCCTGAAACAGGAAGTATTTTACCAATATCACACACCTGCAAGGATTTATGGACACACATCAAAAAATGCAAAAATGCAAGTGGAGCAACATCTGGGAAACCATGAAATCTAGCCCTTTACACAAACAAGTTAAACATTTTTACTCTCTGAAAACTAACAAAACATTCTCAAGAAAAGATCAGGTAACAATAACAAGAATAAGAACTGGTCATAGCAAGATCAGTCATCAACACTAGTTAACTGGAAATCCTCCACCCATCTGCCAGCACTGTAATACCCTTCTTAACTTTCAACATATTTTAACTCAATGTCCTATATTTCAGTACAGCCGACACACATACCTAGAAGGAGAACAAAATCCTGACTTGGTGCTATCGTCCAACGAATACCAAAATCAAATATTAAAATTCTGTAAAGACTGCCATATTCTCAAAGAAATCTAATTGTAAAAGGTATACTAGTATGGACACTGGAAACTAATATTGTAAAAAAAATACAATAATGTCGGTGTTCACATATTTATATACATACTGTACTATGTTGTAAAGTTAACATATTAATATTGTTAAGTTGTTTTGAAAGTGGTCGGTAATTACCACAGCTGTTGATGTGACTAAAAAAGAGTTCTGGTTAGTGTGCATGCGACTTATTAAGGCTATTTTCGTGTTTTCCGAATTGGTGTACTCCGTATTTCCTTCGTGCTTTGTTGGGTTTACTGTGATGGAGCATTTAAATATTCGCTGTTGTTTTTTTAATCATTTTCTCCGCGAGGGAATTTGAAAGCGATTCAGTGGTGTCTTTTAACATCCCGGCGTATTTGCGAAAAGTTAAAAACAGCTTCGATTCATCTCTTTGTGAGTACACCTGGGAAGGAAGGTCCGTGAATTTTGATATGATGATAAAAATTTCTACGAGGCTACACGTTTACCTTCCGAATTATTAGGTAAGTTTACGTTTTTATTTCTGTTATGTATTTCCACGTAAGTAAATGTGCTAGTAGAAGTGCAGGTGAAAACACTACCATTTCCCTTTTTTGAAAGAAATTCTCTTAAAAGTGAGGGAGGTTTAGAAAGCAGCGTGAGCGCGGGGCGACGGCGGAGGCGCGAACCACGACGCGAGAGCGATAGCCAGAAGGCCCTCGCCAACGCAGCACGTTGGATCCGTCGCGGACCACTTGGTCTTGGAACCACGTTGGTTGCAAAATTGCGTGGGCTATAAAATTAATTTCTAGCATGAGCAATACGAACTGAAATAAATCTATTCATTGATTAATGGAATGAACGAAACAAACACGAAAATAATGTAGTTTACTTCATTATTAATTGTTTAATACTCTCTACATTAATAATTTTAATACTAGTACTCTCTACTCTCTAACTCTCTCTAACAGTTTTCAAAGGGCAGCTTACACTACAATTCTAAATGGATGTTTGAGAGAATTTGTAAATAATTCCGTTTTTTGAAATTTAACTTATCATATCATTGGTTAAGAGGTCATGCCGAATCATAGGATGTATTTGATTAAGACAATATTATTTAAATATATTTAATTAATTAGATTAGAAATTAGATTAAAACATATAGGAAGAGAAAAGACTAAAATTTACCAGAAAAATAGAATTAGATCAGTTAATAATAAAATTATTTTATTTAGAGGGCATTAATGTGTATGTATTTATTGGTGTTAGTATTATGTGGTGTTAGTAGTATATATTATGTATTTACAGGTGTAAGTTATGTTTGTAGTGTTAGTAATATTTTAGTGTTTATAGTTTGTATGTTTGTAATTATTTGATTTTTATTAGTAAATTCTTTGAAAATTATGTATTTGAGCTTCCGGGTCAAAGACCCCCATTTCGATCAGGTTTTTGTCCAATTTTCCTGATCCATTGAGTTTAAATGTAGTTTCACTATGCGTACGTTTTGTTGAGCATTCCTTTTGCTTGTAGTGGTAGGAGTAAAGTCAATGTTATGATACTGTTTTGTCAGTAATAAAAAAAAAATAAAAAACCTGCTGATTGTTTATCGATGCAAATAAGTTTTGTATAACTTGGGAGATAAAATGTCTAATGGCTATAGTTGAAATGTTGGGAAGAGATTTTTGAGCTCAAGAAAATGTGTGCAGATGGTACTTCTCCGTATGTCACATACAGTATTTAATGTTTTTGACTAAATAAATCATAATAAAAGTTTGTTTCCCCCCTCTACAAATCCTTGAAATATTTTGGTAACTTACTGTCATATGTCTGATGTGGTTTATCAATAGCAGAATGTCTAGCATTGAGTAGTAACAGAAACTTGTAAATTTATTTTACAAATATTTTTTATTTATTTTTCTATGTAATAGAACTTGTAAAACAGGTGTAGTAGGGTACGCGGTTGAGAGTGACAAGTTGGACAAAAATCGGAATTTCATGCACTTAATTAAATAGAGCAGAATAACTTAAAGTAACTTTTCTGCTATAAGCAACATTCTTAGGGCTGTGTAATAAATGAGAAAATAACGCTAGAGTGAAGCATGTTCATCTTATTAAAGTTAGTACGGGACGGGTGTATAACAGACGCCTCCCAGCTATCCCCAAGTCACGTGACTCGGGCGCGAGAGATGTTGATAATATTCGTGCATCATACCCGGCCGGGACTTCTGCGCACCCTAGTGCGCACTCTAGTATATCTCTACTCTATGGTAAACTTCATATATATGAGATTTCTAAGCATAATTTATGCCCCAAAAATTCATGGTGTACATACAATAAAGATTCTCAAAGTTACAAACACCATGGTCTGCCTCAAGATGTAACGGAGGTAATAAAACCTGTATATCAAGATCTTGCAAGAACCGATTTATTGAAAAAGTGTTTCCGTGGGAAAACTCAGAATGTTAATGAATCATTCTATAATTTAATTAGGAATAGGGTCCCAAAAGGAATCTTTGTAGGATTCAGGACATTTAAGATAGGAGTTCAAGATGTAGTTCTGACATTTAATAAAGGAAATGTTATGAGATAGAAAGAGTTGGAGAATTTAGGAATAAGTGCAGGTGACAACACAGCAAGATCTTTTGAAACGATTGGCACTAAAAATAAAAATGCCAATAAATGTATTGAAATAAAAATTAAATAACAGAAGAAAAGATAAAGAATGGCTCCTGATCATGAAGAAGATTCAAATTCTCTGCATGAAGCTGGAGGCTGACTGATATAATAATAAATAAACAACCTTTAAACAAAGAAATTTCTAATTTTTTTCATTTTTCAAGTATAGGTACGCTCATCTCTGTAACAAACAAATGTAAATTTTTGAAATTAATACCATAAGTTAGATTGACCATTTTCATTCTTGTTTATCAAAAACTTTTAGGCTGTTTGTTATTGAGAGAGAATTCCTCGAAAATTTCAATTTTTTGGGGGATATAATAAAAAATATTAAATAAAACTAGCTTTTGATTTGTTAGTATACAACTTCTTAGATCCCAGGAAAAGTAAATATTTTTAGATCTAGTGAAAAGCGTCAAATAAATTTCATTTCCAGCTAGTACGGGTCCCCCCCCTAACCTTACCGTTGATTCCGAAACGCCGAGTCTTTTCTGTTATCCGGTTGTCATGATATGCGAAGAGGTGTCGGATGTCTACCGCCTTCTCCCGCCGAAAGTATTTGTGACTTTGGATTGGAGGGCACGCCACCTAGGGCTGGCTGTACGTGCGCGCCCTCTCTCTGCAACTCCGCGAACAGGCGAAGTGAGCCGAGCCCCGATAGAGTGAACCACACGTCACCACTGTGCAGCGAGAATCGTCTGCTGTGGGATACCTCTTCTGTTCGCATGAAGATCGGATAACGAAGTTGGGTATTTCACTCCTGCGTGCGGGGGCCACGAACGGAATCGGCGCGAAGAAGAAAAAAAAAGGAAGGTTCACATTTACCTGCAACCTCTTCCGTGTACCCTCTGAAAAAGTATCAATTTGTATTTATTGATTGATTTGCATTCTATAATGTTGGGTAAAAAGGCCAATTGGCCTCGTCGCTATGAGTCGCTGTTAGATAGAACTCGGAGTCGGTCGGTCGGTCGGTCGGTCGCCCAACCACGAACCCGTGTTGTCTCAAGTTCGCGTAACCTTGACTTCTTTCTTGTAGTTAGCGAATTCGGGTAGCGACACAGGTTTCGCTGTCGTGGCCTTTCAGTAGAACCATCCCAGCATGCACCTGGATGGAAACCACGAAAACCTCACTGGGCAGTATCTTTTCTTTTAAAACTTGTGATGATGCCGTAGCGCATTACTGATTTACGTGATAGTAATGGTGATGCAAACAATATTTAAGATTTCTCCTCTTTTAATTTCGGTACTATCAATTTCTGTACAGATCATTTCAACGAAGCACCTATGGCTTAATTGCGTCGTCGGTTTTTTATAAAATAACTGTTGAATGATTTTAACATTAACATCGATTTTTTTAAGCCGATGTTGAGCGTTAGATGTTTTTCGGTTGATAAGATTTTATTTTTGAATGAAAAGTACCATCATAAGAAAAACGTGTAATACTTGTGCGATATCCATCTTCAGACCACAGTTAGCAAGGGTGGAAAATATTTGAAATTGAGATTTCGTCAATAAATGCAATGTATATTATTTTTGAATTTTAAAATTAGTTTTTTAATTGAACTAATTTCTTTAAATTTTATTTTGACAGTTAAATCTCAGTTAAAAATTAATACACGTGACGACTGTGAAACGGTCTCCTCCCATTTTAATAACATCGCTGGTTTTGGGACGATGTTTCCATTAACATCGATATTTTTATTTTGAACATATAAGTTTAGAAACATCAATATTCTGTTGCCGAAATCTCATCCTTGGTGGACAACAGCTTATCAGGTTTTCGACGTTCCAATGAGATACACCTTTCAAATCAATTTGTTTGCTTTACTATCAATTTGATCTCTCTTTGGCCACACATTGTAGCCTTGTTCATTTCAATACGCACCCACATTCAAGAGGCTCGGCGCTTTCTCGAAGTGCTTTGAATATGTTGATTTCTGAGGAAAGGTAAACTTTGCGAAGTACAGGAAATGAGGTTCAATAATACACAGATATAGTAGATGGTCGGCCAACCAGTTTCCTTGTTAACAAAGTGACTTTTGAAGTTATGAAAGTAATCTAACCTGTAACGAAATATTAATGTAGTAAAATAAAATACGAACATCTTCTAAAAAGTTGATACCCAAGGCATAAGAAATTGCATTGTGAAATCGGTAGTTGACATCAATCATATTTGAATGTTTAAATAATATATCCAATCGAAACTAGATATGTGAACAGGTTGCACGAACACGCTTAGGTGGTGATTTCAGGATGTTAACTATCCTTTAATAATGCAATATAAATATTCAATTAGGACGTAGTAACGTTGTTCAAATGCAAACTGTTAATGCGATAAAGAGCAATCAAATTCTACGTATTTGTGTTCAAATCGACTGTTCTGGGAAATTATTCTAATATTACTTGTACTTCTACAATTTCTTTAAAAATCTTTAGATTCCACGTTTTGATTTTTACTTTCTTGCTTCTCTTTACGCAGTAATGACATTTCACATTTTGGTAAATCGGAATGTTTAAATTTTGTGTAATAATTATATCTAGAATATCAGGAACTACATTTGGGTTATAGGGGTAGTATGTGGGCTCTGGAGGAGCTAGTATATTCAGATTTCTTTGCAATGCGAATTTAAGAAAAAGTTTCCCATTATATGAAGTGGTATTACAGTTCCAAACTTGGTTTTTACAATTCAGGTCTCCTGCTAATATTATTTGCGATCGACCATCAAATAATGCTTTTAAGAAACTTGACGGAAACTTTTTGTTGGGAGGTTTATATGCTGCAATCAAAGTTACGTTAGAAGAGATCAGTTCGATTTTGATAATAATTGTTTCTATTTCATTTGAGGATGGGGATTATATCAGTGTATGTTTAATTTTTCTATTAATGAGAATTGCTACCCCACGTGATGCTATTTGAGAAATTCGATCACTGCGGTATGATAAATATTTTGGGATCGAAAATTTTTCTACCGGTTTTAAATGTGTTTCTGAAATACAAGCAACATCTATGTCATGGACTTGTAGAAAGTATCTTAGTTCGTTCTCTTGGCGCTTTACGCCATTTGCATTCCAGTTGAGAAATTTGAAGTTTTCTATTTTATTTTGTGCCATTGATATGAACAGAAATAAGTCTTTGAACCATTTGTTGCAACTGAGGAATGATTGCAGAAAGAATATTATTTATTGTTTAGATTAGGTTTTCGTTTATTACATTCATATTTTGGAGAACTGGGGGAGAATTCCTGTTATCTGGCCTAGGCGGCTGACTAGTGCGATAAGCGAAAGAATGCAAGGGCGTTGAGTTAAGCGGCAGAGGAAGAAACTCTTGAGGGGCATAGTGATAAGGTGCACATCTAGGTCGTCTTCCGCAATTTGCCTGTGAATGACCGAAAGTCTGACAATTTTTGCACATGATTAGAGTTTTAGGCTTTATGCGAATTTGAACTCTGACAATACTATATATAAACTGGTTTATTCTCAAAATTGCTTTGTTATTTTCATTATCAGTTAAATCCACCGCAACAGTAGTTTACGTTCTCTTCCGAACAGTCTAACAACATTTAAAACTTGAAAATTTTTCGAAAGTTCGTTAAATATTTCATCTTCTGAATAGGTAATTGGCAGATCTTTTATGACACCTGAAAAAGTTTTTTGGGTAGGGTCACTATATGTGTGATGCTCGATTTTCTCTTTTTCATAGAATTTTCAATATTCTCTATAGTCCTCTATTGAGTTGAATTTAATTTTGATAGTGTCTTTTCCTAATTTAGTAGAAAAATTGTCTTTTGTAATAGCTTTTAGTTCACTGATAAATAGGGGATAATCGAGTACTTTATGGACATAAAAGGGGGGTATTTTAATGATGGATTCTTCACTTTCTTACCTTTCGTTTGGCGAATTTTCTTCGGTTATGTTTTGAAAACCTTGGTACCTATTTTTGACGGGCACGTTGTACAATATTATTTTAGAGGTATTGTTTTCGTCTGGTAGATCTACGTGCATGCGTTTTAGACTTTTACTGTTTTCATTAAAACCACTGGTTGACTGTTGACTGACTGATTGCTGCGGGGCAACACCATACCTGTTAAAATAAGCATCTTTAGTGATTACTGACTGAAGGTTGGTCAGAGTCCCTTCCGTTTCTCCATCCTGCTGCTGGGCGGGCGGTTGTGACGTGTTGAATTGTTCCAGGGGTTGAATATTTTCCATTTGTGGTGGAAATGGAAGCACATCTCCATTCATTGCTGTGAACTGTTCTCGTGTGTCACCATTTAGAACGTGGGCTGCTGACACTAGTAGACCCCCCAACGCGGGGGGACTTGTTGAGAACATACAGCTTTCGCTGCAGCACTAAACTTTCACTGAGGACAAATATATTTCGTTAAGCACAATAAAAACTACTGTTTCACTCAAAAAACAACACCGTTCGAAGCATGGGGAGCCGCTGGTAGCGGCGCCCGTTTGTACTTGCACTAAACACGAGTTTGGGCGTAACACCGAAGCACAGCGGTAAGCGGAGAGATGCGATGCTTGTTCTACGACGTCTAGAGCGAGACTGTGACACTATTCTTTAACTTATACACTAACCGCTACTATGCGGCCCCGGATTCGATTCCCGGTCGAGCCAAGATTACAGTGTGCGTTTTCTTTGCAATGCCCCAGTATATTTTGGTGTGTGACGATGAGCAAATTCACTTCTCACGTTGAGAAGACCGGAATACGGCGTGGGGATGTCTACGTGCTAACCACACGTACCCCCATGACCCATGACCGCGAGGTAGGGACCTGAACCCGTTCACGGGCTGTCGCGCCAAGTACATACATACACACAATTGAAGAAATGGCTCCCAACAATCACAACTATAACAACCCCCAACAACTATAACAACTCCCAACATGTAACAAGAGGTACCAGATAAAGACCGCGATGGACTGAAGAACGACCTCCGCGAAGTGTCCTGAGATAAGGATCCCACATTTTTTTAAAATTAAAACCGGGACACAACACAGAATCATTATTGAGAGGGTCTTTCATGATACAAAATAAGGTTATTTAGAATACTTTATGAACACAAATCATTTACTCCTTTTGGAGCGTTTAAAAATAGTTTTTTGTGATAGAAACGAATTGACAATTATGAAACTAAGACTAATTATTTAAATCAATGTTTTAATTTTTTAAACAAGTTTAAAGTTCAATACCGCTTGGTAGATATCTCATTCCACTTTGTCTTTGCAACAGTCAACAATTTCGATAATAAATGGAAATTGTGCCGCTTAATTATCACTGAAATGCACATCCTTTTGGGCATTTTGTTGCTTCTTTATGAAAATAAAATTGTATTAAACTACCCGCAATTATTCCGAATGTGAACAACTTAACATCACTAAACAAGCAAACGAAAAAGAATGACGCAAATGACTGCCGAATCGTTGTCAGGTGGACCAAAATTACACGGATCCAAAATAACCGTACATGTTATAAGAACTTATGTAACTTTTTGTATTTCTAAAATCAGGGATATTTTAGTGTCCCGAAATGATTTGTCGGGACACCGGGACAAAGGTAAAAAATCCGGGAGTGTCTCGAGAAAACCGGAACATATGGGGTCCCTATCTAAAAGCATGGGGAAATTTTTCACTTGTTAAGAGGAGAGGCTCTGGTAGGTCATACATTAGTATGTGGTTCTGGTAGGTGGTACATTACAAAGCTTGGGAGAGATGGTACCCCTGGTGAAAGACATTAGATTCTATTACACCGTGGATAATGAATGGTCTCTTACGCCGTGGTGGGCCCGACTCACAAGATAGGATCTAACTAGTGCGAAAAATTATGTGCCATTTTCTACCATCAGTCATCTTAGGACTAAAAATTATTCTGGAAATGAAAAAGATTGGAAAAATATGGCTGAATTTATTTCATTTCACTGTATAATTTTCTTAAAAATACAATGGATAAATTAGTTTCTTCACTAAGTAATATCGATTCTCGAACGGAACACAGTAGTAGGAACTGAAAGAATTGCAATTAATTTATCATTAACTTGCGATAGCAGTTCAGTGAATCGGAACCTACATTTTGTTCATTACACCGCACACGGAAGCGTTTCTCCAGTCGCGTTTGTATGGAGATAAGAAGATCACTGCGTAGAGGATGCTATCTGTCGGATGAACTCTTAGCTGTGAACGTGTTCCCAGTCGTTCCCCAGGTTGCGCTGGCGTGTCGCTATGAGGGCGCTACCGCTAGGCCAAGCGGGTCGTCGTCTGCGGAAAAAAAGAAGTCGGAATATATTTATTATAATCTTATTACAGGAAAATTAATACATTAACATTGTAAATCGGTTCTTTAAGATAAATTAAAAATTTATTGCTTCATTTTTCAATAATGTTTACGTCCTCGTTCGAATATACTATTGTATTTCTGAGGTACAATGTACACCACAATATTCATTCACAATTCCTACACGAATTTGTAAATCATAGATAAGTACACACATTTTGTTCATTAGTGGTATTATTTGTTCACTGCTTGGGCAGTTTGCAAGAGCACATATTCTAGATACTTTGGAATCCTATATTCAAAAATATAGCTTTTACAAATTTTCTATACTAATGACAATCTTTCAAATCAATATATCAACAAATATTCTACTTTATATTCACCATAAATGAAATATTCTTCATAAGAATGTACCCCACCCCTCCCACCTCACCCCGCGCGACAAAAGACCTGGATGCATTAGCCTCTGTGAAATTGGAACGCGGTCTGTAAAAAGGAAAAGTCTCGTCATGCTTTCTCCGATTTCCATTTGCAATCTACGAATAAATGTTTCAAGAAGTGAATTCATTGTCTAAAACTGGGGGAGGACGCCGCATTAGATTTCCGTTTCGCCTTGAAACATACAATATGTTCCAGCATTACAAAATGACATTCAAATTACAAAATAACCAAAAATTAACATTTCAAAATTACATTACTATAGCATTCATAAACTTAACATTACACAATGAGTGTGACCAAGACACAATACTTACTATCTTTTTTAGTGAATAAAACGATGGCCAAGAAAAGTAAGTAAACGAAAAAGTAAAATGTGAGGTAAACGAAGGCCAAGAATTCTCTCTTTTAAAATATCTGACCTCTAGTCGAAGTTATATAGGACCCAAATATCTTCACTTATCAACTTGAATTTTTAAAAACATGCTTAAGTAACTAAATCAAAAAGAAAATCTGAGAATAATCGCAATTCTATCCCTTTAAAGAAAAAAATTATTCGCACATTTTCTCAAAATTCCTCAAACGAAAAAAATACAAATCTCTTATAAATATATTAAATTTTTAAAATTAAAAGCATTGAATCACCCATCACTATTAACGCTTTCATTTACGGGCGATCTTTCCGTGTAAGTGCTGTTAATGCAGAAGGTTTGATAATGTTTGCCCTCCTTGATTTATACAGTTTTCGTGTAGATTTAGATTTATTTAGTCAAAAAAAAAAAACAGTAAAAACTGTTTGTGACTATGGAGAAGATTATCTGAGCACATTTTCTAGAGTTCCTGAATCCCTTCTCAGGGTTAATATTAGTTAAAATATGAGATAAGTTAAAGATAAATAAATAAAAATCAAATTTAAAAAAGCGCGAGATTAACAATTTTTGAAAATTGTAGACATTTTCGTTCCCGAGTAATAGAAAACTTATTTGCAACAGTAAACGAATTGCAGAAATGATTTTTTGCATTGCTAACTAAATTGTAACTCGCCCTTACCTCTACTCCTACCACTATAAGCAAAAGGAGAGTTCAACAAAACGTGTGCATAGGGAAGCTACATTTACGTCCAGAAGCAAAACAATGGGCCTTCTCAGCATTTGTTGAATGGAACAAGGAAACTGGACAAAAACCTGATCGAGATGGGGTCATTGATCCGGAAGCTTAAGGACATTATTTGTTACAAGCATATTAAGTCTTTGAAAAATATACAATACAATTCATTTACGGCTGAGATACATACAGCGAAATACTGGAAAATCGAATTTCATTAGCGATGATCTCTGTTCGAATTCTCGAAAAAAAATTATTACCCCGGAAATGCAGTAAAATAGACTTAATTTGTACCCCCAAATCGTCGTTGCCTGCACACCGGCAGATGTGATATTCATGAAACTTCGTGACCTCATGTATATTTACTTTCTTTCTCCAAAAGATCCGATGTTTTCTTCTTAAATTTCAAGACACATGTATGTGCGCATTATTTAATAGTTATTTAAATATTAGTTTTTCTAAATAGTATTTAAAAAACATAGTATTTCCTTTAAAGAATTGTTTCGTTATTTTTTCTCCTTCATACAGACATTTATATGGATTATTTTTTTATAATAATGATCGGATTACCCAAAAGCTCGATTCTCCGTGGATTTAATTACCGAGATTCCACTATACAATTACATTTTGTACATTCATTTATGTAGTTAGGTAGAAGAGCAGACCTTATCTCTTGAGTCTTGACACAAATAAAGACATTGAAGGTCTCCGGTGCGTTTTTTGTTTGTTTTTTGTTTTTATTTTGTTTTATATGTTAAGAAATTCAATGATGATGAAGACATTTTGAAGATCATACAATTATCTTCCATCCCCGGACAAAATAAGGTACATGAAAAGACTTTGTCATAATTTCATTTTTCAATATGCCTGTGTCGTTGCAATGATATATCTATTTATTGTCAAGTTGATGAATCAGTGCGCATCGATTCAAGTTGTGCCAAAAGCATGATAATTCAGAGCGTATTTTTCATGAAATCCTTCATATCACTTTTATTTCTAGAATTCTTTCACAATATTCTAGAAGGATATGGTCCAAAGCCGTCACTCTCGTCTTGTTGAGAGGAATCGAATGAGATTTTAATCACCTCCGTAATTACCTTAACGAAAGAACTCTAACGGACGGAGAGACAGGCCATTGCTTTATTTGAGTTCCTTGCCTAATTCATGTTTATTTACAGAAGTTCTACCGCCTAATAAAATATCTTAGTGCACTAACAAATATCAAAATGTAATGTACTGGGAAAACAAATAATAGTGTGTTAGTTAATTTGTTTATTACATAATTGAAGGTTTGAAATAAAAAAATATAAAAATACCAATTTCATACTTTCGAGAAAAATGAGTTTATATGTTATTAAAAATGTGTTTATATGTTATTAAACCTATTGACACATACAATTCCCACCATTTATAATCTCCCGTAACACTATCAAGAAATGCCTCTGGACTTAGGTTCTTATTTATGTTATAGAGCTTTTTTCGTTCATCGTTATTCTCGTAAAAACGTACATTTCACAGAAATGGCACTTTCATCCTTTTTTTTTCAAGTCTTCGATTCCAGAAGTCTGAATAGGCTATCAACATTTATTGAATAGTCTGTAGTTATTCTAGGTCGTTTATCCCCAATTCGTTCACATTTTGACCCGTTTTCTTTCACTCATTGCTAACTCACAAGTGCTTGTAGACTATTAATGCAGCATTCCGCCATTGTCAAATCTCAACAAATGTTTTACTCCGTTTTTACGTTAAATAATTAAATAATACATTTTAAAAACCACCGACATCTGAAACCTTTCATTTACGTAAAAATATAATGGATGAAAGTGTACGTTTACATAATTACATAAACCATAATTGAAGTGTTCAGACAAAATAATATTAACTGACATTTAAAGTTACCAAGTAAAATGGAATTTGATAACACTACCTACAAGAAATAATCGGTATAAGACATAATTACAAGTTAACCATATTGCAATTTGTTGTTTACCTTAAAGCCTCGTGAAATATTATTATTAGACAACTAAGATCCCATTAAGAGAAAAGGACTGAAACATAGAGAGCTTAAAATAAGTAATTTTGGTTTTCTCCAGAATGCCACATTCCATCATTTCTACAGAAAATCACTCAAGTTTGGACAACTAACAAATGAAATTGACGCGTTGGATGCAAGGAAATGGGGCCGTGATGGTAACTGCTACAAACCTTCGTCTTCCCCTCTGCATTTCAAGTAGCGCTGATGGTACTTGACGCCCCCGGCGGTGCGGTTCAGTGGCTGCTCGCAGGTGTAGCCTCCGTTGTGGTGAGCCATGGCGAAATCATCGCAGTTCACCCGACCGTCGCCATTGCAATCCTACGAAAAAAGAACATTTCAATAGAGGTTGTGCTCCAGATTTTCTAGCACGCACCTTCCTCACACACTATCGGATTTCGGTGGTTGTGATAACGCCCTGTACAAAAGGTAAAAGGTTGCAAGAGGTAAAAGGTTGCCAGGGGTAAAAGGTTCGCGTACCGCGCGGTACAGTTTAATGTAATGCACACAACTGTGGTGATACCGGGAGAGGTGGCTGTGGGCATCAACTGACGTCACTGCAGTGCCTCTGAACGGGAGGTTCTTTGGGTCGAGTCCCGACGTTGGCAGGCTTTACAACAGTAACCAGATAACTAGGTCAAGTTCTGTCCTTGTCTGGAGAAAAATTCTAGCGGCCGGTTGCTTTAATCGGTAGTTATCCGTGGTTTCTGCAATCAACACCAGGCGAATGCCGGAGCAGTACTCTAACAAACGGGCCACGGACTGCGCGCGATCTTTCCTTTTGCCCTTGATCGGTACGCACACTTTTACACGAACATGCACTACACTATCACACATGCCGGGAGACCGGTCGGGAGCTTAGAGCCTGTCCCAGCTGGGGGTGCCCTGATGATGAGAGATACCTGGTTGGAGAAAACCCCGCTTGTCACTAGTCGGTGGTGGATCTCGCCATTCGGTTGGGCAAGATCACCGCCACCTCTTGAGCCAAAAAACAACATACACTGCACTTAGATGTAAGGCCTAATGACCTTAGTAGTTGAAATCAATAAATCATTAATGTGGTGATACGTATTGTAATGTATGTGGGTGTGTTAATTGATTCAGGACGCGAGTACTTCTAAGGCCATTACTCTCGTAAACGTAGTGCGTGTTGTAGTGCTTGAAGTAGCGTCCCCCCCCCCGCCGTAAGAAGGCGAAATTCAGCGCCAATCTCACGTCACATTCCGTATTCTCCAATAAGTTTCCGCCCCACCGGCACACCTCTAGCCTCCCGACATGTGCTGTAGTCTAGTGCTTGTAAGTGAATAAAAAAAGGTTAAAGTTAGGGGTGAGGATGGAACAAGGAAGAGGAAAGAAAGATTGCGCACAGTCTGTGGCTCATTTGTTGGGGCATTGACCCCGAATTCTCGAGACATTTAATAGAGAAACCGCGTAATTAGAACAGTTGGACGGTAAAATTCTTTCCAGAAAGCGGCTGAATTGGGCCTAGCTGTTTGGGGTGTCGAACATACGCCGCATTCCGGTCTCAAACCTTAGGACTTCCCGGTAAAGGATGCCATCTATTGCATTCGGCCTGATTTTATCGAAAAGTGACAAATCAGGAAAAATTGTGACACGGGTTACCTAACGTAGGTTGCCACGGAATCGCCAAAAGAACATTAAAGATAAAAGGTAAAGTTGTTACTGGTCAAATCAATAATTAAATACATATCTGGATTGATAAATATTTTTTAGAGTAATATTCTGCATAAAATACATTACATGAGATTTGAACTTACTTCAGAAGGAATTAGATGTTGGTTTTTCAAAAAGCAAAGAGATTTAACGCCTATTACAAGAGATTTGCAACATAATAATTGTACTTCGGAATATTTTGGAAGTAAATGAAAATCCTTACTCCTTCAAGGAGGTTCACGTCGTTGTGCAAATTGTAGCACAAAAGCTGCGGCCCATAGCACTGCAAAGTGTGAAATGTGGGGTTGTGGCTGGGCACAATGAGAAATTGCTTCAAAAAATTCTGCAGTAAATGATGAATGGTTGAAGGCAATGTGGCCCAGTGATTTCTCTGCAAAACCACCTTCCTTACACAAGTGTTTATTTGTGTTTTGAATTTTTTTGTTTAATTTGAAAGTTATTAGACTAATAAAAGTATAATTTTCAAAAAAAGTATTTACAATTTAATAATTTTCATATTGTTGGAACTCAAAGGGGGCTGAAGACAAGACAAGAGGAAGGATAAATAGAGAACGGTCCTTGACTTGTTTGTTAGGGTACTGATCGGGTATTTGCCTGTTATTGGTCGGAGAAATGACGGAAAACTACCGATCAGTTCAGCTGATCGTTCGAATTCTCATCCAGTCAGCGAGCTTCAGAGGCTGAATTCCACCTATCTAACTCGCTAAATCTAGTGTGAGAGATATTGAAGTGACATCAGTTGATGCCCTGAGCCACCTCGGCCGTTCTCTTGTCCGAAGTAGTAACTTACCCATTGCATTCGGAACTCACGTCAAAACTAAATATTCCAGAGAAGTATATACGTGTCGCGAGGAGACCACACAATTGGAAGACAATGTAAAAATTTTGTCTTTTCTTAATACATGTTAGGCTATACTTACCTTTGCCAATTTCAGCATGTATTCTGTGACGATGCGACTAGCACAGGCGTATATATTGGCGCAATCTTCATACGCTGAAACAAGAAGAAATGCATAGTAGTGAATTCAAAATCGATTCTCTTGTTTTCAAACTCTTTTAGAAATGTATTTTTTTATTATTTAGTGATTTTGTAATTTTTTTAATTTCCTTTCTACTCTTTGGTGTCAGTTCGGGACATCTGTGTACAGTAGGGATACAACAGATTCAAAGTTGTAGAATAATGATACAGCTGCAATGAGCACACGTACATTTTTGAACTTAGAATGCATTTTGACATTCTCCCTGACTCTTGTAAACATTCTACAACACAAATGCAAATAATAGTTAGAGGATTGTCAATAGGTTTTTTTAAATTTTCGGCATGATAATTTCGATAAAATGTAAAGACCAAAGAGAGTAGAAGAATAAGACAGGCAGAGCGACACCGAGAATAATATACATACATACATACATATATATATATATATATATATATATATATATATATATATATATATATATATATATATATATATAAAATTGAAAATCGTATTTGAAGTGTAAAAAACAAGTTTTGGGGGGGGGATTTAAATCAATTTGCCCGGAGTATTCCCACAAACGAAAAAAAAAAAGGATTTTATCTTCTTATTTGAATTTAATATTTTTAATCACCTCACGCCTATGAATATTGACTTAAATCATTCTTTGCGATTTTTCTATAAACCATAGTGATGTTTTACAGGATCTTCTCAGAGTTTATTTCAGAAAAGTGACTAGGGTGGCACTGACCTTCCTTGCGGTCGGGGTCGTCGTGGGGCAGAACAGGGCGGCCGGCCTCGTGCCAGTAGAGGCGAGACACGCCGAAGGGCCCGCAGTAGCCGCCCTGGCAGCCGATGCGGCGCTCGCAGCCCGTGGCGGCCTCGCACAGACAGCGCACGCACGCGCGGTGCAGCGCCGGCAGCCACGACGCGGCCTGCGCGCTGGCGTCTTCCGGGGGGCGGTAGGTCGTCGACGGCGGCTCTACGAACATTTGCATGCGTATACATTAATCTCAACTAATAAGTACAAAGTACTCGTAAGCCTCCGCGGCTCGAATCCATAAATTCTCGGCTATCCGGGAGACGCCGCGTCGTTGGCTGGGAGGCCGACGTTTCGCCCGACATGTCGCAGGTTTCCTCAGGGCAGTGGACTGCCCAGCCTCTGCCCTGAGAAAGCCTGCGACATGTCAGGCGAAACGTCGGCCTCCCAGACAACGACGCGGCGTCTCTCGGATAGCCGAGAATTTAATAAGTACAAAAGTCGTTTGATCAGCTGGGACGCAGTTGCCAAGTTGTTGAATTAATTACGAAAATAAAGTTGTAATGTAAAAGCCAATTACACAATCGCTCCCCAGCTGATCAAAAGTCAATTCCACTTATATCTTCATAGGAAAAATCAACATATTCCAAATATTATTGGTTTTTGTGTAGAAAGAAATTTGTTACGAATCTACCGGAATGAATGTTACCGCAACAGCGTATTCACACGTGAATGCCTGAGATCGTTTGAACTTCAATAAATGTAGCTGTAGCTGTATTAAAACTTACTGTACGTCACTGTCCATTGGCCTAGCTCTTGGAGAATTTAAATAAGAACACTAAGTTCAAACACAAGCAAATGTATTTTTATTGAAATTATAAATCCTGAATCAATCGTCTAATGTTACTTTTTCCGCTTTCGGAGATATCTTGTACATTGCACCAATTAATTTGTTGACATACCTTCCCCAAGGTTCCGTCAACCTTTGACTATCCTGAAGTTGCTACTAATTGGGTTTTAAGGAAGAGGAAGGGAATATCGTGTGCGTTTCGTGGCTCGGTTGATTGGGTGCTCCAGAATTCGCCTGGTAATGATCAGAGAAACCACGAAAAACTATCGATAAAAGCAGCCGTCCACTAGAATTCTCCTCCAGACAGCGGCTGAATTCGACCTAGCTGTCCAACTAGTTACAAAATCTGCCACTGTAGGAACTCGACTCCTACCTTGAACTACCTGAGCTACCTTGAACAATAAAATCCAAGGAAAACTACCTTCTTTGAACTGATACAGACCGTTGAGATCGTTAAAGCTTGCCTGCAGTTGCGATTTCGGCCGTAGGGGCGCCCTTGTCACCCACAAGCAAATTGCAGCCGACAACTTTCCTGCCGGTAATGGCTCTTAAGCATTTCGCGAAGTTTCAACCTTGTTACGGGTAGGGATGTGTGGGGGTGGCGGCAAACCGCTCTTATGCCCTTTTCGGAGATTACTCCCCCTAGCACAAAGGCAGTCATACTCATTCACCTTTACATCCAAACAAGGAGAGGGATAGGAAAGATTAGGGTTTTGGACGGTGATGTATGGTTGGTTTGGAAAGGCCACGCCAAGTCACAACATTAAAGTCACATCCACGCCCGAGGTGGGATTCGAACTCTGATCCTTCATGTCCAGACCCTTGAGGCAGAAGCGGTCTTATCTATGCAGATTCCAGGACTAAATATGTGTGTACATACATAAAAGATTATGCTGAGTTTACCTCAGGGTCAGCAATGCCGCTCATTGCAAAAATTCTGACCAGGTTGTCCTAGGGTTCAAGTCCTGACACGGGCAGACTTTCAACTCAGGTTACAGATCTAGATCGAATTCAACAACAAACACTGGACGACAACTCTAGAACGAGAACTATGATTGGTAGTTTTCTGTGGTTTCTCCTATCACTTCTAGGCGAAAGCCGGCGCAAGGGCCACAGACCTCACACGATCTTTCCTACTGTGGCGACTTCGCCGGGGAAATAATTCACAGACGTGAACGGTTTGTAATTTATTGAGTTTTATTCGAAATATGCACCAACACCTCAATACTATTTACAATAATTACAACAAACAAGATCGACCCGTTTCTAGAAGGAATGTTCCTGGTCACCACCACCGCTGGCCTGATAATTTGATATCTTATTCGGTGTGATGCACCAGTAGCCTACGCGAGCATACAAGCGAGTATGCCGCACCTCCCGTCTCGACGTAGCACGCCGGCTTCAGTTCCCTGCCTCAGTAGCCGACGCATTGAAATGCCGCGCCGCGCACAACCCACACGACTTCCTACCGACACTTCCAAGAATCAGAAGGAGTTTAGGTCCGGGGTCCCCTTATATAGCTTTCTGGGCCTGCTGACGGAACTGCGTCATCTCGCCGACGCGTTTCCACAGCCAGCATGTCTACGGAGTTCACCCCAAGTTTGCCCCAAGTGGTAAAAGGGGTTCACAAGTGGCCACCCACGACACGGCACCCCTTCCCTTCCGCTCCCTAGGTTTGCCATTGTGCAGCTGGCGTCCCTTCCCGCCCGCGCTGCCCGCTGTCGCAAACTACTTCCTCGTGCATTTCATGAGCATGAAATGCACGTGGCTAATATTTTGTCCGATTTGTACCAGGCGACTGATATGACACTAAACTATATAATCTTTGTCCTTTACTCTTCGTTTACTCTCTGTCTTTGTCTCTCTCTCTCTCACTCTCTCTCTCTATCACAACCACACGCACACTAAATTCACTATTCTACTACACATGTTGGAAGACAAGTCGGGAGCTTCGATCTTGACCTGGTGGGAGCGCTGCCCGGTGGGAGAATACATGGCGAGCAACAAGCCGACTTATGGGTTAGCGGCGAATCTCATCACCCAATGAAGATAAGCCGCCTCCCAAATTAAAACTTACACTACACTTACGGGACTAACTTCCGTAGCATTAGATATTCCCGGAAACGTCAATCACCCATTCAGTTACCTTCTTTGAGGCGGCACCCGGTGAGCGCGTCGCCCTCGTAGCCGTGCGCGCACGAGCAGTCGGGGGCGTGGTCGACGGCCCGGCAGCGCGCGTTGGCGCCGCACGCCCCCGCGCACGGGTCCTCGCAGCGCCCGCCGCGGCACGCCTCCCACGCGCGGCAGTCGGCGTCGGCGCCGCACCGCGCGCTGCCCTCGAACCCTGCGCAGCGGCACGGGCCGTCAGTCACACGCGGACTCCGCTCCACGCATTTGGGGGGAAGGGTTGGTTGGATGTGACTTGGCTGGACTGGACTGGTCTCGACTGGGCTGGTCTCGACTGCACTGGTCTCGACCGCACTGGTCTCGACTGCACTGGTCTCGACTGCACTGGTCTCGACTGCACTGCTCTCGACTGCACATGTCTCGACTGCACATGTCTCGACTGCACTGATCTCGACTGGACTGGTCTCGACTGGGCTGGTCTCGACTGCACTGGTCTCGACCGCACTGGTCTCGACTGCACTGGTCTCGACTGCACTGGTCTCGACTGCACTGCTCTCGACTGCACATGTCTCGACTGCACATGTCTCGACTGCACTGATCTCGACTGGACTGGTCTCGACTGGACTGGCCTCGACTGCACTGATCTCGACTGCACTGGTCTCGACTGCACTGATCTCGACTGCACTGCTCTCGACTGCACTGCTCTCGACTGCACATGTCTCGACTGCACATGTCTCGACTGCACTGATCTCGACTGGACTGGTCTCGACTGGACTGGTCTCGACTGCACTGATCTCGACTGCACTGGTCTCGACTGCACTGATCTCGCCTACACTAGTCCCGACTGTACTGGTTTGACTGCACTGGTCTCAACTTCACTGCTCTCGGATGCACTGTTCTCGATGGCACTGGTCTCGACAGTGCGAATGGCGAATGTTTTGATTTTGGGGGTACTTTACATGACTCCTAAACATCTTCAAAATATTCTCAAAAATACCACCAAATACTTGTTTACATTTGAATTTCTTACTTACTGAATAGCGTGGGAAATGCTTAAAATAATGTCATTGGTCTCATTTCCATTAAAATCCTTGATTTTTAGAAAATTGCATTTGTTCATTTTTTGGTTTCTTTCTACTACTACAATATTTAAGTTATATGTATTTTTCCCTTAATTAAATCTGTTTTTCAAAACAGATCTTGATATAACATCACGTACTCCATATTTTTCGAAAATATAAGAATATTATGGTATTTTTTAGTGAAATATAGGAAATTTTTAAACAATTATTTTCTTCAAAAACCTCCATTTTTGTCCTTTAAAGTTTCTTCTGGTTTATATGAAGGACCGTTAAAAATGGGACTAGTTCGTTTCTGGAGAACACTGCATTTTTGAAAATTACAAAACGTTAACATTACAAAACTGTACGTCTGAAGATACATATTTTTGTCATAAATGAAATATGTTTTAAAAAACAGGTCTTTAAAAATGGACACGAACAATTATTGGAAAAACGAATAGTTCAGACTTAATTTCTGCTTGAAATTAAGCAACATAAATTTTCTCAAAAAAGCGCTGAGTATTTTTTCGCGGTTAGAACAAGGATTGCTAAAAGGAAATCCAGGTCTCATTTTCGTCGAACTCTCTGAATCTTCGAAAATTGCAGAAGTTAGAAATAATTCGAGAAAGCAGGTACTAGTTTAGTACTGCTAACAAAAAAACAACCCACATCCCTGGCCCTTCTGCGCCTATAGTTAGCACAAGGAGAGCTCAACAAAACATGCGTTGATAGTGAAACTACAATCTTGTTCAGAAGCAAAACATGAGCTTATCTCAGAATTTGCTCAAGGAATCGGAAAAACTGGACAAATAACCTGTTGGAGATGGGATCGTTCCATAAATTTCGTTACCCAGATTTGGAGGATATAAAGCGAATCAGAGACAATCTCTTTGATATAAATGTAGGACTAGAAGTATCTTTGGGAGATTTAAAGATAAACCATTCAACTCTTGTTTTCCTTACACATAACATATTATTCACCATCGAATTAGGCTAAAAGCGCAAATACGTTTCGAGTAGTTGCATCATTATGTACTCTGAAATGATGTGTCAGAACATAACACTGTTCCACTTAAAGACAAAACACAACTTCTTTTAAATAAAAAATTGAATACGTTAAGTCAAAAAACAAGATAAGAAACAAATGCAAAAAACAAGTACGAGTATGTAGTTACAAGGGTTGTGCGTCGTAGCTATATTAATGTATTTCATTGCATCTTTTCTGGTTTTTGGTTTTTTGTATTCATCTATAAGATAAAAAATACTTTATTTTCGAGTGGAATCGTTGTGTACTCAGATAAAATTTCAGACTACCCGATTTTCCCAAAAATCGCTCCAAAGTTTTTGTAGGGTAGGAGCACAATGCATCGATTTTATGGAATTACCATTTTCTTTAAACCTTTTGTATTTTCAAAAACTGAAAGTACAGATTTCTAATTCGCATCTCCCAACTACGTTTGGTGAGTTTTTCAAGAAATGGATGAAGTATTAGAAGGATTTAAATTCCAATTTTATAATATTGTATTACCAATACAAATAATGCTAGAATACAGGTGTTTGGAGCAACTAGCTTTCCGAGAGAAACACTCATACGTACCCTCTTGGGGGAAGCATGCTTTAAATGGGTTGCCAATGAAGCCTTCCAAACATCTGCAGTCTACTGAACGAGGGTTGGCGGTGCAAACGGTGTTCAACCCACACACAGGTGGATTCGTCCGGCAACGGTTTTCGCATCTGCCGTTCACGCAAAAGCTGGTCGGGTTGCAGTCAGAATCGACGGAGCACATGGGTCCTCCTGAAAGATTAAACAGACATTTAAAAAAAAAATCTCACGATGCAATACCATAATGTAGTTTACTTGTATATTACATCATATGCAGCTCGTTCTGTGTAAATATTAATATCACATTGCATTTTCTTACACATCGTAAAGTGTCAGATTTCGTTATTTTAACCCGAACGCTTCAAAATTGATATACATAAATTAAACATTTTACTTTAAAAAAATTAAAATCGAATAAGGCAATGATTTTTTTAATAACCCGCAATATATAATCAAAATAAATTTTAGAGCACTACTATTCAGTCAACATACAGTGCGGTGTTCTGAATTTCAGATCTAGGCTATCACGTCTTGAATGCAATATACTGAAAGACGGTTTAATCCTCTTTGTTCAGATTTCTATATTATAATACATACTTATAATAAAAGATATGATTTTAAACTAGTTTCAAAAACATTGCAAGCTATTTTAAATTATTTTTTCTCTCCTTTGGTCTCAGTGTCAATCTAGCTACGAAGTGAGGATTGAGTGATGTTTCCGGTAGCAACTGTTGCTAAAGTCATCAGTCCCGTAAGTGTAGAGTATGATTTATCGTGGGAAGTGGCGGTGTTATACCCCCGCTGGATGGCGAGATGCTACCTACACTTCGGCTTCTGGGGTTTTCCCCAACCAGTTATCTCCCACCAGTGGGGCACCGTCCCAACCGGCACAAGCTATAAGCTCCCCACATATTTAAATGTGTGTGTCATTAAGAGGTAGGACAAGGAAGAGGCAGAAAAGATAGCGCGTGGTCCTTTGATAAGGTACTGTTCCGGCATTCGCCTGGTGTTGAGCGCAGAAACCACGGAAAACTACCGATCAGAGCAGACGATCGCTAGAATTCTCCTCCAGACAGCGGCTGAATTCGAACTAGCTATGTAGCTACTGTTGAAAATCCTGCCATCGTCGAGACTCGATCCCTAGGACTTTCAAATCAGAGACACGGGAGTGACATCAGTTGATGCTCTGAGCCCACTAAGGCGGTCCCACAAATCAACATTCTTATTAAACTAATAAAGCTAAATACAACTAAAAAACTGTTAGTAATCATAGAGCATTTTGATATTTATGTTGGTAATACTGGAAAACTGATCCAACAGCGCCATCTTTGGCGAGTGTCTTTTTGATCCGAGTTCAGATTGAGCTCAGTCGTCAAGTACATTTCAATGTAAAAACATCTAGCAATAAAGATAAAAATATTAAGCAAAAGGCAGTTTTGAATTTCATTTCAAGACATCAACATGAACAAAAACAATCCTTTAATTAATAAAAAGTTAAAAAATAACTATAAAGAAACTAAAATGTAGGGAATGTAGATTATAATAAATACATTACCATATTTCCGTAGGTTCTTTAGAAGTTTTGTTTTTGACCCTTTAACACAAAAAGTAACGGACTAGCTGAGAACGTACGCCCGTCTGAAAATATAAAACGTGTACGCACCAATCTGCGGAGCGCATTTGACGAACGGGTTTCCGAGAGTGCCTTCCGGGCAGTAGCAGGTAGGCGTGTGTTGTACCACTCGGCATATAGCACCGTTCCCACACACGCCCGGGCAGGGGTCCAGGCACCTGCCCTGCAGGCAGGCTTTGGACCGCTCGCATTCCGCACTGCTGCGGCACAGACTTCTGTCTTCATAGTCCGCGAAGAACACCACTGAAAACAGAGAATCATTTTTACTTTTCATCCCAACACCATAGTAATGGAATCACTTCAACTATACCATCTCGAAGTCTCAGTCGTAACATCCGTGTTTAAGGTTTTTTGTGTTGTTACTTTGCAAAAACGTCAGGTCTATCAGTGATGTTCTGAAGGTGGTTAAGACTGCTACAGATTGCGAAAAGAAAGGCGCAAGTTTGTACCAGGAAATCGGAATGTCTATGTGTCTGTTTGTATGAATGGACGGAAGTATGTGTTACACATAACTATGTCAAATTAGAATCTTTTGAGCTGAAACGTTAGAAACTATGTACACGTAGGCTTCCGTGGCTCGAGTCCATTAATTCTAGGCTGTCCGGGTGACGCCGCGTCGTTGGCAGATAGGCCGACGTTTCGCCCGTCAGGCACTACCCTGAAGAAGCCTGCAACAGGACGGGTGAAGACGTTACGGACGGGTGGGTGAAGACGGTGAAGACGGAACGTTAGAAACTAGTGAAGAATAAGATATAGTTGTGCCGTTCTGGGAATCGTTAAGATATTCTTGTTGAAAAAGAAGCCAAACATCTTCAATCGCAGAATGACAAGATTGTGTTTAATATTTTTGGTGAAATTCAACTTAAGACGTACTCGAATTAGCTACTGTTAGATTTATGAAATTGAAACATTTTTCAAATCGGACTAGTACGAACCTGTGTGAACAAAATAATATCTCTTTTTATGAATTATTAGCAGACACTTTCAGACTTTCAAAGTGTTCTCCTGTTAAATTACTTCTAAGTGGAATAGAACCTCGCCAATTTGACACCGTTTGTAGATTTTTGATGTCATTAAGAAAAAATATTCGCCTTCAGCTTCGGCCATCGAACTTACTGCAAAAGGGGTGTCTGCAACGTCTTGGGTTAAAGAGAGATTGTATCACAGACTATAAAGGACATTCGCTACAAACGACAAGAATAGATAAATAAGAAAGTACATTAGTCATTTCCAATGCACATAGAAATTTAAAGAAAACTATGCTGTCTCCTGGCATGTGAGAGGTGCCTATGGTAACGTTAGATCCAAAACACCAACCACAAAAATCCACAACACTTGATTTTGACTAAAAAATCAAATATTTAACTGTTATTCCGCTTATTATCATACTGCGCATACCGACTGAATTTTCATACGCAGGGAGCCACTGCTTCCGCCATACCTGACGCCATGCGACACTAAAGCCCCAAGGAAGAGGTCGCCTGCCATGAAATATATTACGCATTCATCTTTTGCGTTATGGAACAGCAACTTGTTTGATAGTCTTAGTATGTAAACACCTGTTGTAATATATTTACACTTTCGGAGTTATTGTCGTACTTGTGAAGAATATTTTTCCTAAAATATTTATTTTGTTGCTGTGTTTTTCGAGAGTATTTCATTTGCTGTTCTTGAGCAGGGTGCTTGCTAATTTTTGATTATAAAATTACGTTGTTTGGTCAGACGAATGTTTGCATTTAAAATTTTTGAACTGATATAATTGGTTTTAATTATTTTTTACTATCGTCCACATTGTTTAAAAATACGAAAAAAATATATGTTATAGAATATTATGAGATACATTCTATGGGGGAAAACTGAGACTGTACTCCAACATTATTACGTCGAAAATGAATTTCAAAACTTCATTAATTTTTTAAATTTAAATTCGAGGTCAAAATTGGTTGACAAAAATATCTTGAACGTCAGCTATTATTCTCGTTTCCAATTTTTTAAATTTGGCGTCAAAATTGGTTGACAAAATTATCTTCAAATTCAACTATTTTTCTCCGTCTACATTTTGTTTCATCCAGCTACATGCAAAAGGAGCCGAGAAAAAATAAAACATGAAAAACACGTTTCTCGTTGTATCTCTTTAACAGATTGCCCTAGGAGGCTGACTTTTTTGACTTATCCATTTGATTTGGAGGCACTTTTCACCCCCCTTATTCGGCCATATCTTTATAGGTAAAAATTCATGTCTGTTTCTCTTCACATCATTCTTTTGAATTATGTAAGTTATTTCTGAACAGTTATGTCATTCTTAGTAAGTGTTAACGCGTGACTGTTTTGAAAGTAGCCTGCAATCAAGAACAGGATGCAAGCGGGAGCGGGAGTGTGGATCACGATTTATCAACAGAGGCTACTTTGCATTGGGCTTTCCCAATAGAGTATGACGTGATGGAAGACTGCGGTTAAAACATTTCTTTTCTTGCAGATGCAAGTGGTAGTAATTCTATTTATCCAGTAGGAGAGCCTTTATCTGTGAAATGTATCATGTCAATTTGAAAACACTGGAATCAATTAATTATAAACGCATTGCATGGCCGATCAGATGGCCGAGATCGCTAAGGCAGTAGTGCCGGAGTGGTTTCGGACCAGAAGATCGCGGGTTCGAGTCCCGCCTCGGGCATGGATGTATTTGTGTATTTGTGTATGTCTGTATGTATTGTCCTTTCACCCCCATCATCATCATATATCGTCATTTCATCTTCCATACCCCCAGGGCTAACAACCTTGGGGGATAAAAACCGGATCCAGCTTAAATGCTGGTCCCCCCAAAGAATTGTCGCAAGCACCTGCCTCCGTGAGAATGAATAAAAACTGGGCCACGGTAAAGGCAGAGTGCTTGCCTGCGTGGTCCTAGTTGGCCGATCAACGGGGAAAAAAAAAAGAAAAAAAAAGAAAAAAAAAAAAAACACGCATTGCATGAGAAAAGAAAAAGACAATGAAAAACTTAACAGATGTTTGCAATTGTCTTATACGGTCCACGTGTCTTGATAAAACAATGTCCCTTGTGTGTCAGGGGGCGAACATTAAAGCTGATGTAGCGAAGGAAACTTCTTGTAATTATGGTCAGTTTTCGCAATTCACACGACAATGACTACAAAAATTGTGTGGATGAAATATTTATGGGCGAAAAGTTATTCACCGGCTGCAATAGCTCAAAGCACTGTTGTCTCTCAAACCGGGCGGTCGTTGATTGATTGACTGTTAGTGATTGAGGGCGCCTCAACTAACATGGTCGTTAGTCCTGTAAGTGTAGTACATGTTTTAGCTCGGGAGGTGGTTTTCCCTCCGCTGTATGGCGAGATCCGGCCTACCGTCGGCTAGCGTGGGTTTCTCCATCCAGGTATCTCCCACCAACGGGGTACCGTGACAAGCTCTAAGCTCCCGACCGGTCTCCCGGCATGCGGCTTGTGTGATAGTGGAGTGCACGTGGATGTAAATGTGTGTAAAAAAGGGGTGAGGAGAAAACAAAGACTGAGAAGGAAAGATCGCGCGCGGTCCGTGGCCCGTTTGTTAGGGCTCTGCTCCGGCATTCGTCCGGTGCTGATGGAATAAACCACGGACAAATACCGATCAGAGCAGCCGGCCGCTAGAATTCTCCTCGAAACAGCGGCTGCAGCGGAAACAGCGGCTGGTATACAAAAAAGTTTTGTATGCACCACGGGCAATGTTTGTTAGATACGTCGGTCCCTCTGGCGACTTTCAATCCCTTGGGATAGAGAAGTATCCATCGGGGCAAACACATCTACTTAGCGCCCTAGATACCTAAATAACTATCTCGTGGCTCACAGTGCAGTCGCTTGCCCTTGCCATTCAGCTCGCCTTTCACCAACGAAGTCAGGGTTCGACTCCCGTCGATTACGGGACAATCTCATGCAAAATTCGTTCCGACAAAACGAGTTTGCATGCTTCACAGGGGGCTAGTCCAACCCTCTGTGCAGTGTCCTAAACCTTACCCCTATCCTAATTCCTTCCCAATTCTCGCCGCTGTGTACGAGTAGTGACGCAGGGTGTAAAAGGCGCGAACGCGGAGTAGGTATGGCAGTCCTCTTGGCAACTGACCGACGAGGCGGGCATACATAAATACAGCGCCCCCTGGAATACAGAAGGGCGCTGATAAATAACTAAACAATAAATAAATAACTAAAAATAAATACGAGTATCGTAAATAACATAAATATTAATGGAGGATTACTCCGGAAAAAGCGCTCAACGCTCGACCAGGAGCTTAAAGACGCGTTGATTAATAATAATGAATAATTAAGAATATTAAGACGCAACAGATTAAACCAGTAGTGTTACAAAATGGCACAGACGTTCCCGTATTAGTTTTCTATTACTTTTAGTCTTGGCTAGCTATTATGACTTGCCACATACTTTTACGATCTCTCACCGCCGAAAGTTCATTGTTTTGAAATATTCTTGTATACGTAAGCTTCCGCGGCTCGAATCCATGAATTCTCGGCTATCCGGGAGACGCCGCGTCGTTGGCTGGGGTGCCGACGTTTCGCCTGTGCTTCCTCACTGCCCTGAGGAAGCCAGCGATATGTCAGGCGAAACGTCGGCACCCCAGCCAACGACGCGGCGTCTCCCGGATAGCCGAGAATTCTTGAAATATTCTTAATTTTTCGGTTTACTAATAGTAAAACAGAAATATTACTTTAAGAATATTAAAGAAGAACAGTAAAACCTCGTCCGAAATAACAATTTGCTTTGAAAAATTTAGTGTCGTTCTTTAAAAACAATTGCGTTAAACGCTACTGTAAATTCGAAATTTGAAACTCTTTTTCTCAAAACTTTTTGAGTTTTCTAAAAACTTTATTAGAAGTAATTAGAAGCACATTATCTCAAAAATACAGTAGTGTTTTCAAATTGCTGAAAATGTGCATATTAATGGCGTGAAAGACGTATCAAAAAATTACATTTGTATAATTTTTGAAAAACAAACAAACAAATATCCCTATGCATGGTTTCGGTAGTAGTAGTAGTAGTGTTCACAAATGTACGGATAGACGAACGTTTTGAAAAAAATATTTTTAGGCATCACAGGATCCCAAAACGTGTATTTCCGTTGAAATCTCAAAATTGATTTTCCGCAGCATTACATAACTTTCCCTACACTAAATGTATTACTCTGTATATACATATGTATATGGGAAGTTAAAAAAATATTCAGAATAGATGAAACATTCCTAATAATAAATCACCAAACGAGTGAACATTATACAAGTATATTGTAATCTCCACCCTCTGACAAACACCCTATGTGCGTCTCTGGGGTCTTCTGATGCATTATCTCATACTTCATACTGGTCTCGTAACTTCTCAGGACTATCGTTTTCGACTGTTCGGAAAAATATAACTTCGAAAAACAAACATGAGTAACAGAAAAGCCTCTATTTAAAACTGCAGTCTCAGTGGCCTCTGCGTAAAGTCAAAATTTCGATTGTTCTGATTTCAATAATTTCCATTAGGCAAATAAGTTCTGTATCATATTTATAAGTCAATATTCTTCTATTTTACAACAGCAAAGGAGACAATTCATCATCTGAGAATTGAAGATGTCATTGAGACTTAACGGAAATGAACGCACTTATACAAAATATAGGTCTTAATTTCAAGATTTTATCCGTCATATCATTATTACATTATTATATATTTCGATACCAATCTTTACAAATGTTTAGCGGCTAAAAGACACCCGGACAGAGGTTTTGCCTTAAACGACGTTAGCAAGGCCTAAAAATCTGATTTCTGAACACACTGTGTATTACAGAAAAGAATATTCTACTTATAGATATAAGAAAATATGCTTTTTTTAAATGCCTGACACATACGCACAATTTTCTGAAAAACACACATCGGGTTTTTCTCCATTTGCATATCATTTACGTTCTAGTCAATTGGGATTTAACTAGTTTTCATCTCGCAGTCAGCGACAATCATGTGTCCAGACTTGATGGGATTGAGATAGATGGGCTTCAAACATTTTATCAGTGATATTTTATCAGTGATGCGTTTCCTCAGTCTTTGATTTGTCGAAAAAGCTTCACAAGTAAGTCATAAGATTCTATGCCTTGCGGGCTGTTATTATTAATGTTAATGTTATTGAAATTCACAGTCCAAAGACGAAGTATATTTTTGAGGTGAAAGCTGTATTTCGAATGTTAATAGTGAAAATGGAGAGTTCGCTATAATGTTATTGAAATTCACGGTTCAAAGAAGAAAAATATTTTTTTCGTAAAAGCTGTATTTCGTATGTTATTAGCCAATATGGAGAGTTCACTGAAACCTAATCATCTTTTTTTAATATGTGCTGACCGAAACCAGTGACTTGATTAAGTTTAGCGAAAGTTCATGCCATCTCAGATCACTTGTCGACTGGAACCGGAAAAACCGCCCCGTCGGGACACGAACCTACATCATACCTTGTACGATGATTCAGTTACGGACTCGTATGTATTTTGGTAATCGCTCCTGTTATATCTATATACAGTTTCAGGAAATTATGCAGCATTGGTTCGTAGAACTCACCTTGCATATTCCGGATGAACAAAAAGTTCCGAGTGCAAAACCGGTCGGGAATTTTCGGTAATTGATCAAACAAGTAGCAGTCAGTCTGGAAAGACCAATACGGCAGGTTTCCTCATATGCTCTCTCTTTCTCTCTCCGCGCTCGCACACAAGCCCTCGTTCTCTTTCGGATGCCAAGGCCACGGAGCGGGCACGCGAACGTGTCGGTTAAGGAGTTGCTGAGTCAAGGTGTTACGGGAAACCCGAAATGCAGCCATGTGGATCGAGTGGAACATCCTGGCACAGGCCGCTCTCGACCGCCTCGATTCCACATTGCTCCCGGATAGCGCACCGGATAACGCTCTGCTCTTTCGATGCAACGGCGGATTCACCAAAGGCAAGCCAGGCACTCGCTGGCAGGCAGCGGGTATTATGAAAGGTCGTGAAGATCAGTGAGCTGACGCTAGGATTGCAAGCGGCCGGTATTATGAAACGTTGTGAAGGTCAGTCAATTGACGCTAGGATTGCAAGCGCTAAGGAGTCGGCATTATGAAACGTTGTGACGATCTGTCAATTGACGCTAGAATTGAAGCGGTAAGGAGCCGGTATTATGAAGCATTTTGGCGTTCAGTCAATTGACGCTAGGATTGCAAGCGGTAAGCAGCCGGTATTATGAAACGTTGTAAAGATCAGTCAGTTGACGCTAGGGTTCCAAAATAAGTAATTGATTGACTGAGGTTGCCTGACACCTCAATTGGTAAGGTCATTAGTCCCGCTAGCGTAGTGAAAGTTTTTTATGCTGTAGGTGGAGTTCCTCTCCCTGTCCTTCACTGGATGAGATCTGGCGCCAACTTGCTTGTCGAATTGCGGAAGATTTCTCTGTCCAGTTGTATCCCCCCAGTGGGGTACCGTTCCATCCGGAACAAGCACTAAGCTTCCGACTGGTCTCCTGACATATGAGATTTGATGGGATTGTATTCAAAGTATCGGAATTTATATTATTTATTCAATTTATAAACGAGTATTATGTTAAGAAAAATGAGTCAAAGAACTTTGTTAGGTACATTAAAATGTAACCTGCACGCAGTTTTTCGTGATTTTTTTACTAATTCATGTAGATCAATAACAGTCATCAGCAATTTCGACAGATATGCTAGTTACTAAATTAACAAGAGTTTCGTCTAACATTCTAAAGCATAAAAATGTTTTCATAAGTTTGAGCTCAGAAAAACTAAGTTCACAATACACACGTCACAACAACAATAAGCCCACAAGAAGAACACTGACACTGAATCCGCAAAGCAATGAAATCATTTGGTCTATCCCAACCCTGACTCCAAAATAATAAATAAATAAATAAACAAACAAACAAACAAACAAACAAATATATAAATAAATAAATAAATAAATAAATAAATAAATAAATAAATAAATAAATAAATAAATAAATAAATAAATAAATAAATAAATAAATAAATAAATAAATAAATAAATAAAAAGTAAATAAATAAATAAAAGTTGGTCTTCGTTAGTTGGTCTACCTAATAATCAAAATTTGAAGATTTTTTATTACACACTAGCTAATCTTTGCATTTCAAAACACACACTTTAAAATCTTGCTTAAACTTAAAAAATCTTCGCTTCGCTGACTGTAATCGCACATTCACAGCTTTCTCTGTGAGGGATTTTAAGGAAGTATAATTTCAGCATCTAGAATTAGTATTTTTCAACCTAAGGCAGACCCTAGCTGGTGGTTAAAACGAAAACATCTTATTTAACAGAAATATAAACAACAGAGAGTAGCTAAATGTGGCGTTTCAAATGTAATGTAATATAACATTTTGTATTCCTGACAGAATCATGAAGTTTTAAAAGAACTAATTTTCTTATTTTCAACGTTACCTTCTTTCCCCCTCGCAGATAGGCTATCAGGAGCACTCAATCATTTCTACAGTCCACAGCATTCTATGCTGTGAAAATCAAACTGTGGTCAGAGACCAGTCACGCATGTGATCGTGAAGTCTGAAGTGGTAGATGTAGGAAAACGATATTGGGGCATGACGTCAACATTAAAACATCGATGTTTCAAAATATAGTTGTTGAAATCAAAACAATCGATAGTATATGCATTGTAGTGCTTTTGTTGCCAGGTTATAGTTTCAGCGTTTATGCGCGACACAAATTCAAATTCATATATACATATAATCATATATTTACTTATAAATATAAAATGAGATTAAGCAAATTATGTACATTATATACGTAGACTTTGTTCCTAAAAGGCTCCCCTACATAAGAAACGTAATCGAAAACATTAATCTATTAATGACAAACAAAAATACAACGTACATTGAATTTTGTATCCCTTTAAAACAGCAATAAATAGATCTGAAAATGCATAAATATTGTGCAACGATTTGGATTATCTATCAAGTTTTATGTTCTCGATTTTAGTCGGTTTGCATTTGTTGATCCAATGGAAATAGTGGAAAAACGTGTGATTTGCTCGCACTGTTCATTTTTCATCGCATTTGAACTTCATTTACTGCGATGAACATTCATCGCACTATCCATTGACAACTATGCTTTCCTCCATTATTAATATTAATATTGTAAAGTTAATCCTTTAAACATTCTGATCACAGAAGTTAACGGCATGCCCTTAAATCGTTTCTAATCTTTATTACGATAATGGAGGACATTATACACAGTCATTCCCGTGAAACCTCCCATGGCACGGTATATAAAGTGATTTTTTACGGAGATGGAATAAAGATACAATTTTGCTCTGATTGTTTCAGGACCTTTTTCGTCAAAGACACATATTTTTTCCAGTATTCAAAAATTGAAATTGAAAACGGCAGAAGATATTTTATTATGATTCAATTTTTTCATTAAACATTCAGTACTTTTAAATCGGTACTACAGATCTTCACATTTTTAACAAAACAGATAGAGTAAATCTCAAGTAGCTTAAGCATGTTCAACTCTAAAAGTGAATTTATGTAATATAATAAACCATTTTGTAAGACAAAATTAACGTCAAAATGTAAAATAAATAAATAAAATGGTTGATTAGTGTTAGTCAACTGCCAAGTTCATATAAGTATAGGGTTTTTTTTATCAAGAAAGGTGGTTATCTTCCCCCGATAAATGGTGAAATCCGGTGCCGACTTACACTGTTTCCTCTCACTGTTTTCCCCAACTAGGCATCTCCCACCCGTTGTGCACTGCCCCAGCCGGGATAGCCTCTAAGGTTCCAACGCGTGGTGTAATGGAGTGCATGTAAGTGTGTGTCTAAGTAAGGGGTGATGAAAAACAAAGAGGAAGAAAAGATCGACATATATCTGTGGCCCGTTTGTCGGACCACGGACCGCGTGCATCATGTTCCTTATCCTAACCTCCTCCTTACATGCGCGCGAATGCACTTACATGGATTATGTGACTACACATGTCGCGAATCAAGTCGAGAGCTAGGGTACTGCTCCGGCATTCGCCTGGTGTTGATAGGAGAAACCACGAAAACTTATGACCAGAGCAGCTATCCGCTGGAATTTACCTCCTGAGAGTGGCTGAATGCGACCAAGCTATGTAGCTAGCGCCGGAACTACTGGCACCGACGGTACTCGAACACTAGGTCCTCCGTGTCAGATGTAGAGCACGGAGCACCCTTCGATTCCCTGAGCCACCTCGGCCGCTATTTCTAAATAAATGAAACAGGGCACTCACCCCTGCCTTGCGCCCGTGCGACCGCCGCCGGCGCCAGCAGCGCTGCCGCCACCGCCACCGCCGCCACCGCCAGCACCGCCGCCGGCGCAGCCACGGCGGCGCCGCCCGCGCCCGCTCGCGCGCGCACATCGCGTCCCGCACACGCGGCCGCTGCCATGGCGCAGCCCTGCACTCGACTGCGCGCACGCGAGCAGGCGGCGGCGGGCGACAGGAGAGCGGCCTTGCGCGCAGCCGCCGCCGCCGCCGCCTTCACGCACGCTGCCCACCAGCGCCGCACTCCATTCACGCCACGCGTGCCCTCGCCTTCTCTCTCTCTCTCTCCTTCTCTTTCTCTCTCTCTCTCTTTTAATATATCTCTCTCCCTCTTTCTTTCTCTCTTTTAATAGCTCTCTCTTCCCCTTTCTTTCTCTCTCCCTCTTTCTTTCTCTCCTTCTGTTTCCCTCTCTTTCGCTCTCTCACTCTTCTATCTTGTTCCCTCCCTTTATATACCTTTCTCCCTCTCTTTTTCTCCCTCCCTCTTTCCCTCTCTTTCTCTCTCCCTCTCTTTCTCTCTCCCTCTCTTTCTCTCTCCCTCTCTTTCTCTCTCCCTCTCTTTCTCTCTCCCACTCTTTCTCTCTCCCCCTCTCTCTCCCCCTCCTTCACTTGTTCTCCCTCTTCATATATATTTCTCCCTCCCTTTTTCTCTCACCCTCTCACTCTTTCCCCCTTTTCCCTCACTTTCTCTCTCTCTCCCTCTTTTCCCCTCTCTTTCTCTCTTTCACTCTTTCTCTCTTTCTTGTTCCCTCCCTCTATATATTTTTCTTCCTCTCTTTCTCCCTCTCCCTCTTTCCCTCTCTCTCTTTCCCTCTCTTTCTCTCTCTTTCTCTCTTTCCCTCTCTCACCCTCTTTCTCTCTTTCCCTCTCTTCTCTCTCCCCTCCCCCCCTCTCTCTCTATTCCCGTCTCTTAAATTTTGCACCGACTCAGATGGTTCAGTGCATCATCTGATGTCACTGTACTACTTGTGACCGGGGCTCCCAGTGTTCGAGCCCCAACAGTCACAGAAATTGCGACACTAGCTACACAGCTGCGTCTACTTCAGCCGCTCACTGGACGAGCGTTCCTGTGGCGGGCTCTCTTGATCGGTAGTTTTCCATGGTTTCTCTGACCAATATCAGGCGAATGCTGGAGCAGTACCAAATCAAACGGGCCACGGACCGCGTGCTTCTTGTTCCTTATCCTAACCTCCCCCTTACGCACGCATACACTTACGTGGATTATGTGACTACACATGTCGCGAATGAAGTCGAGAGCTAAGAGCTTGACCCGGCTGCGGGGCCTCGCTGATAAGAGATACTTGTTGGGAAAATCCTGCAAGGCGACGTGTATGTCGACACCGGATTTCACCCCATGACATAATCATGCGCACTCCACATCCCAAGATAAAACATTCGCTGCATGAACGTTCATATCAACGGCTAAGGTCATTAATCCCGTAAGTGCAGGGCATATTTTTATCTTTATCTTTCCCCGCTGGCTGGCGAGATCGGCGCCAACCTATGTCTGCTTAAGGGCATATTTCCCAACCAGGTGCCTCTGTGCCGCCTCAGCTTTTAATTTAGGTTTTGTTAGATTGGCAGTACAAAAACAGTGGTGTGGTGGTGGGTGCGTGTTTTAGTGTTTACAAGTAGTGAAGTTATGTCAGGAAAATAGTGGGTTTAGGATATCGTCTAAGGGGACCCAAAATGAGTTTTTGATTCAAAATTTCGATTTTTTTCTTTTCTCTTTGTAACGGTTTTTTATTCGTGTCAATACCTTAACTATAAGTATTTTAAATTAATTTGGTTTTTTTTACTGTGCTACAGGTATGTTCGTCAGACAATAATTAGTTTTTGGAGATGATAAATACAGTAAATTTGCTAATGGTATTGAATATTATTAATATACCAGTTTTATCGGTATTTTGTCAGATAATGTGTTATGCAAAAATTGTTCAACATCTTGAAGATACTTGTAAAATTTATTGAGATCATTGTAAACTATGGTGAAGATCTCTTTTGATGTCTAAAGTTTGAAGTCAGTTTCCCGTAAGTTTTTTTTAAATATATAAGGAACATTTTATATGCTTTTAATTATGATAGGAAACTGAAATTTGCAGGATTTATTTATTCAAACAGCATACATAGGCTGAATTAAAAGTTTCAAATTGAGATAATATTTGGAAATTTTATTCAACAAAATGTCTTATTGTTTTGAGGAAAAATTTAACATATTCAAAAACAATTGAATCCTATCAAACAATGTATTTCAAAAACTTTTTTTTTCAGAGTTTACAAAATATCCATATCTTCCTCAAATAAAAATTTGAGCTCCTTAGGTTAAGCAGTTTCTGAGAAAAAATTCCTTAAACATCACTCAATTTAGTGGGACAAGGCATGTTGAAGCCAAAAGATCTGCTTAACTTCTAAAGTGAAAGGCAACAAGTGCAGACATTATTTTCAATTGCTTCATAAAGTATAAGGTATTCTTGTCTTCATATTTTGTAGAACAATTTCAGCAATGAATAATGCATCATTAATGTATAATATGCATGATGTATAATGTATAATAATGCATGAATAATGTATCCTTATGCACAGGAATTTTTCCAGCTATTTTAAAACAGATAAAATGAAGCGGCTCTTCAAAAAAGGCAACAGAAATGAAATTCATAATTATCGACCAATTTCTCTTTTGTCGGTGTTTTCAAAAATATTAGAGAGACTTTTTTACATACGAATGGAAACATTCCTTCGTAAACACGGCGCGTTTTCAGATTGCCAACATGGGTTTCGTAAATCAAAATCTACGGAAAGAGCCATATTTTTATTTCTTAAGGATGTCACGTCATCCATGGATCAAAACAAAGCACCTATTGGAATATTTTTAGATCTTTTAAAAGCCTTTGACGTCATTGATCATAATATTTTACTCTCAAAATGACCTTCGTATGGAATTCGTGGTGTTACTCTAGATTGGTTATGTTCGCACCTTAAACAACGATCTCAGAGAGTAGAAATACCTTACTGGAATAATGGTACACACCTTTCTGATTCTTTGCCAATTGCATAGGGTGTCCCGCAGGGATCGATTTTAGGTTCTATTCTCTTCCTACTGTTCGTAAACGATAGGCCCTCGAGGATTAGAAACGGAAGAACAGTTCTCTTTGCGGATGATACGAATGTTCTTAGCAATAAGCAAACCGTAAATACTACAATTGCAGATATTTCAAATTGGTTCCGTAATTACAAATTAATAGTAAACGAAAAGAAAACTGTTTCAATGCAGTTTTCCACTTCAAATAAACAGCTCTGCACTTCACTGAAAATGAACGGAGTGCCATTGACTGATGTTAAGGTAACAAACTTTTTAGGTCTTTCACTTCAGTCAAACCTTAAATGGAACATCCATTTAACTGAATTGAACACTAAATTAAAGTACTTTATGCTTCGCTTTCAGAATTATTTCAAATTTAGTCAGCCTACACACTGCTCATTGTGTATATTTCGCGGATGTTCATTTCCACCTGAAATATGGCATAATATTCTGGGGAAATACACCTTATAGTTACCAGACTTTTAGATTACAAAAACGAATTGTACGAATAATAAGTAAATCCAACCCACGTGATTCTTGTAAGCCTCTCTTTATTTATCTAGGTATTTTACCATTACGTTGTCTCCTCATGTATGAATCAGTGGTTTTTGTCAAAAATGACTTACTTTAGGGTGAAAACATATTTTCAGCAAACGCCGTTGTCTATAACTACAACACTCGATGTAGTAATCATATTCATCAGGTGACAGTATCAACAAATCACTACAAAAAATTCACATATAATACATGTACATTATTTTACACCACCTTGCCAGATGGCATTAAACGATTAAATTAGATACAAACGTTTGTTCCAAGTAAAATCTTTTCTGCTGCACATCTGTTTTTATACAATTAGAGACCATATCTAGCATCCAAACGGAAAGTAATATTAATTTTAACAATGACAATGTATTATATACCATTTGGATTGTATAATTGTAAAGAACCTGTAACAAGTATTGTACTTCAGCTTCTGGGTCAATGACCCCCATCTCGATCAGGTTTTCGTCCAGTTTCCCTGATCCTCAAGCAAATGCTGTGATGGCCCCTTGTTTTGCTTCTGGACATAACTGTAACTTCAAATTAACTTCTCCCCATAGCACGTCAAACACATTTTTTAACTGTTATCGACGTAAATAAATTAATTAACTGACATAACACGTAAATGTGATATTATTTTCCAAATAACTGGCTAAGTTACTGTTAAATCATATTAGGAATTATATTATAACTACATTTTGAAAACAAAATTTTCTGCAGAAAAGTATTCATAATATTTAAAACATAATTATGACCAATTTTAAAAAGCTTCTTTCAGAAAAATAGGTAATGATTACAGATACGTCTTTTATTCTGAGTGAATGTTAATAAATGTTGCCCCGCTATTACAATAGTTGCCTAAACACACTACATGAGCGTAATGTCAAGTTATCCTCGATAATGACGTCATGCGTAGAAACCGCTGCGCATCCACACACCTCATATTCTAGATATCTTGGGAGAAAACGAGGAAAGCTACCGATCTGAGCAGCCGGCCGCTTTAATTCTCGTCCAGATAGCGGTTGAATTCAACCTAGCTATATAGCTAGTGTCGAGATGTTTCTGACACCGTCGGGACGCAAACCACGAGGTCGGAGGCACTGCAGGGACGTCACTTGATGCCTTGAGCCACCTTCGTCGGTTTGCGTGCATTTATATTCCTATACGTATCTAACCAGTAATTCTGAGCTGATTTAGTGAATTTTGTGTAAATTGACACAACGCTCAAGCGTAATCATGTGCATATTCTCAATTGACATAGCTCGAAATAAGATTTTATCACAGTGGAATCTGCCGAAGCGGCCACATCCATTAAGCGGACACGACTATTAACAATAGTAGTTTTTGCAATTATTTTATTATGTTAAGCTTCATTGCACGAGTACATGTTTTGAAAACGAACGACTTGAGAAGCGAGTTTCAAATTTTTACGTGTGCAATAAAGCAACATTATAAACGGGTTTTCAAACGCTATATTTTAGTCCGAGTATAACAGCATTTTAAATTTAAGAGAATCAAACAAGTTTGTTAAACATGTTTCGAAATACAAGGACGTTAGAAGCGAGTTTTGAAATGTGTTAATACAATAAAGCAACATTATAAACGAGTTGGATACTTTATTTTTTTGTATAACAGCATTATAAGCTTTTAACGAATCAAACTTGATTTTGCGAAACAAATTTCTTGTGACTTCTTGGGTATTTGGCATCAGAACGAGAAAACGGTGGTCGGTTGTTCCGTTTACCTTAACACCCCCGATTCTCTCGCTGCAATTAGCTGAATCTGTGATGACGCAATCATTCGTGCCATAAAATCTAAAACGTCATAATTTGTGCCGTAAAATGCAATTATGAACGATTTCTTAATTTATTTGCTACAGAAAAGGTAGTTTTCAATGCTGGAATACAAAAGAAATATTTTTTCGAGACCGGTTTGTTTTTCCATGAGCCAAGTATTTTAGCTTTCATATGGTCATCTCATTTTCACTGTAAGCAGCCAAGCACATTTCGTACATCTGTAATACAATTACGTGACAATATTGCGATTTCGATCCACAGCCCTAGACGAAGCGGTAGAGATATGGCGATTACCGTTGATTCAGTGTTTTCCTGCGACAGGACGCACTGTCAAGTTTTGAGTACGCAGAACAGGTTTCTAAAATCTCTAATTCACGGGGGGATTATATTCCGTTTCAGATAACTGTAGATTATTTTCACGCATGATCTGAAGTTCCTATATGGTGTTAAATTAAGTGTTTAGTCTAGTTAGTAATGAAGTCAATGAATTGGAAGAAACAAACTGCGTCATTAAAAAGAAAATGCCAAATCGGACATTTCAATTGTTTTGATACAATTTGTCCCAGTTCGCGTGTAAAAACACTCCCGACATTTAACAGCTCAATTAAGCTAAATAGAAATAGAACTTGCATCAATCACCATTACAATCTTCCTTTCCCATATATTTTTGTTATTTGGCTTAATTAAGGAGAGCAAAACATTTTTTCGTTTTCCAAGTTATCGTTTCAGTCGTTGTGTTATGTAACATTTTATCGGCATAATGAAAGTCTCTATAGTAAAAATATAAATTAGTGTTGAATTACAGGATGTAGGTACTTAAAATATTTGGGCACATGTCCTCTTCCCCCTCTCCCTCCCCCTCCAGAGACACCCGTGAGTATTACACAAGTTTTTGATTAAAATTTTACGTACCGTAGTTGTTATTTAGTAAACAAATTAAACAAAGAAATTGCAAACAAGTATATCTTGGTTTGTTTGGTTACGAGTTAAAATACTTCAGTATCACAATCATTCAATTGTCAATCAGTTACTTTAAATATTCATTTATGAAGGTCTAGTGTCCTTTTTAATTTAGATAAGTGAGCACTTTACTAATTAAAATGATGAAAAGCAGACCTTAAAAGGACTCAATTTGGAAAAACTTGTGATAAATTGTGCTTGTAAACGTTCTTAGAAGATTTACAACAATTGTTTGATTTATTTACATGATAATTTTAAAATCATTGGCATCCTAATTTTTGTATTTGTGAAAAATATAATGCTGCTTGAAACAAACAAACATGCATGCATATCCTCACGATAATGTTTTATTATATTTGTTCAACGATCCATCAGAAATGACATTTTAATTATGGTCTAGTTAATAATACAGACAATGTTCAATAACACATTTTCTGAAACTTTTCTCCAGTTATCTCATAAATACAGTTGTAATAATAGTTACTCTAACAATAAATTAATATGAAGGAACAGCACGGGCATCTTGTACTTTATTTTAAAATTCGCACTCTTACATCTGTTGATTTCTCTGAGAACTTCTAGCCGCATCTTGCTCACACGATCCACAAAATGCACCACAGGAAACCATCCTAAGAGGCGGCCACTGCTAGTCCCAGAGGATCGTCATCTGTGAAGCAGTAAACGTAAGTTTGACCTTTCTGACCAAAGAACTTACCGCAGTCAGGTTTACAGAGCTTGGTTAGGTGGAGAAAAACATTTTCACTACGTAGTTGTGTGCGATTATTTCGGAAAATATATTTTCGTCATCAGTACTATACAAGATAAGCGAAAAAACAAGAAAAATCACATAAGGCCACAAAAAACGCGTGTTAGATAACTAAAAATATTCTATCTTGAAGTTTTCTCAAGCATCATGGAGTTCCATAAAGAACAAAAACGATTTTCTATTATTATTATAATATTATATTAATATAATTATATTATTATATTAATATAATTATATTATTATATTAATATAATTATATTATTATATTAATATAATTATATTATTATTATATTGTTATATTATTGTTATATTATTATTATTGTTATTGAATCTGATCCAACACAACCCACCACTATATCACAGCATATTGGTAAAAGTCATTAAAAGCATACGATTGTGCCTCTGTGGTACTTTTAAGTTTGAAGTGCATTGTAATTTAGGTTATTTTAAAACACCATAGATTTTACTTTTTAACTTGGCGAAAAATATTATATCTCTATTTTCCTATTCATCTGTAAAGTTATTTTATTTCTAATTTCCACAATTAAGTAAGAAGATTAGGAGGAAATGTTAGGAGAGAGAATCTACTCCAAAAAGGGAAATATGTGGAGTGAAATATAAACGAATGCCATCCTTGAGATATATTCCCAAGGTACCAAAGTTAATACAATCACCCGAAAGAACTTATCCAGGGCTTATCTTCGGCAAGTTGTTGGTAAAGAATCTAAGTTATTAAAGAGTATTTCAGTTAAATAATTAAATAACTAAATGAGAGGAAAATTGAAACAAAAAGAAATGATAATGGGAAAGTTTGATAATTCTAATCTTTTCAACATTCTCCACTGTAAAAAGGATGAACATTAAAGATAGATTAGGAAGAATAAAAATGGGGGTGTTTATAAGATTAGCACGAAAAATATTAGCAATAAAAAGAAGTATAGATAACTGAGAAAGAGATTATCAGGTATGGTCTTCAACATACCCTCATCCTTGCCCCTGCACTTCAAATAGCGCTCCAAGTACTTTTGGCCTGCGGCGGTGCGGTTAAGGGGCAGATGGCAGCTGTAGCCTCCGTTGTGATGTGACATTGCGAAGTCGTCGCAGTTCACTCGGCCATCACCGTTGCAGTCCTAGGAACAAAAGTGTAAAAGTGTACAACTGAGGAAAGGCAACTAGCCCCAGATAAGGTTGTTTTTTAATAAATATGGATTCTGAAAATTGGACAACATTGTGGTCATTTAAGCTTTGTTTCGTACGTGGCAAACCATTTAGCTAATGTGGCCTGTGTCCATCATTCATTTCAACCACCACATTTCGTTATAATTATATTTAATTCACGATATGCTTAGAATTACCTCTTTATAAAATTAGTAGTCAATATATGTACTGCTCAGAAGTAGGGATGCTAACACACATATGAACATGCCAAAAATGCCTCGATGTTTAAAAACTACTACTACTTTCCCCCAAACCAGGTATCTCCCACCAGAGAAGCACCGCCCTAGCCGGGACAAGATCTAAGCTCCCGACCGGTCTCCCGGCATGTGTGGTAGTGTAGTGCACGCTAGTTGGAAGGGCGAGTTAGAGAAGAGTATAAGACAAGGAAGAGGAAGGAAATATCGCGCGCGGCCCGTGGCCCGCTTGTCCCGTGGCCCGCTTGTTAAAGTACCGATCGATCATTCACCTGGTGTTGATCGGAGAAACCACGGAAAACTACCGACCGGGCCAGCCGGCCGCTAGAATTCTACTCCAGACAGCGACTGAAATCGACCTAGCTGACAAGGTAGTGTCGAAAATCCTGCCATCGTCGGGCCTCGAACCTAGGACTTCTTTAAGATTTTAATCGGAAGCAAAGGTTTGGCAAGCACACGGCGGCTACCAACGCCAACTCTAATTACAGGATAATTCGCTTGACTAGGTAAGGGGGACCTAACTTCCAAAGCCTCAAGTGCTAAAACTAAAACCTTTAATATGGTTATGGGCCATGTTATTACTCAGGAGGTCCACACCCTTACTTCCCCATAATGTTGATCTCGGCATTTTGGCCGGCCCGGCTGCTCTGAAACTGAGGGTGGGGGATGAAACAATGCGTGATATCAGGCCGTACCATGCATAACACAGTGAATCAAATTGTGATATTTAATTTCTGAATTTACTAGAAAAAAAATCTTTGAATCTAAACTTCACCTATTTTTACCTTAAATAGTGACCCCAGCATGGCGCGAGCGCTGGGGGCACAATATTCTAACAGCATAGCTGCCCGGGCTTTCACTCGGCTGGGCGCCCAGCTGGTGGGATTTACTTGGTTCTGGAAAACCTCGCAAGCGCAAGTAGATCTGCGCCGGATTTTTACTGCCAGCAAGAGATTACCGTCACCTCCCGCGATAAAAAAGAACATGTACTACTCATTTGGAACTAATGACCTTAGCAGTTGACGCGCCTGGAATCACTAAACAATCAATCAATCAATCCTTATATTAACATTTTACATAAGCGATGTCTTGCTGCAGCATATCCTATTACTCCCCATGCCATTCAAATTGTATGTTTTTTTTTGTAGTGAACCGTTTACAGTATCTCATTAATATGATTCTTTGTCGTGGCAGTACCACAGAAAGACTACACAGAAAGGAAAGTAGAGGGCGGCACCATTGATGTTAGCCACCGTGCAGGGTGAACCGCCATCTTAAAACTGTAAAGTAACTGCTCTGTTGCGCCACGTTATAAAACCTTATTTAAGTTATACACACGCCTAATTTAACAAGTAAAACGGAAATAAAAGACACTTTCACCAGACAGCAAATACCGGGTCATACAGCAGTTTATACACTTACAATATGGTGACCATACACATCATATCGGCGGACAGGTTGTGGTTAGCTTTCCTTTCTGGATAGTATCTATTCTGTGGCAGTACTACTATAGTGGCTATACTAGTATATTGGTAATTGTGGAGAATATCGAAGTTCGAAGATCACTTTCACTAAAAATACTTTTAGATATAGGTTAGTTGCAACCATGATCCTTTATAAAATACATTAAAATAATTTCTTACCTTTGCCAATTTATTCATGTACTGCGTGACAATGAGGCTCGCACATTTGTATACTTGAGCACAATCCGCATATGCTGAAACAGATAAGGCATTGGTTTTTAAAATAGTCTTGAGAGATCAACTTTCAAACCCTTTACAGTGTTACCTGTTAGTATACAGAATGTATTCTTCGCATACTTAAACCTCTTGTGGGAAGTGTTTGAAAAATACAACTCTATTATTGAAGGAAGATTACCTTTTTACCCTTATCGTGAAAGGAGTACAGTAAATTATCTACATTTATCATTTCCATAACGGTGGTTACTACCCATGTGTTGGAAGATAACTAACGTCTCCCTAAAGTAAATTAATTTCTCAAGTTCAATCTCTAGTCCTTCCGACTTACCTTTCATTTTCCGAGGTTATTTACAAGAAAAAAAGTTGAACGAAATATTCTATATTTGTCAACGTGTGCCGTTTGCGCAAACCGTTGACCTAAACGCACCACATTTTGGAGCCAATTTTTTAAAATTTTGGAAATGTCCGGTAATACCTCCCAAAATTAAAATATGGGTTTTCAAATTTCAGAGACCGCGACATCAGCCAGAACGATGAGGGAAAATTAATTTTGAAAAAAATCTGTTGAACTTTAAGCACTATCGTTGTGCACTGACGGACGGATATTTGCCGTCAATCGATTTTTCGATATGAAGGACGCACAAAACATGGATTTTGGATACACCACGTATTAGAGGATTGCGTTTTCAATATTTAGCAACTGGGTTTATCCACTCTTTCGTAACCAAGCCCAGAAATAGATTATGTGTTAAAAATTCGCGGTTTTCCGGCGCACGATTACAATACTTCCTCTCCTTACTTTAGCCAAGTGCGAGAAAGTACGAAGGGCTTCAGTAACACTAACCTTCCTTGCGATCGGGGTCGTCGTGGGGCAGAACGGGGCGGCCGGCCTCGTGCCAGTAGATGCGGGACACGCCGAAGGGCCCGCAATAGGTCTCCTGGCAGCCGAAGTCCCGGTCGCAGCCCGAAGACGCCTCGCAGAGACAGCGGAGGCACGTGCGGTGCAGCGCCGGCAGCTTGAACTCTTCCAAGCGCCCCCCGCGTTAGACAGTGCGCCCCAACTGCGTTCCCACACATTCCACTATACAAATGTAAGTCCAGTCCTGTCTCGAGAATAGTTGTGTGCGTGAGTCTCTGTATTTTTGAGATTGTCCATTTCATTCATCATCATTTCACCTCATCCCAAGGGGTAACAACCCTGAGTGTAAAATTTATTCGGCATGAAAATGTTGATTCCCATGAAAGTCACGTGCTCCTACCCTCGATTAATACGACTATAGATTGCACGTTCGTGTGGTCCGATATGAGCAATTCGCAACAAAAGTTTAATAATAATAATAATAATAATAATAATAATAATAATAATAATAATAATAATAATAATAATAATAATAAAAGCCGATCTCGCTAGGGCAATAGAGCCGCGGCGGTCTTCGACCGAGAGATCGCGATTCCAGTGCTGCCTCAGGTATGGGTGTGTTTGTGATTTTCCATTTCACCCTTCATCTTCATTATCGTTTGACCTCAACCCTCAGGGATAACAACCGTGGTTGTAAAAACGGTTTCAGAATTATAATGCCGATCCTCCCCCCCCCCCATCAAGGACACTAGCTACTGCCCTCGACAAATATGACAGATCCCTGGTGGGTTGCACGCTTGCGTGGTCCGGGAATGGCCAATTCTTTACAAAAACATAAAATACAAACAATTTTTGTCATCTTTTTCAACACAGGGGTTCACCGAAAGATCTACCCTTTTACCCGATCATTTAAACATCAATTATTACACCCAAACAATCGCTACGTCAATCATTAGTAAGCGAAAAATATAAGGAAAGATCTAACTTGGCATATTTTTCAATACGCAAATTCATTTCAATAGAGTTTGAAATTTTTATGCTCACATGCAAAGAACGTTCAGCAATCGTTCAGTAATTTATCGAATCAACTCGTCTTTAATTTACAGTAAAAATACAATATTCCATTTTCAATTTTCTCAGTCGAAATAGTCTAATGGTATAAAACCCCTTTGATCGCAATTTTTTTAATTAATAGTAATTTATAAAATAATAAAGCAGGAACATAATTTTATTAATCTAAACTTGGCTGAACTGCAATGCTTAGTCCTCCTGGTTATGGCAAACAAGCTAATTACTTAAAAGTCCCGTAGCAACGTGATGACTACAGTCACGCTACCTTCTCAGCCTCAAGACGTCACTATTTTTTGCTCATCATCCGTTTTTCGTCACTAATTAGGCCTCTTCCGGAATGTCGCCGTTCAGCGAACAATGATATGCCGTTTTCCGTGTTTGCTTTACAACAAAATGCTGTGAATTTGCGCACTTTTATAAAGTCGTCTAAAAACAGACTTAATAAATTAACTCTCAGAATTGTCTATTATTATTAAGCACTAAAGAATAACATTGATAGTATAAATACAAGACGTGCATAAAAATATCAAGAAATACACATTAGCTAAGAAATATATAGTTCTGCATAAATATTACTTTTCCTCCAGTTTACAGACAGCAGAAAAGCCGGTCCGGATGGCCTAGATCGTTAAGGCAGTAGTGCCGTAGCGATCTCGGACCGAAAGATCGTGGGTTCGAGTCCCGCCTCGGGCATGGTTGTATTGTGTTCATCCTTTCACACCTTTATCATCATAGCATGTCATCTTCGCAATTACCATACCGTTAAATGCAATAGTGGTCGCTAATGACCTAGATGTTGATGTGACCTTAAATAACAAAAAAAAGTGCAAATCACTAGGTTGTCGCGACCGCTTCAATGGCTCGCAGCGGTGATCACAAAGTAGGAATGGCGGTTATTACAAAAATAACCGGATTTTGACTTTTTGTTTTTTATTTTCACTTTAAGTTGATATTAAAACCCGCACTAAATTACAGATTATTGAAATATTGTTACGGCAGCAATTGCATACTTTTAGACTAAGTTTTACATTTTGCGGCAAAACCGAAAAAATATGACTAACAAATTGCAAAAGGACTAAAAGGGGGCTAAACGATACAATTAATTCAACACCAGATATTTAATACCTAGAGAATAACAACTTGAAGCATATGCCACAACGCCCAACCAATCAACCTAATAACTAATATTTGTCAGTCTACTCCTGAATATCCTTTGCGCGTTTATAAATTAAGCGAATCGTGTCGCCAGAAACGCCATCAACATATAGAAATCGTTGCTACAAAGCACGAAAAATACACGAAAAGAAACCACAAGATCTCTAATTTAACTACTTTGAAAAGAAAACAGACCGCCGCCGGTAATTGATTTTTAGCCTTTTATCACCAGGACGAATCATAACCGACAAAAATTGCAAACAAAAACCAAAAACGTATTTTCGGTAAAAACCGATATGTTATTCCCACATATGTTATTCCCATATATAAATGGGTGAAAACCAGAACGGTATAAGTGACATTTTATAAATTCTGAGAAATCTGTTTATTTTAGTCTTGTAAAGTCGTAGTGCTTTGATTCATCATTAAAACGAAGGCATTTAAATTGTTCATTGAAACCACGAAAATAGATTGCCACTGAAATATAATCTAAAATAAACTTTTTTTTTCAGAATTTATAAAATGTCACTTACATGAATGGAAGAAAAAGAAAACGGTGTATGTTATTCCCAAATATATATATTTATATATATATTTATTTGGGAATAACATATACCGTTTTCTTTCCTCGATACATATATATATATATATATATATATATATATATATATATATATATATATATATATATATATATATATATATATATATATATATATATATATATTCCCAAATATATGTGCTATTCGCATACCGATATGTCACGCCCATGTACATCCTACCGCAAAGCCGCAACCCAACTCACGGTCTTCCCCCGCCGCAGCAGCCACGACCGCCGCGAGTATCAGCACGGAGACCAGCGCTTGCCGCGCCTGCCTCGCCAGCACGTCCGCGCGCGCTGAAGTTGCCATCCCGCCTCGGACTGGCCGGGGACGCTGGCGCGCAGCCGCGCCCCCAGAGAACCGTGACCTTGCGGCGCGACCGGTTCCGGCTCCTCGTTCCTTTCATTCCCGCGAATCTCGAGGTTCGGTTCTTCCCTGAGATGGGAGTCAGCTTGCTCTTACGAACACGGGATTTTTAACATGGGTTGTGCAGAATTTAGGAAATTGATTCAACACCGCTCGTGCAATTAAATTTTAATAATATTGGTAATTAATCAATGTACCCCTATGCAAATTAAATCAATTAAAGAAAGACAACAATTTTTTAATTCAATTGTTTAAGCAATAATATTGATAATTTTCCACAACTATTTCATTTTTTCTGTCTCTTGATCACCTAACTTATACGAATATTGACAATTTTTTACTGCCTCTTTTATGAAGTACTGTAATGATACGAAATATTGATGTCGTGGTTTTGATAGAAAACACAATCTGAAGCTCCATGTTTCAGTAAAAGTGTGTTGTTTTGTTTCCAAAACTTATGACTAGCCGAATAGGCGGATGTTCTTAATGTAAACAGCACTGCGGCCAAAACCGTTCATAGAATTTTCTTCGAAATGGATATTTCCAGATCGATTTGGCCACACTCAATGCCCTGCGAATTTAATTTTTGTGTGTACTTTACAGGAAGCCCTTTTCAAATTTTTATGTAAACTAATGGTGCTACAACGGGCACATACTTTCTTGCGTTATTGGAAACAGCTACGTAATATTGAAATATTGCATTACTGCGCTTCTAACACCTCAGCTTTTATTATAAAACAGGCAATTATAAAAAATGCAAACATTTGGAGCGGTTTTTGAGAATAATTTTTTGTAAATTTGAATCGCAAAATACACCAAAACTACTTGTTTTTTTATTGTATACGACCTTTTTTAAAGAGTTAATTTTTTTAAACAGATTTTGTGTGACCCTAAAATCTCTATCTTCAATTTTGATTTTTGATTTTTTCTTTCAATTTTCGAAAAACCGTCATGTCAAAACCGTATGTCAACAAAAATGAGACCTGCACCATTCTTTTAAACGTCCTTTGCACACCAACAAAATTTAATCAAAATCGTTAGCCATTTTTTAAAAAATTTTGAAAATGTCCGTGGGGCTTCATGTAAAGTGCCCCCAAAATTAAAATATCGGATTCAAATTCCAAGGGCCACGACATCACGCAGAGCGATTGGGGAATATCAATTTTGGAAAAAATCGGCAGAACGCTGCATGCGCTACGCTTGTGCACAGGCGTACAGACAGACGAACAGTCAGACAGACTTTTGCCGTCAATCGATTTGGACAAGATCGGGCGGCAACGCAATTCCGCGCGGGATACAGAGCTGTCGTCAGTTGCATCCAATTCCGTGAATTAAGAAATTTGCGTTGTTCTTCATTTAAATACGAGAAATGTGCCTTGCTTCTTCGTCAATACTTATAACTATGGCTCGGATTTTGTGCATTTGCATATTTCGTCTGCTTAGTCCTAGTCTTCTGGAGTTCGGTTTTCCTTCCAATTGAGAGTGCCTAGATGCTTTCCGAAGTTTTATTGTGCATATTTTTGTATATTTGAGCTATGTTGCATAAAATTGCATATTTCAAGGTTATTCTAGATTATATTACATATTTTGTGATCAATAATGCATAAAATTACAAATTTCAAGGACGATCTATTATTTCCCTCTTTTGGATTGATGTGTGTGTAAAACTTTGAATAGTGAATATTAAGTTACTCAGATGATGACTACTCCTGAATTAATTTCTTTTTTTTATCCTCTTGATACTGTATATCCTGTGTTGCATAGCAACGATTCGCAGGATTGAGTAACATAACATAAACGCGAAAGAGAAGCCCTCTCAAGACATATTCTTCAAAAATCGATTTTGGAGAATCAGTCGCTACTGATCTGTTACTCTACCACTTCTCTTTCTCGTTTTGCCTGGAGGTTGCGATCATTTGCAATCTGGTTGTTCGCCATCACAAAACGAAGTTCACGTGAGAAATGCCTAAAAGCTTGTCATCGCGTAGCTCGAAATTAATTTACATAATTTCACTCATTTTAAATGCATATTTTTGCACGTTTTACGATTTAAATGCATATTTTTGCGGGATCAACGCCCCTTTAATATAAAAACAGATTGAGTTTAGATTTAAGGATTTTTTAAATAGTAAATTCAAAATACCCAAATTTATTTTACTGCTTTATGAATGGTCTGATATCATGCCGAGATCCGAGACTGGCGAGATCAACAACACGGGGTCTTGTGTGGATAGCCCTAGTTATGAACATATGGCCCGCAACCATATGAAAGGTTTTAGTTGTGGCCCTTGATGCCATCCACGTTGGACACCCCTGGTATAGGGTAAGTATGTGGGTATGTAACAACTACGTACGCTGTCTCGAGCAAAATTATAATTTAACTATGTGTACAAGGGGGAAGGATTCTGGATCACAAGACATCGTGCGTAGATTGTGCATCCCTACTCACACCATATAGTTTTTACTGTATTTTCAAAGGAAAATAAATGAAAATTCAAAAATCCATTTTTTTAAAAATAAATTAAAGGAACAAAATATCGAGAAACGTATTAAGTCTATCTAACAGTTGACTCAACGGTCGCAATTAATCTGAATCAAAAACAAAAAATGTTGTCTTGGTATATTTTCCATTAACTTCCTTTAAAATTTCATAATGCAAGTATAGTCTTTGTCTGTAATGGATGTATCATCTACTTTCTATCTAATCGTCTCTTTTGTTTGTAATCGTATTCGTTCGTCACATACTATCATCACCTTCGTTCTTATCGCCCACAGATTGTACAGCTCTGTGCACTTACCAGCCTTAAGACGATACCGTTCACTTCGCTTGTTGAACGTTTCAGCGTTATCATCTAATGTTCGACGAAATTGTGTCATGCCTTCGCCGTTCTCCATTCCCACAAAAAAGAACAGACTCTTCACACATCGGTTTTTGTGATCTCAATGTGAACTAAAACGCTGAAATACGTAGAAGACTAACAGGTCAATGGATGCACAATGTTTTACCTCAGCGAAGTGTTTACCTTTGGTTTCAACTTTTCAAAAACGGACAAACAAGCTTGTGGGTCGAGGTAAAAACGTAATGTCCAGCCTCATCCATTAACAATCTGACCATCGAGCAAGCTCGTGATCGTTAATAATCGATGAGTGACTCTCGATGGAAAAGCAAACCATTTGCAGGTTAGTCAGGTTCTGCATGTGAGAACGCCAAGATGGATTACCGAAAGGTGGTTTTTTGTTGCATGACAACTCGCGTCCAGTCCCGACTTCCCACAGTGTTAAAGTACTCCAAAACCTGGTTCTCAAGGTGACAAAGCTCCCCGAAAAACACTTCCAATTCCATTTACGTCTGATTACCACCAATGGACTACTTAAAAATGATTTAAGAGACCAAGAGAAAGAAAGCAGTGCACACATGGCTAGCTGCTCAACCAAATATCCTATTTTTCTGAGGGTGTCGGGAAGCTTGGGCAGTGATGGACCAAGTATACAATAGGAGGATGCATTAAAGAGGAGGGTGCCTGTGTTGAGTACCACAGCTGTTGTTCCAATACATTATGGCAAATTATTGCTGATATTTAGTGTTGTATTCTCGTAAATATAGTATAGGCTCCTATTTTCCATCAGTCCCCTGAATCTGTTATCCCAATATTATCCGATATTCTCCACCTTAAATTTAGAGGGATTCGGTATAAATAACATAAACATTTATTTTAATTAAAAACATTAAAATGTTTTTTTTATTAAAAATAACACCATATTACTCGTAGTTCTATATTTGACCAGAATGCCATAACAGTGAGGTGAAATGGTAATCACTTTGTCCAATCCGTAATAATTGGCATATCTGGCAATATGGGTATTACATCGACTATTCCACTCATGAAATTAAAACCAATAGTGTTTAATTACACATAGAAAATCATTCCCAATCAAGGTGATGTATTTCAAAAAGTTTATAGCTTTTCGATCCATTTTTTCTTACCGCTTCTTCTTACTACTCAATCACAAACTGTAACTCATTTTAGGAGGCGGTATACATCGATCGCTATGTTGATGAATGTTCTATGTACTTCTTCTTACTTCGTATGTATAACCTTTGATTTTAACATAGATTTTGATATGGTCGAACGCGCACCCTTAAAGTTGCCGCCGGAAGGTGGTCCCGGCGCCGCTCAAGAGAGGGCACCGATTACCAACGCCGCAGCTCCGTCACGCTCGGCCAAGCCTCGGAGCCGGAGAACTCACCCTTATCGGGTAGCTGGCCGGCGGACTTTCAGCCCGGGCGGGCTATAAGAGCGGTGCCCGGCGAGTGGTAGGGAGTGAGAAGTGCCTGCCTGAGCGTGTATAGTGACAAGCGAAGTGCATTACAGAACGGTTACGGACTCGGACTTTTCCTACGGCGAAACAGTGAGCATAGCAACGTCTACAGTATATCTCCCGGAATATTGTTCGACCTGGCTTGTATTAGTGAATCTCTTGTTGGCTTGTGGCAATAAAAAAGTTTTAGAAATCACTGTTCCTTTTTTTGGATATAACAGATTTCAGTTATTTTCAATGTTTGACGCATTTTGGAACTGTTGGGCACAATTTCATTTGTTGAATAGTCCTCTTAAATACCATTAAATCGACAATTTCCAAAGCACTCGTGGTATTACCTATGATAACTACTCTTACAAATAAAATTTCAGAAGAAAGTCACTCTTTCTCCATCTGTTATTCGCCCTGTGACATCCAGGTGACATCAATGCGCAATCTTCTACCTTCCATTCGGATAGTTCTCATCAAGTTTGCACGCAAATGCGCACTGCAAATTTGTTGACGTGACTAGCCATCTCTCTGCGTTTTTAGGTATATTATCTACTCTTTTATTTCTCAGCGTTTAATGTTTTTTTATATATTTTTTAGAAATTGGTAAATCTGTCTACCAATTTGAAACATTTCTATAGATAGAATTAGGTGGTGGATGTATTTTTTAAATTCACGTCTTAAAAAATAAAATGGAATACGCATTTCTATAACAGCCTTATGTATTATATCAAGATTAACAATCATTTCTGTAACTATTGCAGTTTTATCGATTTTCCATCGACTTATTTTAATACGAAAAACAGCATAAGAAAGTATAATTCATCTTTGTACATATTATACAAGTATACTTGTTACTTATACTATTATACTTGTATAATATGTATTTTTATATTATTACATATTATGTGATATTTCGTATCTGCTGATAACACAATCAGCAGATAGTCACAGAAATATTTATGAAAAACTACAGAAGTAATACGTGGACTGTTTATCTTGGTACTATTATCGATTTGAGGTGTGTGTTTTGAGATCTCGACTCTGCACATGGAACGTGCGGAGTTCAACACTCCAACCCATATGAAGACTAGAAGCTTTCACCAGAAGTATTGCGTTCGACTGCCACGACGGAGTAATTCTGCTGTCATTAACGACTTGATCTGAAACATTCATACAAAATGAACCATTGTGTATTCAGACCTATGTCCTATTGGCATACCAGATACAGAACTCGATTTCAAGAAAATGTATGACTTAACATTTGTAAACAATGACAAAGGTAATGCAGTTGGGGCGTAAGGTGGCCATATATTTAAAACCTAAAAACGGGACATTTTAGTTTTTATCTCATCGATAAAAGAGGACGTTAAACACTATTTTGTCATAAATACTTAAATTTGGATATTTTTGATATGTAAAATAAGTAAATAAATAAGTAACGAACGAATAAGAACGAACAAACAAATAAATAAATGTGTAACTCACGTAATGTAGTACAAATAGTATTCATTCAACCAAAACTCCTATAGCATTATTGGTGCAGCATTTATTCATATTGATATAATGGATTTTCTTCAGAATTTTTTTATCAATAATCATTTTGTAGAAGTTTGCACATGTCTGATTAAAGTCCACCTTATTAACCAACACAGCCTTCAAAGTTTGCACTGAAAGAGTGTTCACTCGTGCACAAACCATTCACGTAAGAAAATACTGGTTCAGTGGGTTCCAGGTAAGCATAGAAAAATTTCAATACTTAAAACAAAAATGAATATGGCAAATTGTTCACATTAAAATGTGAAATAATATTTATACCCGACAATCACTAGGTGATGTTCTTTCCAGCTTTCATTTTTCCTTATTTTTATGGAAATATGTATTGTTTAATGAACACATACTCATCACACAGACTGGTACTATTTTTAATAAAGGAGCCAAATCACGAATGAAATCTTCAGTCCTTTTGATATCCTTCAATGAGGCATTCCTACTTCAAGCGTTACCCAACTGCACTCTTGCAAGTTCACAAAGGGTGCAATCTATTTGTTCCAATATTCAGCTATAGTTTGGTAATATGTAGGTAATATGTTTAAATTTTGCAACTTCTTTTTTCAATTCCAAAAACTCTCCTTTTCCAATTTACTAAGAATTGATTTGACAAGTGGTGTTATGAAGCAACCTTCCCCTTCGGAAATTAAATTAACTTTTAAATCATTTAACACATATTACCTCAAAAACTGTAATTGTTTGATCTTGTACTCTTTGAACTGATAAATGAAAAGTTGATGCTTGGTTGTGAAGAAAATACAGCCACGCTTCAGATAGAGGATTTTGAGAAAATGAATTAATAATATATGGGCATTTATTTTGAGAATCAAAATATGACTTCAGGGGGATGGACTTAAAAGAGTACCATTGCAGGGAGCCAAGCCATCTTGTTTTGCTGTACCCTAAAACTTCTCTGTACTCTTGGTTCTCAAATTCACAAAATTCTTTGAGACTTTCTTCCCTTAGTGTAGAGGCAGAAGTATGAGTATATTTTAGAAACAATGACTTCAATATCTATTGGAAGAACGTAGCAGCCACTGGATAATATTGTGAAGTACGAGAGCGGAATACTCAAACCCAAGGAAGTTATGCCATAAATTTGTCCTCAGTATTGTGAGGACGTTGACGCCCTTCCTCCAAAATTACAGTTTGTGTCATCCGCACAAAGAGCTATTTTTTTTTAGTTCACATTTTCTAAACATTCACTAAAGAAGGTAGCAACGGTTTCAGGCAAAGATTTAAGATCTAGATTTTTTAATTTGAATATTGTCAATAGGATTAAAGTATCTGACAAGCAATTGAAATAGTTTTGTGTCCTTAAGATTCAATGCATCCATCATTACTGCAATAAAGTTTGTTTGGTTTAAATTTTGTTTTAGTTCAGAAATAGCAAGTGGTGTAAAAACATTTAGTATAATTGCCTCGGCTTTGCTACATCCACAAGCAAATTTTCGTTCAAAAGTACAGATATGTTTGGAAGTACAGGCCATGAATCTGAAAGATTGATTGTGTTGGACAGTATGAGAAGCAAACGCTCGTTTAGCAGCTGCTAATGCCATATCTTTATCACAAATACTTCCACTTTTTAAAAAAATTGTCAATACAGTTGTCAAAGACGCACTCACGCGCGCCATTCTTTTGTTTCTCATTGTTTTATGTTGTAATACATTCGATCTTCCCCCACGGCTTCCACTGAAGGTAAATGAACACTTATTTCAACTAACATGTGAATCAGAAATTGATTAATATACGCATATTCCTTCTTTTGCTCACTATTAAAAACATACTTCCTCCTTGGAGGTGACATATTTACGCGTTTTATTACACTCAGCCTACAAAAAGACTCTTCAATACTTCACAAATTCTGTCCCCAACTGTCTTCCACGAGTGTCACAACTCTAATGAATTCAGAAATTAACGAGAAAGTTCGGATTTTTTAATTTTTTGGTAAGGATATCGATAGCGATAAAGCATATACAAGCTCAAATGACGCGATAACTCATTTTCCCTTCCTTGAACGACCAGTGGGTCTCTCCCTTCTTGATTTCAATAGTCTGTGAAACAATTTTGTTATGTAATATATGAGAGAATGATCTACCCGCTCTGACCTTTTATAAACTAATGAAAACCCAACGGAATACATTATGATAAATTTAACATTGTTCACGCCACTATATGTCGATTAGTCATTGTCATATAATGGGACATTTTGCGTCCCGTTTTCCTTAAAAAAAATACGGGATAGGAACTCAAAAAAAGGGTCTGACCCGGCAAACACGAGACGTCTCGTCACCTTGGTGTTCACCACACCTGGTGTGTAACCTGAGTGGAAATTTGGAAAATAATAATTTTTACTAAGTTGTAAATAGATTGCTAAATTCTTACGGAACACCCATTAATTTCCCTTCCTTGTCCTGTCGTCACCCCTTACTTACGCGCACACTTACAATACACTACCCTATCAAACATGTCGTGAGACCGGCCGGGACTTTGCTCCGGCTGTGGAGGTGCCCCGCAGGAGGAAGATATCTGGTTGGGGAAAACCCCTACCTAGAATGATCCACATAAACGATTCATCACATTGCTCATACCTCTAAAAGAAGCATGTGAAAACAATATATTATACGAATACGCGCCTCAGAACAAGGTGATAGAAGAAGACATATCGTGCACTGTTTTGGCTAACTCAGCGCTCAGCTTAGGCACTGTCAATCTATGAACTGTAATAAATCGTTGGTTCGTGAGATTTACGTCAATTCCGTAACTCAAAATTCCACTACTGTCCAATGATCAGGTCCCATGAAACAGCCTTCACATCACTCACATTTCTATGACTTTGATCTGATCGGATGCTGTCGACGCTCCGCCCGCCAGATCATGCTGGCTAGACCTTCAACTTACCATAGTCTTCCCATTTGTTCCGATATGTTACACGCGTTGGCTCAGCTCTTCGACATATATACTCGACGTGTACCTTGCTCACCTTCAGGACCGGCCACCATCGTTATCCCAATCCATGACACCGATGCGGACCAGGGACCGGTATATTTATTGTGTTCCTTGCTAATGTAGCGTCGTGCCACGCTCAAACCGCCGGATGTTAAACAAAGGGCGGAGTGATGACGCACTGGGACTTTCCGTGGACGTAGCGGGCCCAGAGCGACTTTGCGGAGGAGGCAATGAGGGCGGCGGGTAGAGCCAAAAGGGCCTATATAAGGCCAGGAGAACAATGCCCCAGTCTTCTTGTGCTAGCGGCGTCGGCGACAGGCGAAGCGCGTGTCTGTGCGTGTAGGTGCACTAGGGCTAGGGGCCGGCAATTCATTGTCGTGGCTTGCGAGACGCACAGATGGTCGCAAAGTAGAGCGGCTTCATACAGGGAACATCGGTGGTATGTTGCGGTGTGGTAACCGTTCTTAAATTATCTCTCCTTGTAGTGGGTCTATTTATTTAGTTTATTGTGAGCAGGATAGTTGTTAAATTGAGACTACGGTCTAGATTGTTAATAAATCTACTGTTTTACAAACCACTCTCGTCTCTGTTCGATTACATCCGTATGACGCCACACTAACATGGAGGACCGGCCTCTTTCGTACTGTGGCGTCGTTAACACGAGGACCCGAACCGTTAGGTCGGTGAAAGTTTTGTTGTTTTAATTTATTAATACACTTCTTATATTGTGGTTATTTGAAATTATTGTCTTATTCCACACGTCACAGTACTCCCATTTTATCACTCCGGTGGACCAGAGACCCGCATATTCATTGTTTTCCTTGCTAACCCTCAGGAACGACCACCATCTTTCATCTCGACGTATATATCCACGTCGTATTCCACTCGACGTATTCCACGGGCCCGTATATTTGTTGTGTACCTTGCTAACCTCCATGGTTCTCCCATTCCGTCTCACCGATGTACGCCATAGTCCCAGTATATTTGTTGTGTACCTTGCTAACCGAACGAGCTTAGTCGGTTTGTCCCAACATGCTTGGATGGAACTAGCCCCTAAGTTCAAATGCCGTGCAACCTGGTTTCACCAGCTCTACACAAAGGGCGAATTTCCTCCTAGGCAAACTAGGTACATCTGCCTTGCCACAGATGGGGCCCCAGTTGATAGCAACAAGGACCCCAGATGATAGTAATCGGAGTCCCAATAAATGTCCAAATAAAAATGTTTTTAGCTCTTAAACATCAATGGCAATTTTAAATGCTTTACTAATTGTTCATCTTTATGTATATATAATTTATATATAATTCAGATTAAAAATTGGATTATAGGAACGTTAATAATAAATAAGTGGAAATTATTAAAAGCAATTATTTGACATATAATAGAATTTCTCGTGTCAAATATTTGGAGACCTGATAGTACCGTATATTAAAAATTATACATATACTCCGGTCAATAAATGACAATGGGAAGGGAAGGTAACAACACACAAATATTCTACTGAGAAACGGTGATGAAAGATTACAGGAAAAATGTATAAAAAGTGGATGTTCTTAAATGAAAAAAGTTAATTTTAGTTAGTAATATTATTTTCTTTTATCTCTATTTTTATATAATATTTGCCTACATTATGTAATGATAATATTTTTCTATACTGAGCATATGTCCCTTCGGGTTTACGTATGTTTTTGCAAGTTATACACACACCAAATATAACGAATAAAACGGAAATAAAAGACACCTTCAGCACAGTTCACCACAGAACAAATGCCGAGCCGTACAGCAGTTTACACACTTTCAATATGGCGACGATGCGCATCATATCACCGCACGGATGGTGGGTACATTTCCTTTCTTTATACTATATTTTCAGTGTCATGGGTACGCTGCTCTGGCGCACCGATTTTTGCTCGTTCTGTGCAACACTAGACACGAACGACGTGTCCACAAAACGGTCACATTCCTTGAAAAAGACCAAATGCTGGCTGCCATGCTGCATGATATGCAAAAAGTGTTGGGGAACATATTCAGCGTGGCAGAAAGTGACAATTTTCCACAGTAACTAACCAAAAATAGCCCGCTGAAGGTGCGGTTGAGGCAATCGTTTTAAAAAAAAACACTTCACATGTATTTTTAATGACTTATATTAGCGAGATGGTAATTTAGTATTTGGATACATTTAAAATTCTCGCGAATAATGTGATGCAAACTCATTGGCTGAAGTCAGATAGGTTGCTCAGCGGCGCACCCAGTTCTTTGCCTCACCTTCCAAGTCCTGGCAAGGCCAGGAACGACGTGACGAGTTGGAATGGTGGGCATGGTGTGGGGTTAGTACCCATGTTATAGCACACACGTAAACAAACATACCTAGTAGGGATTCGAACCACACCATAACCGTTTCGTCTAAGACGCACGGGTTGGTGGACATGGTGTGGGGTTAGTACCCATGTTATAGCACACACGTAAACAAACATACCTAGTAGGGATTCGAACCACACCATAACCCTTTCGTCTAAGACGCACGGGTTTTATCATCGATTTCCGTAATCCAGGCCGGCTAGTAAATAATTAGTCCAAAAGGACATACAATGGCTCTACTGGCTTCCAATGGAAGATCATAGCTCGTCAGCAAACCCTCGTTGATTGATTGACTATTACACATTTCCAGGCGATTTTTTAATAGCCCGATAAGTGTAGTTAATATCCCGATGTAGTGTATGTTTTATCACAGGCAGTGTCGGAGTTCTTCCCCTACTACCCATCGCCGACTCACATGTCAGTTTGCGGGAACCTCCCTAACTATGTATCTCCCACCAGCGAGGTACCGCCCCAGCCGGGACAAGTTCTAAGCTCCGCACCGGTCTCCCGGCATGTGTGGTAGTGTAGTGCGTCTTAATGTGTGTGTGTGTGTGTGTGTAAGGGGTGAGGATAGGAGAAGGAAGAAGACGGAAAGATCGCGCGGGGGGGAACCTTGGTCAGTTTGTTAGGGCACTGCTTCGGCATTCGCCCGGTATTGATCGGACAAATCAAGGAAAACTACCTACCAGAGCGACCGGCCGCTAGAGTTCTCCTCGAGGCAGTCGATGAATGCGACCTTTAGCTCTACCAGAGTCAAAAAAACTTTCACTGCGCTTGTCCGAAAGTGTTATCCCCTTCCACAGCTATACATTATTTTTCTCTCTCTCTCACTCTCACCCTCTTACTCTCTCTCACTCACTCTCACTCTCTGTCGTTTTGTCGTGGGTCGCGCGGTAATTCAACATTATGAGTTTGGCGATAACAATCTGAGTGGGAAGGGTCAGGCGAAAGGCAGGTTACGTGTTTCTGCAGAAAGGGTTGTCTAGACGATCAGCAGAAAACAATGCATTTCTTGAAGAATAAGATAATGTAATGGACCAACACATTGATGAATTGGTCATTTCTTTGGACACTTCCGGCAGTGCGAGTCTCTCTTCTGACGATGTGACGAGTGACGGTCAGTGCGATTGTTGCGTCTCGCAGTCGCCTACGCACTTCCTAATCGTCGAGAGGCGAAGTCTCTTCGAGACTCCCTCCGAGGCTAGAATTGAATTAATGCCTTATTTTACGTGGCGAGACTCAGGCCATTAGGCCTGCTCTTCCGTCTGACCACGTAAATTTCGCTACGCTCCTTTCACCAACTAGCAGAGAAAGGAGGTATTTCTTGGGCGAGAAACAGGCGATTTGAATTTAGCTCAGAGGCGTCATTTAGGCTTGAGGATCTTTTACATGCTAGTAAATCTACTAACATGGGACAGCCGGCTTTACTTCCCCTCCGAAGGAAGGCGTACGAAGGAGTTTTTCGCCCTGAAAAATCCACGGCTTCGATCGGGTTTGAACCCGCCAACTTGGGTACAACAGTCCGAAACGCTAACCATTACACCATCGCCGCCTTGAAGGGTACGTCCGCCCTGATGGCTTTTTTTTCAGCTATAGTATTGTAGCTAGTGTTGAAGTCGATGACCTGACCCTCGGCCGGTCCCGCCGTGGTACGTACCTTGACCTGGACGACATGACTGCGGCGGTGATGCCGCAAATGGCGCCGATGGCGACGACGTCCGCGGTGACGCCGAAGGCTACGGCCTCCGTGGACCGCCTAGGCGCCGGAGCCATGGCAAGGCGCATCTGCCGCGTGTCCCGGTGGTTGCTCTGTGACAGAGGAGTTTTTGATTAGTGATGCCTGGCGCGTCCACTATGAAGAGAAATTAGTTCCGTCAGTGTAGTGCATGTTTTCATCGTGGGGGGGGAGCGGTTATCTTTCCCCGCTGGATGACGAGATCTGACGCCGACCTATGTCGGGGATGTGGGGATTTTTCCCTCAAAGGTATCTCCCATTAACGGGGCACACCCCCAACTGGGACAAGCTCTAAGCTCTCGGCATGTGTAATAATGTCGTGTAAATGAGGGGCGAGGAAGTGGAAGGTAAGATCGCGCGCGGTCCGTGGCCGTTTGTTAGTGGACTGCTCCGGCATTCGCGTGGTGTTGATTGGAGAAACCATGAAAACTAATGACCAGAGCAGCCGTCCGCTAGAATTCTCCTCCAGACAGAGGTTGAGTTCGACCTAGATATATACCTGGTGTCGAAAATCCTACCACTGTGAGGACTCGAACCCTAGGACCTCCTGGTCAGAGGCCCTGCAGTTATATTAGTTGGTGCCCTGAACACATTTGCCGGCGCGAGAGAAGAGTGATAGACGTGTTCATAATCTCAGTTTTCGCGCACTTTGTTGATTAGTATAGCGAGGATATTTCCCATCAAAACAATTCTTATTATGTAAAGTTCCCACCGCAAGAACTGGCGGGTGAAACCCTATCTTCCCAACCAGCCAGATACTATAGACCACCCTTTGATTCGGTAGAGGGGCACGTTGACCAATCGCTACAGTCAGAACAGTGCCCATGTGATTGGCGCAAACTACCATGGGGCGGGAAAGACGCTGCTCGCGGGGGCCGGGGCCTCGATTTTTCACGTATGAGGCTGAAATATTGTCATCTTTCTCTGCCGAAGGAGAGATTTTGCCTGCGCGTACGCCATTAACGAAAACATATTTTTGGGCGTGGGTTTTCCGTCCCGAGTTACTTTTAAATAGACCAGTAAATATTTAGCATTTTTGCAACAATTATACTATATTTAAGCAATCAATTTGTTACTTTATCAAATTGTTATACTAAAATGTCCATCTCAGGCACAATTTGCGGATCCTTTCTAGCCGTTGTCGCGCATATTTCGAATTTGTTTGTAAAATTGTAAATTATTGCAAAATTATTAATTTGCGAATTTGGGCTCTGGGACATCGGGAGACCCTCCCCTTTTTAGATCTGCAAAAGGTGGAAATTGTGTGAAGAGGAAATGAGACCTAAATATTTTCACTTGCTCTCATTTTATAGAATAACAATAAATTTTAACAATATATTGAAATTAATAGAACGAACGGTTATAAGCTAAACTTTTATTCATTTATTCATCGTGTGAGTTGTACTCGAGCTATTGAAAGCCTTGGACACTTCATCTCCAAGAAAACACATGAGTGTGAGGTTATTGCCAGCGAAGCGAAAATAGTGAGTTTTCTAAATTATATAATAACAGAAACTTTAATGACAAAAATTGGAGCTATTTTTGAAAATATATTTTCTTTATGAGTGCATAAAATTCAGACACAAATTATGCGTAATCTAATGGTTCTACACTTACCTCAAACTCGCGAATCCTTCGGATGGTCGTTTCTTCCCTCGGGAAGACCTGCGAAATAGAAACAATAAAATTTAAATAGTCATATCGTTCAAAACATAATAGTTTGGATTCTATAATGTGCCATCATTTGGGAGAATTTCTTTTAAAAAACGATAAATCGATACTACTATACTACAGTAATACTGCTATAATACATGCTACGCAATTTAGAAGTTGGCCTAGAGTCATTACGAGTACATTATAAATTATTGAAAAATTATTAATTTGCGAATTTGGGCTCTGGGACATCGGGAGACCCTCCCCTTTTTAGATCTGCAAAAGGTGGAAATTGTGTGAAGAGGAAATGAGACCTAAATATTTTCACTTGCTCTCATTTTATAGAATAACAATAAATTTTAACAATACATTGAAATTAATAGAACGAACGGTTATAAGCTAAACTTTTATTCATTTATTCATCGTGTGAGTTGTACTCGAGCTATTGAAAGCCTTGGACACTTCATCTCCAAGAAAACACATGAGTGTGAGGTTATTGTCAGCGAAGCGAAAATAGTGAGTTTTCTAAATTATATAATAACAGAAACTTTAATGACAAAAATTGGAGCTATTTTTGAAAATATATTTTCTTTATGAGTGCATAAAATTCAGACACAAATTATGCGTAATCTAATGGTTCTACACTTACCTCAAACTCGCGAATACTTCGGATGGTCGTTTCTTCCCTCGGGAAGATCTGCGAAATAGAAACAATAAAATTTAAATAGTCATATCGTTCAAAACATAATAGTTTGGATTCTATAATATGCCATCATTTGGGAGAATTTCTTTTAAAAAACGATAAATCGATACTTCTATACTACAGTAATACTGCTATAATACATGTTACGCAATTTAGAAGTTGGCCTAGAGTCATTACGAGTTGTAAAAGTTAATTCAAGTGAATATGAAAGGTTGATAGACCTGCCATAAAATTAATTAACAAAGTCAAATTATCAACAACTTATTGATTGAATAACAAAAAATTATAGTGTTTAAATAGATTAAGTATGAGAATCGTTACAGGAGCATAATTGAAAGTCGATCGGAAAATTACAAAGTTAACTTAATGTTTACAGCGGGGAATTACTTTTGGCTACTCATTTTATTTTATAAAATATAGGAAAATATTTTATTCGAGGGAGGGACGTAAAAAGAAAGAAGTTGAATTCTTTAAATGCTGAGAAATATTCAGAGATAATATTTTACTGATACAAAAGTGATTTTTTTTTTGGTTCCTCCTCATTAAATATTTGGCGATTTGATTAATTTATTTTAAAAAGAGCTTTAAACTAATTAATTTACAATTAAATATAGTTTTCAAATCTCCACATTATGCAATCGCTCAAGTTTATTTATCATCTGCGGTTCCTCAGCTGTCAGTCGAATTCTCTTATCTTCACGGTTCCTCAAAAGCCTGACTTCTTACCTCACTTCGGTACCCGGGACGAGTTGATGCAGTATCCCATGATGAGCTCTGTAGCATGTCATAAGTTGAGATTAAGCAACACAGATCAAGTATAAGCACGCCATAAGATTTTAAATGATAAAATATTTTATTCAAAATTCTATAGCAAAGGATTTGTTTTACTGACAGCCATTACATACGAAGACAAACTTTAATGACCAAAATTGGTGCTATCTTTGAGAATGCTTGTTTGTTATGAAGTGCATACGTTTAAGACACAAATGATGGGTAATCTATCGGTTCTAGACTTACCTCATACCCGCGAGTTCTTCGGATGGTTGTTTCTTCCCAAGGGAAGCCCTGCGTGATAGAAAAAAATAAAATTTAAATACAAAACATAACATTGGTATTCTATAATGTGCCATCATTTGGGAGAATTTCTTTTAAAAAACGATAAATCGATATTACTATACTATATTAAATGTCCTACGCAATTTAGATCCTAGTCATTACCAAGTGTAAACGTTAATACAAGTGAATATGTAAGGTTGATAGTGTAGCGGTACAGATTTCCTCGTACAAATTAAATAAAATAAACCGGACCAAAGGAAACTTACTGGGAGAATAAACAGACGGCGTCACGCGCGCAACTTCTCTTCTAGTGACAGCCACTTGCGCCCCCGGCCCATTACGAAAATTTTATGAGTGCCGGTGTCAAAAGATTAACCGAAAAGCGCTCGGACGCAGGCACATCTGGGAAATTTCTAGAACGCCTGCCATCGTGATCTGGGAAGCCCAGAACGATAATTCTTTCACCGGACAGCGCCCCTTTCACAGACATGGCATATGTTCCAGAAGGAACAAGAAAAACACTGTATCCTCACAGAGGCACAGTGTGGAAATTTCCTTTGCTTCCCCCGTCGCTATTGGTCGAATATAGTGTACTACGCCATTACCTTTGGCCAATAGCGACGCGACCATTATAAGGAACAGGAGCACATGAAAAAAGGTGGGGGTAAAAGTTTACTTGCTACGTTTTCGATTTATAAAATTTCACTTGGGGCTAGAACATTGGGCTGACTGCAGCAGGCAGAGAAACTTCTCTGGGGGGGAACTATTCGTCGGAGAGAGTCGAGTGCGCCTCTGAAGGACTTATAAAATTTCAGTGTGGGTTAGAGCAAGGGGCTGAGTAGAGTGGGCAGAGAGACTTCTCTGAGGCGGGAATCAGTCGCGGAGAGAGCCGAGTGTGTCTCTGAAGGATTTCTCAACTTTCCGAAGTTGTGTTTGAGAATTATCATGAGAATCAGAGGGACACAAGGTTGATTACTACGCTCTTGAGATCGAGAGCGAAACCCGGCCATCTACGAGTTCTACCAGACACCGCCACACGCAGCCGCTCCCTTGCTGACGTCAACAGACGGCCGCTCAGCTGTCGACGAGGGGAGGCACAGGCCCCTGCCGCATTCCAGTCAAGGCCGCAACCGCCCCCTCGAGTTCCGCCGCGCCCGTCCGGGCACACAAAGAACTTTCTCAGGCAGTATAACCCAGGGTATTCACCTCTGTGTAATTTTGTTGACGCGGTGTCGCGCCAAGGCACATCAAATTGTCAATTTTTCACCATTGTAATTTTAGTTATAACAATTTTGTACTCTTCCTAGTTATAAGCTTTACTGTTAATTCTGATCTTTAATTTTTCTTTTCTTTTCATTTAATCTCTTCTTTTATTTAATTTACAAATGTAACTTCCCTGGTGCATTTTTTTTCCTTGCCCAGGAATAAAAGTAATTTTTCTACCAGTGATCAAAGTGTTTATTTCGTACTTCCATTGTATCTGATTAACAATTCCTTCCATCACCGACTGAGCTACAACCGGACCGCTAACCGTGCATTGTCTAGATGCCCGGTGGTGTTACAATAGACAATATTTTAGAAAATGAATTAACATAGTCATATTATCAACCACTTATTAATTGAATAACAACAAATTATAGTGTTTAAATACATAAAGTATGAGACTCGCTACAAGAGCATAATTGAAAATCGATCGGAAAATTACCAAGTTAACTTAATGTTTACCACGAGGAATTACTTTTGGCTACCCATTTTATTTTATAAAATATAAGAAAATTGCTAAATATATGATTTATTCGAGGGGAGGACGAAAGAGAACCAAATTTAATTCTGTAAATGCATAGAAATATTTAGAGGCAATATTTTACTGATAAAAAAGTGATTTTTTTCTGGACCTCTTCAACAAATATCTGGAGATTTGATGTTGGACGAATGAGAACGAAATTTAATTCTGTAAATGTACAGAAATATTTAGAGGCAATATTTTACTGATAAAAAAGTGATTTTTTTCTGGACCTCCTCAACAAATATCTGGAGATTTGATGTTGGACGAATGAGAACGAAATTTAATTCTGTAAATGTACAGAAATATTTAGAGGCAATATTTTACTGATAAAAAACTGATTTTTTTTCTGGACCTCCTCAACAAATATCTGGAGATTTGATGTTATTCTCAAAATCAGCTTTTAACTAATTAAATTAAAATTAAATATAGTTTTCAAATCTCCACATTATGCGATCGCACATTTTTTGTATTTTATCATCCGCGGTTCCTCAGTCGTCGAATTCTCTTATCTTCCCAGTTCCACAAAAGCCTGACTTCTTACCTCAGTTCGGTACCCGGAACGAGTTGATGAAGTATCCCATGGTGAGCTCTGTAACATGTCGTAGTTTGAGATTAATCAACACAGATCAAGTATAAGCACGACATAAGAATTTAAATGATAAAATATTTTATTCAATATTCTATAGCAAAAGATCACGTTGTTCTTTTGACGGTGTTCGCTTTAATATAAAGTTATGTACTGTTTGAACTCGTCTTCTTATGACCTTTCTGACAACTTAAAATGTATCTTCGGGTTCAATATAAAAAATCAAAGTCGTTCCTCTCTTCTCGTTATATCAATAGGACAGAGGGAGCGCAGATCCATGCCACTTTCCCGGTCTATTCCGTTGTTCAAAAAGCTTCACGATTCTTAAGAAAAAATTAGTAGAGTAACATATATATATATATATATATATATATATATATATATATATATATATATATATATTCTTCTTCTCCCTCAAGCATTAGACCGGTTGGTCCGTTGCGCCTCCTTGATCTAACCATCTTCTCCTGGGTCTACCAACGCTTCTTCTTCCTTTAGGGATGTACTGAAGCACTTGCTTTGGAATACGGTCGTCTTCCATTCTTTCGAGGTGTTTTTTCCATTGTTCTCTGTATTCCTTAATTTTTTCGTTTAAGTTGTAAATTCCTATATTTTTCCGGATGGTCTCGTTTTTTAATCTGTCCATTCTTGTTACTCCCAGGACTGATCTTAAAAATCTCATCTCGGCTGCTTGAAGTCTACTGTGTGTTCTGGAGTTCATAGTCCAGTTTTCGCTTCCGTAAAGTCCGCAAGGCACTGCCATAACTTTATAAAACTTTAGCATTGTGTCTTTACGGACCTTTCCTTTGAGCGCTCTTTTGATGGTGCCACACATCATATTGAATCTTTCTATCTTCCTTACAATATCAACTTCGCCGAGATATGATACGTCACATCCTAGAAATCTAAAGGTATTAACCTGTTCAATAATTTTGTTTTCTAATATGAATTTACATCTTAAAGGTTGTGAGCCTTGGAATGCCATGGATTTGGTTTTATTTGTAGATATACTTAGATTATATTGCTTTGTTATTTTATATAGTTCATATAGTGCCCTTTGCAGATTATCTTCTTTATCTGCAACTAAAATCTGGTCGTCAGCAAACATAAAAGTTTTAATAAAATGTGTTCCTTTAAAATTGTCTTCTATATTAAGTTTCATGATCTGTTGTTTCCATTCTCTCACAGCATTGTCTAGATATAGATTAAAAAGTATAGGTGAATTACAACACCCTTGTCTGACCCCTTTAATAATATTTCCTTGGGCAATAATTCCAGATTTTAGTTTTATGTTTATCTGTGTTCCTAGGTATATATTTCTTATAACTTCGATCAAGTGCAATGGTATTCCTCTTTTTTTCCATAATTTTCCATAGTTTTCCTCTGTGTACACTATTGAATGCTTTACTGTAATCAATAAAGACTATGTAGGTCTTTAGATTGTATTCTCTTCTTTTTTCTATTATTTGTTTTAATATAAAGATATTATCCGAGCAGGATCTTCCTTTCCGGAAACCTATTTGTTCTTCAAGTAATATACTGTCTACAATGTTTCTCAATCTATTTGCTATTATCTTCCCATATATTTTATATGCCGTATTCAGAAGACTTATACCTCTATAATTTTCGCAGTCAGTGCGAAAATTATAGAGGTATAAGTCTTCTGAATTTCTGCGTTTCTTGGTCCTCCTTTAAAAATGGGTATTACTACTGCTTTCTTCCATTCCATTGGTATTCTTTTTTGTTGCCAGCATTGATTTAGAAACTCTTGAAGCCTATTTTTGGCTTCTTCTGGTAGATATTTGAATAGTTCTATATTTAAATTGTCTGAGCCAGGAGCTTTTCTGTTTTTACAACTTTGCAAGGCTTCTTGAAGTTCATTGAATTCTATTTTATCAATTTCTGATATACATCTGTTATTTTCCTCCTCTTCATCATTTACATCTTCTCCCTCTTCTTTTGTCCACAGATGTTTACAGAACTTAATCCATTCTTCTCTATCTAGAAGATCTAAATTTGCTGCGTCTTTTTCTTCTCTGTTTAGGTGTTTCATAGTTTTGTAAGCAGTATATTGGCGACAATGTACATCTCTTTCTATGTTAGAAATGTATCTTTCCCAGCTTTCCTTGTGTGCAGCTTTTACTATTTTTTTGTTTCTCTTCTTTGTATTTTATATTCTTCCAATGTCTCAGGAGTTTTCGTCATGAGCCACTGTAGATATGACTCCTTCTTTCTTTGAACTGCACGTTTCAATTCTTCATTCCACACATTAAGTCCCTTTTTTGGCTTATATTTATTCCTTTTCCCTAAGGTTTCAAAAGCTACGCTTTCTATCAGTTGGGTTAGCTTCTGCCATTCTAATTCAATATTCGTGCTGATGGGTTCCTTTAGCATATATAGTCTTATGCGTGATTGAAATAAATTTCTGATGCTAGGGTCTTCTTATAGGTTAGTTTTCCACACTGTTTCCTTTATTGTGATCTTTTTGCGTGTTGTTCTTGCCCATTTAGTTTTAAGGATTACTTTCCCTCTTACTAGGAAATGATCTGAATTTATATCCATTCCTCTCATCACTCTCACGTCCTGAAATAGTTTTCCCATCTTTTCATTTGCAATTAAATAGTCAATTATTGATCTGTACCCTCTGTTCACCCATGTAAATTTATGGATATCTTTATGTCTAAAGAACGTATTTTCTATTCGTAATGAATTAAAATTCACAAAATCACGTAACACTTTTCCATTTTGATTAATTACTACTTTTCCGTTTGTTCCAATTATTTCCTTTATGGGCTGTTGTCCTGTCCTAGCATTCATATCTCCTCCTATGACTATATAATCATTTTTATTTGTGGAATCTAGTACACTTTGTAGGCTTTCATAAAATTTATCAGATTCTTCTTTTCTACCCTCTTCAGGAGCATACACTGATATAATACTCATATATCCTCTAGCTATTTTGAATCTGCATGTTACAATTCTTTCATTTATCCAACTGTAAGAAGTTATCCTATTTCTCCATATCTCATTTATTATAATAGCTGTTCCTGCTACTGCTCTATTTTCGATAGGTACACCGCTATAAATTAATGTATAGTTTCCCAAATCACATGTTCCCCTCTGCTTCTTTTCAGTTTCAAATAACATAACCAAATCGAGTTTAGCACTCCTGACTTCTCTTAGCAATTCGTATTCTTTGTTGGCTATGCCTCGTACATTCCAAGTTCCTATATTGACATGTTCTGATATACCAAGACGTTTGTCCTTTAACTTTGCCAATGTCGTTACCAAAGGATTTCCTTGTTTACAATCAATGAGTGAGCCAGTAATAAGAATCTCCCCTGGCCGCGCTACGAACGCTGCACAGGGAAAGTTTGGTAGTGGGGCTGCCACCTCACTGCTCCCAAACTCGCAGGATTTGTATAAGGTTTTCTCCCTAGACAGATTGCTTTCACTTCAGCTCTGAGGTCTGTCCCCCCATTAAGAAGCATAAGAACAGGATCTATAAGAAGATAGAAAAAGATTAGTAGTTTACAGAAAGTAGAAGATTAGAAAGGAAAGACTCCCTAGCCCTCGCAACCTAATAGCATCGGGGTCGAAAAATACAAGGTGTCGAGAGTGACCAAAATAGGACAGTTAAAAGAAGTATGGCAAAAGTAAGTGGAAGCATTGCGTAAGTGGAAGCTAGTGAAAAGACCCTCCTCCTTTATCCGGGCTTGGGACCGGCAGTGCCTGCAAGCAGACCCAGGCGGAGTTATATATATATATATATATATATATATATATATATATATATATATATATATATATATATATTCGTAGGGAAAAACAAAATTTTGGTGCTAATTGTAATTGAAAATATTAGAAATTTCAAGGATGAAAGTAAATCATTATGCATGGGTGCAAGTGAGAAGAGAAAGAACTACATCATTGCGGTAATTCAGGAGATATGTACATATTTTCTAGTACACTTGATGTAAAATGGAGTACATGTAACATTTAATGTAAAAAGTTAATCGCAAGTAAAAATAATATTTGCATTACGTAATTCAGCAAGACATGACCCCACATTTTCCAGATTTAAAACGCTGTCCGTCAAGAGGTAAACATACATCCGAATTAATGACTGCTTAGACATTTAGAGCTAATAATGGTCTGTATGTTTTATTGTAATAAAGAATCAGAAATATTCTCTATAAATCGTAAATAATCAAAATGCAATTGTTATTCTTTTAAACGTATCGAAAGGTTGAGAGAAAATGCACTTTTAAAAACAGAAAGTGAACATGTTTTCTAATCCTACTCATCTAGTAAATAGATTTTTTATGTAATTGTGAAATTATTCTCAAAAGCAGCTTTAACAAGTTAATTTAAAATTAAATATTTGTAACTCGAACATGTTTCCTTATTTTATCAACTGAGATTCCTTAGTTGCCAGATGAATCCTATTATTTTGACGTTTCAATTTCACAACAACTTGACATCTTACCTCACTTTGGTACTGGGGAATAGTTGATGCAGAATCCCATGGTGAGCTCTGTAGCATGATATAGTTTAATATTAATCAACACAGAACAAGTATAAGTACGTCTTACTATACTTGTACTATAATGTACTATAATGATTTTTTTGTATTCCAGCACTATAAACCTTTCTGCTGCCAAAAATGGTTCACAAAAGAGGTCTTAACGGCACAAATAATGACGTATTAGCATTTTACGGCACGAATGATTGCTATATCACACATTCAGTCTATCGCTGTCAGAGAATAGTGGGGAGCTGGCAAACGGCAAACGAAACAGCTGAACACCTTTTTATCCCACAATATCCATTATGGAGACGTCACAATAAATTTGTTTCGTAAAATCCAGTTTGATTTGTTAAAAGTTTATAATGCTGTTATACAATATAATAAAATATCCAACTCGTTTGTAATGTTGCTTTATTGTATTAACACAAATTTGAAAACTCGCTCCTAACGTCGCTCTATTTCGAAACATGTATTCACGCAATAATGTTTTAACATTATAAACTAATTGCATTAACTACTATTATTCAATACTATATAGAAAATGCCCACGTCGTTCTCACAATGGCACTTCGCTTAAAAATGAAGTTACGCACATAATTGAATTCGTCTTTTTCACCCTTTCTGACAATACAAAATTTATCTTACAGTTCAATTAAAAATAATCAAAGTTGATCCTCAAGGTTCATAATAAAAATAGGGGAAAGATGAAATATAGAGTTGCTAGTAGGTATCCCAGATCTATGCGGCTTTCGCGGTCCAAGCCGTTGTTCAAACGGCATCTTTCACGGTTCAGAAGATAAAAATTAATGTAGTGAGTTGAGAAATTTGGGGGAAGAAGCTAAATAATTATACTCAATGAGAAGATCAGAAGTTACAGGGGAAAACTACATCATTGCGTTAATTCAAAAGATATGTAAATATTTTCTATCACAATTGATGTAAAAATGGGAATGTAACATTAGATGTCAAAAAATGAAGGAAAATCATTTACAATGTTATCTATGACCTAAGAGCAAGACATAAAGGAGGAGTTTCAATTTTTTTAAAACATCTGTGAGTGAAGAGAAATATACTGAGCACCCAAATTAACTAATGCTCTCATATTTAAAGGTATTGTATGTAATTTTTCCAAATGTTTGTACCCAAACAAATTGCAAAATAAAATATTATTATAAATAAATAAAAAAAATATTTAAAGGTAATAGCGTTCTTCATATGTTTTATTGTATACATTGTAATGAAAATTCGGAAATTTTCCCGACAAATCGTAAATAACCGTAATGCCATTTTGATGTCTTTGTGTGTACCGAAATTTTGAGAAAAAATACTTTTTTAGAAACAAATATGTGCCTTTTTCGTTTCCACTAATCAAGTATTTGTAGATTTGATGAAATTATTCTCAAAATAAGGTTTTAGATAGTTAATTTGAAATTAAATATCCAAATTCTCCAAATTTCTTTGATCGCTCATGTTTACTTATTTTATCATCCGCGATTCCTCAGTTGTCAGATGAATCCTATTATCTGGACGATTAAATTCCACAAAAGTCTGACATCTTACCTCACTTTGGTACCGGTAAATGGATGATGTACTTTCTCGAGGTCGGATCTGCAGAATGTCATAATTTGATATTAATCAACACTGATAACGTATAAGTACGTCGTCATCTTTTAAATGATAAACTATTTTATATCTTTTCAAACATTATAGCTCGTCATTGCCTTCGATACAGAGCTCGAAATACACTGCATCACTTACCTGGATCGAGAGGATCGTGGTTACGAGGGAAATATGAAAGCGGTTGAATGATGCTACATAGTCTCTTATGGAGGGTATATAGCATATGTGTGTGTGCGTGCGAGGATTCGGAGAATTCGTGAATACTGTTTTTGTTAAAATATTTAATTTATTAGTGTTGTAAAAGTATTTTATTTGTTGTTTTTAAGCGCATGTGCGTGCTCCTTTTTGGAAAATAATTGTGTGTGCTTTTGTTCGGCAGCGCTTTTGATGCCTCAGCCCACTAGTAAGTTCTAATTGCGTCTTAAGGCGCGAACTACAATTTGTTGGAAAATTAGTATCATTTTCTTCTGCTACGAAATTTTCTGCAAACTACAAAGTCTGGAAATTAGATCTACAAATATTCGTGTACATTACTTATCATAATGGTGTAATATAACGAAGAATAGAGAGTGTTATTGTCAAGTATATGGTTGCCAGGACTGCTTCCAAACAAATAGCGGGCAAGCAGGGGTGGGGGTAAAAAAATTACAATTGAATTACATATTTTCTAGCAATTTTCCTATACTTATTTTCTTAGATTACGAACCAATACGTCATTACGTGTATAGCTTTACTTAAGATTACGTGTATAGCTTTAGATTACGTACCAATTCATCATAAAGCTATAGAATAAAAAATTTCCATTATTTTATGGAACAAAATAGTGAACATAATGTGAAAAAAGTGGACTGTCCGTTCAAACAGTGGAGACCTGGCTACCATAGTCAAGTATGCGCAAAAACACACAAGACACACACCAACCCCACCGCCTTGATCGGAATCTTTAGATTTTGTTCAATGGAGAGTGTGATTAGTGAATTTAGATTAGATCAGAATACGGATTAGTGAGAACACTATGAAACGAAATATTTGTTTACCTCATTTTGCATGGTCCCATACTTAATGGTCTGGATGGTTATATCTTCTCGCACCTTGGTCTGCAAAAATAATAGAAATAAAATATGTTACTCAATATACACGTATGTTGAGTTGTATTACTCAATAAATGTTATTACACAACTAAAATGTTTCATGAAAAAAATGTGGGCTTGTTGGCAGTATTCTCAAACTGAAATTAATTTTTAAGTAACATACCCTAGACTATCTCTTGCTATTTGAAATTTTATAACTGTACACTAACTTATACCTGTAACACTAATATTTTACACATGTACTGGAGAAGTCCCATTGATTGAACATAGTACACTACGTTCATTTACGAACGTGTTATAAGATCCACTTCATATGTCTTCACTTCATTTCCACTTCATTGATCTTTGGGCAGCACTTGTATTCTAAAATTCGTTTAATGCTGAATCTATATATCTGAAATTCGTTCACCAGGAGGCATAGCAATGATTGAGAGCTTCTTTAATTTTAAACCCTCTACCCTACAAACCCATAAAGCTTTAAATGAATTTCTAGCATGTGTCTCGAAGTCGTGCGTAAGTGAAGCAGCGGCAAGACGAGGAAGTTTTGCGCAGTCATCGCACAATTTGTGGTATATCCGGCAGCGGCGGATCCAGGGGATGGGGGCAAGGGAGCCTGTCTTCTCTCGTGAGTATTTCCTTACCTGTACTTCTATTTGGCGAGTGAGGGTCATTTCATCCCAATGCAGTCGCTGCAACAGGGCAAATTTAAATGTTTGAATTTGCCTGACACATTGGCAGAAGTTGAAAAGGTTAAAATATTACATCAAAAACATTTTAGAGAGTTATTTTCCAAATAAAGCAAAACTTTTATTTCAAACCCTTACATTTTGTATGCGGCACTCAATAACTTAGTTAAATCCAATACAGTACTACTCGTTTGCCTATACTCGCTGATGCCAGTTCGTGTAAGAGAACATCCTGCTTGCATATATTGCTCATACATTTTATGTGGGTTGTTAGATATTACTTTCTCGCTACCACTTACGCAGTAGACAGAAAGTTGAGTAATGCTGCGGCAGAAAAACTGACGAAAATGTATTGCCGGGTCCTGGTAAGAACAAAGTGGATAAATCCAGTTGCTAAATTTAGAAGAAAAAACCAGCATGTGATGGGTTCTTGATACGGAAAAATCGATTGACAGCAAAATGTCTGCCTGGCCGTCCGTCGGTCCGCGAACAAAGCTAGTGGCTATATCGTTTAGGTGATTTGCTCCAAAATTGATATTCCCCAATCGATCTCGCTGATGTGGCGGAGTAGTAAATTTGTAACCGATATTTTAACTTTGGGGAGGATTTAACATGAAGTCCCTGCGATTTTCGAAATTTTCAAAAATATGGCACCAAATTTTTTTATTAAATTTTGACCTGAAAAACCGTAATAGACACTTAAAAGAAATATGCAGGTCTCATGTTTGTTGAAAGCCCTAATTTTTCAAAAATTGGAAAAGTTCAAATTTTTCGGCGTCTGTCTACTACAAAGATAGAGATTTTTCCCTCAACTAAATCTGTTTCTTAAAGATAGATTTTGCAATATAGTTTTGTACACTTGTTCGAAAATTAGAGTACGTATAGCATAATTTTACGTGAAACATAGGCACTTTTTAATTTTGTTTAAATGATTTTTCTCAAAACCGGCTCAAACATTTTTGATTAAATTTCGTTGTTAGATAGTGTGAAGGGCATTTGAAAAAATGGTGAAGATATCACGTCCCTTGAAAATTCTGACTTTCGAAATTTGTTCACATTCAAAATCTTTTCGGCGTCTTTCTACAACTATAATTATGAAGATAAACATTTTTTCTTAAATGAGTTAATCAAAAACATCTTCAAATAATGTCACGTCCAATAAATAAATAAATAAATAAAATAAATAAATAAATAAATAAATAAATAAATAAATAAATAAATAAATAAATAAATAAATAAATAAATAAATAAATAAATAAATAAATAAATAAATAAATAAATAAATAAATAAATAAATAAATAAATAAATAAATAAATAAATAAATAAATAAATAAATAAATAAATAAATAAATAAATAAATAAATAAATAAATAAATAAATAAATAAATAAATAAATAAATAAATAAATAAATAAATAAATAAATAAATAAGTAAATCAATAAATAAATAATGAACAAATTGCCTTACTTTTACTTCTTGCCGAGGAGTCGGAATGGCAGACACATAACTCGTCAAGTCCTGCAACACCCTTTCGAATATGGGTATGATGAAATTCTCCAGTCTATTTGGTGACAACAACGACGACTGCAACAACTTCCATAAGAGAGCCCAGACGCCTAGGCCAGTGATGTGCACTTGCGGAGGCCCCATATTGGTGATGTTCAGCGAACGCAACTCAGCGGCAAATGGAGTCGTCAACGCCACCTCCATTCGCAGGGTTAAAGATTCCACAGTGCCCTGCAACCAGTCGTTTTATTGAAAGCGCAGGCTTCCAAGGCCAGAGTTCGTAGCATCTTGTCTGCCCGGGAGGCATGTTCTTATTTTCCTCTGGAGTTGTGAATGGGACTTATTCAGAGCTCTTTGTTTGTCAGTGATGGCGGTAAACAAGTGTCAGCTGCTGCAGAGAAGAGACAACTTCGAGCGTGTGTCCTTAGATTTTAGGCTGGCAATTGGGAAACGCGTGAAATACCTTCGGCGTTCCTGTCTCTTTACGAAAGGAGCCGAAAAGAGATCAGGCGACCTCCGGGCGTGTGCCCTTAGATTTTAGGCTGGGAAAATTTTGCTAATTTTATTTGAAAAAAAGAGACTGCATATATTGACACGTCTAAAAACAAAACAAAACCAGTGGTTTTCACAGCAAAACAAAAAAATAATAGAAAAGTGCTAAGAAAAATGTATCCAGATGTTGCAAATGACCTTACCACAAAATCTCCAGACACGCAGATGGAAGGAAATAGCCAGAGACCCACTTGAGCCAAATAATTGGTCATGCTGACGGTGAGTTTCCGCAGAGCAATTGTCGCGTCTAGGACCAAGACGCCGCCTGATTCTTCGCGTGTTGTGGCACACCCCACGCGGTGAGTGGTGTCCAAATGTTTTAGGACGCAGTCATCCGCCTTGAAAGTAAAGTTCGTCTGCACAAAGGGAGCAAAAGATAAATTGAGAACCATGGTCAGGGAGTTTGGCACGTTTTCTCAACAAATAATATTAATGACTGAGTTAATTTAAAGAATTTGACAAAACTTAGGCGTTTTCATATTATGCATTGTATTTTTATTTAAATTTTCGTCATGAAAATTCAGCTAGATATTTCTTTTTTGATGCAATACTAACTAAATTTCTGGGGTACGTATTGAAGTTTTTTTCGCGGCAAAGTAACTTTGAGAATATTATAGTTAAAATTCATAGAGTTTTCTAAACATCCTAACGATCAATGATGAAATCGAAAGGAAACGAGTGATTTTTCATTGATTATTAGATATTTTTTAGTTTTGTCCCTGAAAAATTAATTACTTTCATTATTTCGTTTTTGTAATCAATGGGATCTCGATCACGATTACTCTAATCGATCGCAAGTTAATATTCGAGTATTCACCTCCAGTCGATCCCTTTAACATTTCTTCGATCACACGGGTCAATACTGACGCATTGGTAACAACCCCTTGCACTACGTATTACGGTCGTGCGTAACAAAGAAAAGTAAAAAAAAAAAAAAAAGATTGTAAAACTGTATTTCCATGTCTTTTTAAAAGACAGTAATGTGTCGTAGGCTTTAATCTAAAAAATCAAAACTTTAAACCTTCTTTTGCAGTTTTGAAGATTTTAGGTACACTCACTTCGTAGCAAGAGTCGGCAGAATGAAATTAAACCTCAAAATGCTTGTAAAATTACGTTTACTATTACATACCGTGTGCAATTCATTGCATGGATCTAAGGCTTTTTATTTGATTATAATCTCTTGGCAATATTAGAATGTTTACTAATTCACTAGGCCTACTAGAGAACGGATTTTCATGTATATACATAGAGTGAGTTACGTAACTTCAGCATCTCCTGTAATTTTTGATCGGTTGAAGTTATTGCAACGCAGTTTTCACGGAAACGCATGACGGATTGGGGCTAATTGAACGGTGTAATCGTTTCTATTTTATCACTTGTATATTACGAGATATTGAGATAACTTTGCTTTTTCAAATGGCGCTTACATTACGAGATATTGAGGTAACTTTGCTTTTTCAAACGTAACTATACATGTTTTAGTCTATCATGACGAGCGTAAAAATACGAATCCAATGATATACATATTGTTCTATGTTAGATAAGCATTATTTTTTTGGTAATTTCGATTGTTTGCGACTAATGTATAACTGATATTGTAACGCCCCGAGCGCGCTTAGCAGGGAGAGCGCTGCATGACTGTTGCATTCAAAATATCCGTTAAATACTAGTCGCACAAAAATCGAAATTACGCAAAAAATACTTATCGAACAGAATATAACAATGCGTATATCATTGGATTCGTCTTTTTTATGCTCGGTATGACATGCTAAAAATTGTGTGTAGTTCCTTTTGCAAAAGAAGCAAAGTTACCTCAATATCTCGTAAAAATGCACATGATAAAATGGAATCGAATACATGCTCCATTCGCTCGTGCGTTTCCATGAAAATTGCATTACAATAACTTCAACCATTGGAAATTACAGGAGGTGCTAAAGTTACGTGTCTCCCACTGTATGTTTAGAGGAACAAGATACCTGTATTCAATAATATATTTTAATTTACAAGAAATTTTGAACGAATCAGAACAATTTTTATCTTACATATTATGGGGTATGTATTTTTACATACATTGTATTTTCATATTACTACTTATTTACATATGTTATACAGTACTATTTATACGTTGAAACGGAATATTTCTGATGCGAATTCGCAATATATGTTACTGTACGCTAATCATCGTTCCCTCATAGCAATGTGATTTTATGACCACCGTTCATAATTCATGAATTGTTAAACCTATTCCCCCCTCCCAACCGGCAAACGTAGTTCTAGGTATCAACTGATTTCACAGCAGGGCTTGTAGTGTTCCCGCGCAGACAATGGCAAGATTTTCGACACTAGCTTGTCACCATGTACGAATTCAGCCGCAGTCTCGAAGAGAATTCTAGCGCCAGACTGCTCTGATCGGTAGCTTTCCATGGTCTATCCAATCAATCCCACGCGAATGCCGTAGTAGTACCCTAACAAACGGGCCACGGAACGCGCGCGATCTTTCGTTCTCCCTCCTTGCCCTTTCCTCCGCCTTACTTACACACACACACACTCCAATGTACTACACTACCACAATACCCGAAGACTGGTGGACAATGTGGTCAGGTTTTATAAACCCCATGCAAAATTCGATCAAAAAAAAAACTGACCATTGTCTTAATGCGTTGTTGGAGTTTAGGATCGATGATCTCTTTTACCACTCCCTACAATCTCTGGCTACACAGTTCTACTTTTCACTGGAGTACCGGCTCTTCGTAAACATTGTGTATACTACGATGTATATACCAAATTTCTTTCAGGCAGGTTTCTGACGGCAGGTTTTTCCCCCTTCAGGGGTTTTTTCCTGAGCCGTACCTTATGGTCTCTTTTCCGCGGCTTTGATGCGATGGAGAGACCATTTGGGGTGAATACCAGAATTCGAAAGATTAGAACGCGAAAGGATGTAGGTATTGTAATGGCTTAAAGGCCTTCGGCCTAGCCACATAGGATCAAGTAAGCTAATTTGTTTGTAATAATTACCTATTAAATAAAAAAATAAATAAATTTCTTTCAGACACTCTGAATGCACGTCGGCGACGTTCTGTGCTCGGAAAATAGTTATCTAGAGGATTTTAAACAATATTACAAATATATATATATATATATATATATATATATATATATATATATATATATATGTGTGTGTGTGTGTGTGTGTGTCACTTATATATACATTTATATATAAGTGATTCATGTGAAAAATAAATGCTCCGTACGAATATATTTTTTTCCTTCTTTTATTACAATAAATTTCGTTTCCTAGTGACGATAGTTGAGGGCTCTTTCGAAGTTGTGTTCTAAAACGAAACTATTTTTAATTGTAAAACAATGATTTGCCAAAAAGGGAATATTCGTTAGGGTTCAACTAGAGGTATTTATTACAATATCTCGTCTGTCCCCTTACCTGTGGTAATGGAACCTTATCGGTGAAATGAAGAGGACCCGCAGATATATTTCCTCTACATCGATGACAGAGTTCCCGCAATGCGAAATCCAATATTCTGTTGAAGTCTCCAGATTCCCATGACGGTATATGTGAAAAGTTCGGCTGCTTTCCTTCGAAGTTCCCAGATTTCCATGATGTTCCGGATAAACTTAAATACGACGCATTTCTATCCGATGAGCGATGCCGTAGAGACCTCTTCCATTCTGCCTCGAAAGCTAGCCGGCGTTGTCTCATTTTCCACAACTGTTTTGAACAAAGATAAAACTCTAAGAATTCCCATTCTTTCCTTGAATTTTAAAAATTTATACAAGGTATGATAGAAAATTTGCAATTTCTTCAACACCCTGAATCAAATTACAATATGGTTGTCATTCGTTGTCACGTGGTAACGCCACTATCGTAACCCAAGCAACAGCAAATCAGAAGCTTCAGCATACTCAGTGTTGCCACCTCAATTTATAGAATAAATGAATCACATTGCTCGAATGTCTCAATTGATCAGTTACCATCATTATGAGTGTCGAGAGTGAGATTCATTGTAATAAAATGGTTTGCTCAATGTGTTGCTTGAGCGAGAGCTGTGAGAAACGTGTGATTTTTTTAAAATTTAATCGTAGAGCCATATCCAGGGGCGAAGGCTTAATTGAGGCCCGAATTTTTTCTCATTCAAAATGAATACGAAATGTATTTCCTTCTAAATCAAATTAAGTTATTTCTGTTGCAAGGAGAATTGTCTTCTGTTGATGTATTGGCAGAGAGGCGTAACTTTTGCTTGAAATACTCCCCCCCCCCCGGAGCTGTCATAGGCCTCTCGTTTTCTCTGTTCGTCCCTAGCCATGATGGAAAGATATACCGTTACCCTTACGACGAAGAAAGATATAAGTTAGCCCGGTGCTCCGATTTTTGTTCGTTTTGAGCAGTACCAGTTTGCGACACGAACCATGTGATGGTGTATGAGCGTTTCAGAAAATGTGTACTTTTGAGCTGATTATCACAGAACTCTGTTGAGTTTTCGCGGAATTTTATATGACATTATTCAAAGCACGCATACTCTTAAAAATTAGAATTTGAACAAACTGCCGCTAATGTAAATGTTAATGACGTCAGAGACAAGTCAAAAAAATACTTTTTTGTAATTTTCTAAAACACAAATCAATAGAGCAAAATGGGGCTTATGTCATCTCTTTGAGTACATTTAGCACTATCCCTACCAATCGGTTAAAAAAATTGGAGCCGTTTTCGAGAAAATCTTGTTTTTGTTATTTTTTATATTGCACGCAATATTGCTCGGAAAGTACTAAACTTTTCAAAAAATACACAAGACCTTAAGGAAAGAACTCGCTATGAAGAAAATATCGTATTTGGAGGAAAAACCTCTATCTTAAATTTTGTAGTTGTAGGAAGACCCCCTAAAAAGTTCACAATTATGCAATTTTCGAAAATTGAGAGTTGACCGTGAAAATCGGACCAATGTCTCCTTTATAAGTACATTTTACTCTGTTTTTATAAAAAAAATTAAAACAAACATTTGGAGCAATTTTTGAGAAAATTTTGAAAACGTCCCCAGGGCATCTTGTAAAGTACCCCCTGGATTTATGCACTTTTTCGTTATCAGGGCTCTGTAATAAGAGTTTTACTATCGAAAATTTGCCGGTTTTTTGCACAGCATTACATAACTTTTTTTTTTCTGCGGTAGCGAGAAAGCAAAAACTGTAGTTTTTGAAGAAAAGTTTTTAGTAAGAAAATATATATGTATATCTTCAGTTTTGTGCTAGTAGGAATACGCCGAAAAACTTTTGAACTTTTGCAATTTTCAAAATTTTCAATTTTCAATTTTCAATTTTCAAAGCTCAACGAAACTGAGGTCTGCACCAATTATGCGTTCTTTATTCGATCCGAGAAAAAAAATCAACCGAACATTTGGACCATTTTCGAGGAAAATTTTTAGAAAATGTTGAGGTTTCTTGTAAAGTATGTAGTATGTCGTGACATCATATATAGAATCTCACGGAGCCCCCTCTCTTTGAAAACTCAACTGCTGACAATTCCTTAGAAAGTTTAATTAGATTGTAATGCAGCACACACTTACCTGCCACACCATCACAACCAAGAACAATAGCAACACCACACGCTTTGTATCGAGAGTCGGGAAAAGTTGTAAGAAATATGACCCGAAATATAAAGAAGCGTATTTAAGACTTGATATTATGGTTAAAATGCCATTGAAAATGCTAGTAATTGCACTGAATACAAAATTGAAGCAACTCAGAATCATTATGAATGTACCGCTTATAAAAGATAATACAATGCTGAACATTCCAAATGCAGCATCGAATATATGACCGAATGAGTTGAGTACATAAATTAAAATACTGAAAGTAGTCTCATATACGAAAGCGGTTCCAGCTAGGATAATGGAGTACACTGCATTTGGAAGACTCAAAGTTAAATCCCACACACTCTCCATTCTGGGCGAGAGTTGATCGACACTATAACGTAAGCACCACAACGACCTATGTTCACGATGGCTTTACTGAACAAATCACAAGGAGCTTGAATGCGAAACTGAACAGATGCAATACGAGTACAAAACTAGTGCACATTAACAGTGTGATCAATATTACTGAGTCGCCTTCAATCACAAAAGTACAAGTAAGTGTTTTTTGCGATAAGGTGGCTGGGAGTAGCCTGGATACTATTCTCCGACGACAGAGCACCTGCAAGATTCACCGATAAGATAAAATTAGATGAAGTCCGGGGGTTCCCCCCACGCCTTCAATCGGACATTCTGCAAAACACTCGCAAATGTTATCGAACATTACTTCTTAGATACTCGAGATTGCTTGTTGACAACCGAAAAAGGCAAGTGAGCTGGGTTGAAAAGACGCATCAGTTTCTCGATTTTTTTGTTCTGAAGTTGGTTTTCCTGTAACGATCTGCTGCGTCGGCACATTGACATCAAGACATGAAAAAGGTCGAAGTTTCACGAAACTGAGTGGAGAAATTGATGATCTTGTCACTCGGGTGTACTACGTATAAAATGTATTTCAGCTAAGAACATTCCCAACAAAGAACACCCAAACCAACATGTAAATCATACATTTGTTTAGAGACGTTTTGTTAATGTTTAAATTGAATCAGGTGTAAATCCTGATTGAAACTCTCTATTTTATACCATCATTTCTAGAGTCAAATACTCATTTGAAATTCTCATATTATTGCTTCAAGCGGTAATTAAAAATGTAACTTCATTTTATCATATATGTTTAATTCCATAAATCAATGATGGTAAAGATGAACGTGCGTGCATATATGCAGTTGCAGCGTTCACGCTCGGCGTTTGAATGTACCAGAAAAACGAACTTAATCGGTATTGGTCACAAAAAAGTTGTTGTTGTTAGCGAACGCCCCTTGGCATGTTCGCCATTTGATGACGCGCCGACCAGTGTAGACGGGCAGACTTTCCCCTCAGCTTGTAGGGATCCGCACGCCCACAATGGTCAAGCGCGTAAGTGGCGAATCACTGTTGCTCGTTTAGCGTTACCCAGGGGACACGTGTGGGAGACCACGGACGCGAACAACTAAACCCCACTGTGAATTGTTATTATTATTATTGTTATTATTAATGGATTAGGAGGTGATAGGATATTGATGAACGGTGATAGTGGACTTTTTGAACCACCTCAGCATTCGCCTTATGACCGAGGGAAACCACGAAAACCCCGGCGAGGATGGCGAGCACGGGAATCGACACCCCCCCTCCCTATTGCGAAGTCGGCGCGCTATGCACTGTGCGTTGTTGGTGAAAGCCGTAGTGTACATTCAACTGCCGACGTTTCTCGTGCATAAAACCTCCCCACTTCTTCTTCCACCGTGATCCCACCATGATCCCATCACCTTGGTTGAATCTTCAACATAGCGTCGTTGACCGGCAGATCCTAGGATTTGTGGTGTTTTTTCGACACCACATAGCTAGATAGGTGGGTCAAATTGAACCAGTGTCTGGCGGATAAGTCTAGTGTCTCGCTGCTCTTATCTGTAGTTTTCCGTGCTTTCACCGACTAATACCAGGTGAATGCTGGGAAATACTCTAACAAACAGGTATGTACCGCTCTTGCCACACTCCATCTTGTCTCCTCCTCCGCCTTTTATTTACACACATTGGCACTTATGAGATATGCGATACATACAGTAACACATCGCTCCGGCATGGAGATACCTGGAAAGGGAAACCCGCAAGCTATATAAATCCCCGCTGGATTTCACATCCCAACAGGCAGGAACTCCGACACTTTCTACGAATACCATGTACCAAACTTACGGGATCAATAATATAAGTAGTAGTGGTAATAAGGGGTAAACACGCCAGGAATACACACTAGGATTAGTGGTAGAAGAATATTGAAGTGCAAGAATAGCATAGCCAACTTTACTCATTTCATAATATTCACGTAATGATTATTAAAATTTTATAATTCCATTTATTAAATAAAAGAGCGTGAACTCAAAGATAATGCCTAAATTAAGTTGAAAAGCAACAAATTGGCTTCCTTCATTTTTTTATTCAACGAATATTTACAATCTATTTCAAATTTGAAATAATAAGTAAATACTATAAAAGTGAGTAAGAATATCAAATTCAATAAAATTAAGAAAGTCACCCATTGGTAATTTTTTGGGGATCCTTTTCAAATCTATCAGAAAAAGATTATTAAAATATTACAATGAAGGGTTACGAGGATTAAGAATATATGAAAATTTTAGAGCAACATAAGAAAACATATAAATGTTAATTATTAAAACGAATGGAGATATGAAGAGTGGAAGTTCTATTCAGTCAAGAAATTCCTTTGCTATTGTCAAGTATGTTTGGGATGCACTTCCAGAAGTTGGTGATATTTTGAAGTAATTTCTTGTAACTTTTCTTGAAATGTTGTTGAGTTGAGGTCTCTGTGAAGTGCATCATTTGTTATAAACCAGGGCGCAGATGAAATTCTTCTTAAAAGTTTTGGCTGAAATCTTTGTAGAATTGACAAATTAGTTATGCTGGCAGTGCCCCACATCTGAATTACGTATGTCTATACAGGAACTACAATGCTTTAATAAATTATTAATTTATTAAGCGATAATTTTGATTTGTGTCCAATAAGCCAGAAGAATTTTCTTTTTTATAACTGCAACTGGTGTTTTTTGTTTGAATGTGTTTTTTCAATATTTTCCCTTCATTTGTGTCAATCGTGTCATGGTCTCCGAGCTGTGAGGACGTATTTCCTAAGCGCTCCGAGGATCACCGCAGGTAGTTGTCAGTGAGCGGCGCAGCAGGTAGTTTTGTTCAGTAATACGATCGTAAGTGAAGAGCACCGCACACATCGCCAGTGTCTGCTTGGTATAAGCTAAGTATAACCACAATCTTCGCTAATTTTATAATATATTGTTAATACTTTTAGTTTTCCCTAAAAGTAATTTTCATAAAAGTAATTTCGTTTTACCCTAATTTTTAACATCATGGCCACACGCAACGCTAAAGCGAATGACGCTGTCTCTGCTTCGCTTATTGAAAGCATCCTGACATCGGATGTTTTCATAAGCAAAATTGCACAGGTTATTTCTGAAGCAGTGGAAAAGAAATTGGAGGTGTTAGTTTCTCGTTACGAAGAGAAACTATTAGAGACAACTAAGGAGACCGATGATCTCAAACTTCAACTGGAGGAGCGGACTGACGAGCTTGAGCTGTACCAGCGATGAAACTCCCTAAGGATCTTTGGGGAACCCGAGCGTGATGGCGAGGACACCGACTGCATTGCAATCAATGTTGCCAAAAAGATACGTGCCCAATTAGACCTAAGCGATATTGATCGCAGTCATCGAGTTGGCCGGAAAACGAATGGCGGTACTCGACCTATAATTGTAAAATTCATCAGTTATAGGAAGCGCCGGGAAATGTTTTCATCAAAAAGAAATCTGAAGAAAACGGGTATCACAATTCGGGAGGACCTGACGAGGATGCGGCTGGAAGTGTTAAAAAAGGCTGTGGAACGTTTCGGCCAACAGAATGTTTGGACAACAGATGGTGTCGTCATCGTAAAGGTGAGAAATTCCAAAGTTCGCGCCAGAACTATAGCAGAACTGGATAGTATACATAACTAGAAGCAAAGACTATGTACTATTTTTCGTTCTTAAAACAAAAATATTTTTAATTATAATTTTTTAATTTTTTTCGTCTTTTGCTAATTTTTATAGTGCTATTGAATTACTATTACTATTATTAATATTATCCAAATTTTTGCTATTAACACTTTTACTTCTAATTTATTATTACTAATATTATAATTATATTATTTTATATTACATTTTAATTATATTATTTGTTTCACTAGTGTCCTTATTCTTATAATTATAGTTAACTATTATCCTAGAATATTTATTAGTTATAAGAAATTTATAATAATTAGACTAATTCTACGTAGTTAGTGCCCCACGTGTGATTGTAAGCAACTTATTTAACTCAAATTCCTTTCTGCTTATTGCTTTTGATTTTTTTCCAACGCGGATATCTTCATAAATGTGGCAACGTAGCTAACACCGTCTTTTCCTCAATACACGCGTTCCAGGAATTCTGTACCTGTGTTTAGTGCTAATCCGGAAGTGGAGAGGATACTGACTCACCCCAGCCCCGTGGAAAGTCCCATACCCGCTCGAAGTAGCCCTGCAACCCTCCAGGATTTACAAATTTCTTTGTCTCAGTTCCCTCGTGACTTGTCTGTTTTCCACGTAAATGCCCAATCACTTAAGCAGCATTACTCTGAAATTTCAAATATTATAACTGAAACGAAACCAGACCTGTTATTAATAAGCGAAACATGACTAAAATCTACAATAAAATCAGGACTCGTATCGGTATCCAATTATAAACTCCTTCGGAATGATAGGTCGGTAATTAAAAGCAATTTAAAAGAAAAGACGGGTGGAGGGGTCGCATTATTTGTTCGCAATGACATTAAGGTTAAAGTAGTCGCTCACTCCACATTCTCCTTACCTGGCATGGAATATATGTTTGCAGAAATCCAAATTGGAATGAAACATTTACTTGTTGCTGTTGTTTACTGGCCCCCGAAAACGAGAGTTTTATCCGAATTAGAGATCCCCCTTTCGCAGTTCGCAAGTAAATATCAGGATATCACAATCATGGGTGATTTCAATTGCGATCTGAAGGTGCCGCTCACAAACTCGCCCGAAAAGTTTATTGATACTTTTAATTCATACAATTTAAAAATATTAGAATTTGGCCCGACTCACTTAGCATTAGGAGCAGAAACATGGATAGATCACGCGATTGTGTCAGACACTTCGAAAGTATTAATGTACGGTCAGATGTCTATTTCGGGAGTATCAAAGCATGATTTGCTATTTATGGTGTACTCTATAAAATGTCCTAAATATAAGCAAAAAATTATCCTCCACCGTGACTACAAAAATATTAATTCTGAGGCTATGTTCGACGACAGTGCCAAAGCTCCTTGGCATGACGTTTATAATTAAACATCTCTTAATAGTAAAGTAGAAGTCTTCAACGAAATTACATCTAACCTTTTCGATAAACATGCACCATGGAAAACGCGACGTGTGACACGTCCCGCGGCCCCATGGCTTACAAATACATTAAAGCAATTCATGCAGGAACGCGACTCAGCTTACCATCGCTTCAAGTGTAATAAAACCTCTGAAAATAAAAGAGAGTACAAAAAGTTACGAAAGTCTGTAAAACAAAAAATTAGAAACGCAAAAATTCGATATTATCATGATGTCTTTAAAGTCAATACAAACACAAAAGACGTTTGGAACAAACTGAGAGACCTCGGAATCACGAAAGCGAATTCTTCTGAAATTTCTATCGATATGCCCTTGAATGATATTGACTACTTTGTAAATGTTTCAAAACCAATACCATCTTCTGTCAAGCGTAATACATTACAGAGACTTTTAAGTAACTCACCTGCTATCAGGGATAAATTTTATTTCCATAACGTTGATCATCAAGAAGTTAGTAAAATTGTTCTTTCACTAAAATCAAATGCAAATGGCTCCGATGGTATCACAGCCAAACAATTGAGATTTGTTTTACCATTTGCCCTTCCGGCGCTCTCGCATTTAATTAATTACTCATTAACAACGGGAACCTTTCCTCAAGCGTGGAAGCTTGCACATATTCGCCCCATGCCAAAATCTGAACTGACCTCGGCGTCTTGCAATTATCGCCCAATTAGCATATTGCCGACAGTGTCTAAAGTTCTGGAAAAATTTTTTTCGAAAACAGATTGTAAAATACGTATCCGACTCAGATCTGCTCGATAACTTTCAATCCGGCTTTAGAGGAGGTAGAAGCACACAAACCGCTTTATTGAAAGTAACTGAAGACATACGAAAAGCGCTAGATGATGGGCTCGTAACAGTATTAACTCTTTTAGATTTTAGTAAAGCATTCGACTCTGTAGATTATGACATCCTAATAGCGAAGTGCAAAAATCTAAGTTTTTCTGATTCCACCATCTCTTGGATTGCAAGCTATCTGTACAATAGGCAACAAATTGTAGTAGTTGACGATCTGCACTCCAATCCAAAACCTCTCCACCGAGGAGTACCTCAGGGATCCGTGTTAGGGCCACTGTTCTTCTTAATTTACATGAATGACCTATCAATCGAACTTACGGAATGTAGTCATCATATGTACGCGGATGACCTGCAAATTTATATCTCCGGAAAACCATCACAGGTAGAAATGCTAATAAATAAATTAAATAATGGACTCTCATCTGTAGTCAAATGGTCAATGAGAAACGGACTCAATTTAAATCCTACAAAATCACAAACCATCATAATTGGCTCTTCTCAAATGCATAAGAAACTTGAAGGTTCATATGTTCCTGATGTGCTTATAAACAATGTCGTAGTACAAGTCAAAAACTTGGGCTTAATACTTGATGATCATCTAAGTTGGGAATATCAGGTCCGAAATGTCTGTCGGAAAGTTTATGTATTCCAAAAAGCAAAACCAGCTTCTACAATAAATCGTTCGCAATTACTGTAGCCCGGGAATGGAATAAATTGCCTCCCAATATTAAAAACTCCTCTTCATTAACATCTTTTAAGAAGCACCTGCATGATTTTTTTACAAAGTAAAATACACCATTTTGCAATTTAAATCACCGTAGATTACGGGTCAAATAAAAACTATTCCTTAGGAGTGTGAAGATTAATATGTTTTAGAAATAACATTAATTTTTCTTTCGAAAAAAAAAGGTTACTTTCTTGCGACCTGTTTGATACTGCCGGAACTGTACTTTTATCCGTAGGAGCAGAGGCGGTTTTAAACAAGAAAACCACACTTTGCAGCATGGTCCGCAGCTGAGAATACCAGCCCAAAGACCCGTTACTTCATGTTAGCTTAGTTTCCATTGTATTAGGACGCAGTCTGCCTGGTGGGTTTTTCCCCGACTAGCGGGTTTTCCTCCAGGATCGAGCGGCGGGTGATGGTGTCTTTCTGTATTGATAGATCACAGTCGCTCGGGGTGAATACCAAGCTGCCGCGTAGCGCGCAGATATTTAAAGCACATAATCTTAATTAATTCAAATTGTGTTTTCAATCTCAGACTTAATTTTAAAATTATTTCAAAATTATTATTGTAACATTTTATCCATTTAACCTCTGATGTTGTCTATTTATAAGTTGCTTTTAATAACATTTGCTTTCCACTAACTACTTACAACTTGTAGATTACATTACATTTAAATTTTTAGATAACATTACTTTTTAGTACTTTTACTATTTAATACTTTACTCTGTATATTTGTGACATGTGGTCAGCGGGCCTGATGGCCCGAGCCTCGCCATATTAATAAAGGCATATTATTATTATTATTATTATTATTATTATTATTATTATTATTATTATATTATTTGAGGCATCTTTCCCTAAAGCTGGTGGTAATATTAAGAGTGCGCGAACAATGTAAAGAAAACCTTTACATACATGAAATGCTATTGTTAAAATATTTCAAAAAGTAAAAATGTATATTCGTTGCAAGTAACATGATTGTTACGAGCAATATCGGAGGTCCATAAGGATAACTGACAAGTTATATATATTTGTTAAGAAGTTATAGAGTTTTGTTTCTGTGTGACGAGTAGGAAACAAGATCAGTTTTAAAGAAATCAAAAAAGAGATTACTGTGTGACTGACAAAGATAGACGGAGAGAAAAAACCGGGTGAGAGAGGGAGGGAGATCAGGACGTCTGCCAAATTCTAGCCTAGTTCACATACATATAATCTGGCTAGTTCACATATACTGGCCAGGAGCGAAGAAACTCGTAAATTGGGTGTTTTTAACATGTTACAATTCGTAACAACGTTCTATTAAACAGCCACAATTGCGTCAAACATTTGGCGTAATCCTTTAATCTGAAGTCATTGCTTTCTATCCTTCCCGTCAGGGGCTCGGCGCCGTTAGATCTCGGATTCCCACAGTCACCCATCCAGTCCTGACTTGGCACCGAATGACTTCGTTTTATTCCCGTACGTAAAAAACAAACTGAGAGGTCAACTTTCTCGACACCTGAAGAAGCGGTTGCTGCATTCAGAATGCATGTTTTGGAGATACCTCATTCAGAGTGGCAAAAGTGCTTCGACAATTGGTTCAAACGCATGCAAAAGTGTATAGATCTTCATGGGGAATATTATATTAATAATAATATATTATGTCGGCCCCGTGGCGCAGACGGTTGCGGTAGCCGTCGTCTGCGCCGAGGAGTCTGCAGGTTCGAGTCCTGCGTAGACATGGTCATATTTGTGATTGTCCCTTCACCTATCATCATCAACCTATCATCTCATAAGTCACACTACAAGGCATAACAACCTTGTTGTAATCCAAGGATACAGCTGAAAAGCTGATCCTAGAAAAATTACACAAGTTAATCGTGTAGCGTGGTCAGTAATGGCCTATACGCCAATAATATTAATAATATATATTATAATAATATAATGATATATATATATATATATATATATATATATATATATATATAATTTTATAACATGTTACAATTCGCATCAACGTTCTAATAAACAGCCACAATTGCGTCGAACATTAGCAGTAATCCTTTTTGTAACATTTGTAGTTATATATATACAAACACACACACGGGTTGGAGCAGAAGTCAAGCCAACTATATATTTTTCTACAAGGAATATTATGGTATCACAGTTGTATTTGTCGCGTTAAAGAAATGCAGATGTACTAGTAGATATCACTACAGTAGGTTCTTTGAGTGCCTCTACCACAGGGAGCGGTGTGAAATCAGTTATCTACCACCGTAGATAAATGTAATCCTTTCAAGCAACGCTCGTACATCAAGCCAGCTGTTCTCCGTGGAAGAAATGCTCTAGGTTGTCACAGTAAATTTGTGAAAGCTGTTCGGAATAATGACCTTCCAATCCGAACAGTGGCGAGATAGCCAGAAGGATTTCAGCGAAGACGCGCAGCAACCTGTGATCAGCAACGCAGCGGAACATATTACGAATTTAGCGATAGGTGAAAAATAATTATCGTGTTGCATCTACCAGCATATTATTTAAATTATTTATTTTTCGCAATTTGTGTTGTATTAATATTTACCAAACTTTGAGAAAATACTGCGACAAGCCTGTCAAAATTTCTTCTTTTTTTCACTACTTTTTCTGGAATCGATACGGTTACACGTCTGTGAATATCCTTTTTTTAGTATAATTTATACACTCCACATGAAATCTATTTTTGAATTCACCCTCCATAACCCATTGCTACACATACAAGTTGCCCGCCTCAAATACCTATTCACTAACACTCAGAATATGCAAACAGGACAAAAATTAATAAATAAAAATTTTACATATGATCATTCATTGTCTCTCTAAATGTTAGCTGGTTGGAGTAATTAGACACAGTAATTGCTTGCAATATGCTTTTCAGCACTTCCTTTAAAGGCCTTTGAAAGAACACAAACATCATTAATGCAAAAACAATTTACCCATGGCAGTGAAATATTGAATTAACATGGCAGGGACACAATTTGCACAGGGTTATTTGTAAATTAGTTGCAAATAATCTTTATTTACAATGTAAAAAAGATACAATGGCTATAAAAAACAGAAAATAAAGCAATGTACTGACTTTAGCTACAATACTTCTACATATTCAAAAAACTAAAATTACATACAGAAAAAAAATTGTTATAAAAAGTTTATTCAATCTCCTGAGCAATCACGTCACAAAAACTCTAAAACAAAAAAAATACTTTTTGTTATGTGAGTGTTCAGAAGTTTGAATGAACTTTTTATGATCTCAAAACAGTCTGTTGTTAAAAACTCTGTGGCCAAATTCAATTAATAATAAAAAGAAATATATGTTAGAGTGCCTCTTTCAGAAAACAAACGTTTATTGACTCAAAAAAAACGGTACAAATAAAACTAAAACGATGATCATCCCGGATCCACCAGGTGAGCGGACCACGGACGCGCAGCGATAAGGCAGGGGCGGGCGTTTGCGAAGGCCCAGTCAAAGGCGTGTCGGAGAGACATGGCGACGAAGCAACGGGCATGCGAGAGGACCACAGTCGCGCAGCGATAAGCCAGGCGTGGGCGTCGGCGAAGGATCAGCCGAGGGCGTGTCCGGGTGTCATGGCGACGAAACAACGGGCAGGTGAGCGGACCACGGACGCGCATCGATAAGGCAGGCGCGGGCGTCTGCGAAGGATCAGCCGAGGGCGTGTCGGAGTAACATGGCGACGAAGCAGCGGGCAGGTGAGCGGACCACGGACGCGCAGCGATAAGGCAGGCGCGGGCGTCTGCGAAGGCACAGTCGAGGGCGTGTCGGAGTGACATGGCGACGAAGCAGCGGGCAGGTGAGCGGACCACAGACGCGCAGCGATAAGGCAGGCGCGGGCGTCTGCGAAGGCACAGTCGAGGGCGTGTCGGAGTGACATGGCGACGAAACAACGGGCAGGTGAGCGGACCACGGACGCTTAGCGATAAGGCAGACGCGGACGTCTGCGAAGGATCAGCCGAGGGCGTGTCGGGGTGTCATGGCGACGAAGCAGCTGGCAGGCGAGCGGACCACGGTCGCGCAGCAATAAGGCAGGCGCGGGCGTCTGCGAAGGATCAGCTGAGGGCGTGTCGGGGTTTTATGGCGACGAAGCATCTGGCAGACGAGCGGACCCCGGTCGCGCAGCGATAAGGCAGGCGCGGGCGTCTGTGAAGGCACAGTCGAGGGCGTGTCGGAGTGACATGGCGACGAAGCAGCGGGCAGGTGAGCGGACCACAGACGCGCAGCGATAAGGCAGGCGCGGGCGTCTGCGAAGGCACAGTCGAGGGCGTGTCGGAGTGACATGGCGACGAAGCAGCGGGCAGGTGAGCGGACCACAGACGCGCAGCGATAAGGCAGGCGCGGGCGTCTGCGAAGGCACAGTCGAGGGCGTGTCGGAGTGACATGGCGACGAAACAACGGGCAGGTGAGCGGACCACGGACGCTTAGCGATAAGGCAGACGCGGACGTCTGCGAAGGATCAGCCGAGGGCGTATCGGGGTGTCATGGCGACGAAGCAGCTGGCAGGCGAGCGGACCACGGTCGCGCAGCAATAAGGCAGGCGCGGGCGTCTGCGAAGGATCAGCTGAGGGCGTGTCGGGGTTTTATGGCGACGAAGCATCTGGCAGACGAGCGGACCCCGGTCGCGCAGCGATAAGGCAGGCGCGGGCGTCTGCGAAGGCACAGTCGAGGGCGTGTCGGAGTGACATGGCGACGAAGCAGCGGGCAGGTGAGCGGACCACAGACGCGCAGCGATAAGGCAGGCGCGGGCGTCTGCGAAGGCACAGTCGAGGGCGTGTCGGAGTGGCATGGCGACGAAACAACGGGCAGGTGAGCGGACCACGGACGCTTAGCGATAAGGCAGACGCGGACGTCTGCGAAGGATCAGCCGAGGGCGTGTCGGGGTGTCATGGCGACGAAGCAGCTGGCAGGCGAGCGGACCACGGTCGCGCAGCAATAAGGCAGGCGCGGGCGTCTGCGAAGGATCAGCCGAGGGCGTGTCGGGGTTTTATGGCGACGAAGCATCTGGCAGACGAGCGGACCCCGGTCGCGCAGCGATAAGGTGGCGCGGGCGTCTGCGAAGGCCCAGTCGAGGGCGTGTTGGGGTGTCATGGCGACGAAGCAGCGGACAAGCGAGCGGACCACGGTCGCGCAGCGATAAGGCAGGCGCGGGCGTCTGCGAAGGATCAGCCGAGGGCGTGTCGGAGTAACATGGCGACGAAGCAGCGGGCAGGTGAGCGGACGACGGACGCGCAGCGATAAGGCAGGCGTGGGCGTCTGCGAAGGATCAGCCGAGGGCGTGTCGGAGTAACATGGCGACGAAGCAGCGGGCAGGTGAGCGGACCACAGACGCGCAGCGATAAGGCAGGCGCGGTCGTCTGCGAAGTCCCAGTCGAGGGCGTCTCGGGGTCTCATGGCGACGAAGCAGCGGGCAGGCGAGCGGACCACGGTCGCGCAGCGATAAGGCAGGCGTGGGCGTCTGCGAAGGATCAGCCGAGGGCGTGTCGGAGTGACATGGCGACGAAACAACGGGCAGGTGAGCGGACCACGGACGCGCTGGGATAAGGCAGGCGCGGGCGTCTGCGAAGGATCAGCCGAGGGCGTGTCGGAGTAACATGGCGACGAAGCAGCGGGCAGGTGAGCGGACGACGGACGCGCAGCGATAAGGCAGGCGTGGGCGTCTGCGAAGGAGCAGCCGAGGGCGTGTCGGAGTAACATGGCGACGAAGCAGCGGGCAGGTGAGCGGACCACGGTCGCGCAGCGATAAGGCAGGCGCGGTCGTCTGCGAAGTCCCAGTCGAGGGCGTCTCGGGGTCTCATGGCGACGAAGCAGCGGGCAGGCGAGCGGACCACGGTCGCGCAGCGATAAGGCAGGCGTGGGCGTCTGCGAAGGATCAGCCGAGGGCGTGTCGGAGTGACATGGCGACGAAACAACGGGCAGGTGAGCGGACCACGGACGCGCTGGGATAAGGCAGGCGCGGGCGTCTGCCAAGGATCAGCCGAGGGCGTGTCGGGGTGTCATGGCGACGAAGCAGCTGGCAGGCGAGTGGACCACGGTCGCGCAGCGATAAGGCAAGCGTGGGCGTCTGCGAAGGATCAGCCGAGGGCGTGTCCGAGTGACATGGCGACGAAACAACGGGCAGGTGAGCGGACCACGGACGCGCTGGGATAAGGCAGGCGAGGGCGTCTGCCAAGGATCAGCCGAGGGCGTCTCGGGGTCTCATGGCGACGAAGCAGCTGGCAGGCGAGCGGACCACGGTCGCGCAGCGATAAGGCAGGCGTGGGCGTCTGCGAAGGATCAGCCGAGGGCGTGTCCGAGTGACATGGCGACGAAACAACGGGCAGGTGAGCGGATCACGGACGCGCTGGGATAAGGCAGGCGCGGGCGTCTGCCAAGGATCAGCCGAGGGCGTGTCGGGGTGTCATGGCAGCGGGCAGGCGCGCGGCGTCTGTTCGCCCAACACCACATTGACGCCATCTAGTATTTAGTCGGCAGGCCTAGTATCTAGGTTTGCCGGTTTGCCAAGGGCGCGCAGCGGTAAGGCAGGCGCGTGCTATGCTTGCGATGGCCAGTCGGGGTGTCTCAGCGGTGGGCAGGCGCTAGCAACCACGAAAGTGGTTGTCCAGCCCACACCTCCGCCCCAACCAATCAGCCCCCTTCGCTCTGTTTCTCCCGTATTTACATACACCACACACACACACATTTCACACCCACGCCGTAGTCGGTGGACTTTGGACGTAGTGTGAAACATTTGAAACTTGGATAATCGTATTCAATTATAGTCGAGCACGTAGCAGTCATCCACCTGCAGCTTACTCGGTAGTCTGAAACAGTGATAAATAATTCAGAGAACATATAAACATTTTCAAATTTGGGATACTTGTATAAGATTTTTGGAATTTGCCATGTACTAGTATTGGAGGAATTCTAGGTAGTAATCTAATGGTAAAATAATTCAGTGCAAATGTGAATTACAGTCACAAGAAATGATTGTTTCTGATTTGGTCTACCCCGATTAAATTCACATGATCAAATCCCCTCACAAATGTGCGCTGCTATTAAGAATGCAACATCGGTGTCAATGTTTTGAAAACATCGCCTTTTTTATAAATTCTTGTATTATAAAAACATCGATTTTTTAACATTGATGTTTTGAGGTCGATCTTTTTACGGTTAATATTTTATTTTGTACTGAAAAAAGATCCATCAAAAATAAAAAGGTGTTATAATTTTCAGATATTCTTAAACTGAACATTCCTTCTATCAATTAACATTGCTCGGAAATTATTAAGGTTGAAAAATAATCAAAATCGTGTATTCATTTTTGATAAATGAAGAGTATATTTTTTAATGATACAATCAAATGATGAAAGTTCTGTTAAATGTCTTGATATTTTGTCTAGTGTTTTGTCAATCAAATCTCAATAGATAATTAATAAACCCGGTCAGTCTCAATGAAATACCTCGACGTTAAAATTTCTAGAAGGATGACCTTGCTTCCCCCTCTCTAGCACAATAAACAGTTTCTGACAAAAGCTCGAAGCGAGCACTGCTGACAACATTTCAAATACATCTTCATTGACGCGAAATATAAAGTATTTTCTTTTGAAAACTTCTGTCCGTAATTTTCTCCAAAAAAATTCTAAAGAAATTACCGAAGCAGGCGAAGATCCATCACAGGAGATACCTCGAACTCCTGAGAAAGTTAGTACGCAAATTATTGCGAAAGTTGCGAAGGCATGACTGATTCTCCAAAGATTGGCATTACTGCAGAAAACCTAGTGACCGATTTCGTAACTAATACCCCCACTCTATCGTCATTTCTTCAATCCATCGTTCAAGAAAAGTTGCGCGAGTAATAACAGTTTTGGGACGATGTTTAACATATATGTTTTAATTTGAACATATATGTTACATCACTGTTAAGAAATATCGATGTCACATCACTGTCTGCTATACTTCTGATAAAATATCTTTTTGTAAATTTAAAACAATGCGCTCACCACAGAAGTAGATTTTGTAGTCCTGTTCTTACCTGCAGTATCAATGCCGAACACAGCGGTGATCATAAATTTAAAATTGCGCGTTATCACACGTAAGATAATGTATATTTCGATGTATTTACAGAGTCCGTTGACGTTTGATGAGCTGTTACGGTGTCATCCAATCGGGAACTGTAGATGTTATCCAAGATCCGAGCTGTAGGTCACTACTGTAGGTGTTATCCAAGCTCCCGATTGGATAACCCCGGAACAGCTGATTTAAGTCAACGGACACTATGTATAAATCAAAGAACAGTCTTTCGCTTACCTCTACTTTGAGGAATGACCGCACACAGCAAAAACGCCGGCTGCTATGACTGCCGCGATAGCACCCAGGTAGCCCGGAGTCAGGACCTCTCCTGGAGTCAATGCCAGTTCCTTGCCCTTGCTGTCCTCACTCTGCAAAGGAAGCACCCTTTTGGACCTTCTATTGCACTGTGAATGGACTTACAAATTTGGAGGTTACACAATTTGTCATTTACACGTCCTTCAAAATAAACGTTACGAGTTCTCGCGAAATATATGTATTCTTAACGACCGTTCACCGTTCAAATGCGAACGTTGTTTAGCATTTTACGGGTGTCGAGTAAAAATAGTACATTATGAAACGATGATGTAATGATGGGTATTAACACACGAATGTGATAGGAACGAGCGAGTATCGTAAACTTCATATGAGTGTACTTTTTCTACGACTTATGGTAACTTTTATACGTTCAGCTTTTACAATGAATAGTTTTATGGCCGTTGGCATGCAATATTCAGACAAGGTCACCTATCGGCAGCTCCCTACCCAGCCGCGGGTACTTTGGTTTACAACTGCGCTAGTCAAACAGGATGAAAGTGAAATTACGATCTAATTTATTTTCAATAATAGTTCACGTAAATAATTAATAAACGAAATTAAAACTGATTAAGTGTCAATATTTGGTTTGTTAACTTCCCTGTGATTGGTCAAAACCTGAATCATTATAAAATCTGTCTCGTAATGAGTATCATTATGCAATGAGTTGCAGCCATCAAAATGATAGAATGATAGTGGGAGTAGAAAAATAGTTTTTTACAACGACTAGCGTCCGTTATGATGCAATAGTGAGTAAAATTTAAGAAGTTATGCCCAAAGTTTCGATTTAAACGAAGGTAGTTCCGAACTGTGTTGGGAGATAATGCATTACATTTCCATAATGCACCTCTTCCTAATTATTCGCATTTATTTGACTAGAGTTCTCACCAACTACTGATCTGTATATATAATTATATTATACTAGTGGTCCCAACAATGTTTTGCTATTGCAATGTAATGGCGTTCTCCCGCTACTGGCCACGTGATTGTTAATCGTGTTTTACTCTTTCCTGTGCAAAAAGTTTCATAAATGAAAGACTTTCTCGCTATGGGTTTGTTCATTGTCCTGATTTGGACATGGTTATCGAGTATCGAATTGTTATCGATCTCCCTCAAGTTTGGGCATGCATTCACTATTACACTGTCATGGAGAAATTTGATTTACTTGTTCGAGATAACCTCCAAGTAATCATTCCGGCCGATATTTCACAATCGTTGGGGCAGAATATTGTGACGTCACGGATACTCACAGCGAACACAGACACAGAGCTTTCATATAACAAATATATTTATGTACAAAGAAAACAACAAATATTTACAATTAATTTCCTTCTTACACCCTAGCTCTGATAGACCAACTATCCCCTGATCGCGGGAGCGATCCAAACCCGATTGACGATCGGTTTCGATTGTGGCATTCGCCACTCCTAATTCTGAAGCGCGCACAAAGCTTAGCTTCCGTGACCGGATGTCACACTGGGACACAAAGTCCGTACTGGCGTACCAACTGATGGTTTGCCTCGATCGCAGAAGCGATCTTATCCGATTGAGAATCGGCGTGAATCGTGGCACTCAACCACTCCTCACCTCGGAGCACGCACACAGCATCGCTCCCACGTGACCGCAGTCACCCAAGGACACAAAGTCCTCCGCAGGCTCGTCAACTCGTGACTTGCCTCGCGAGCCGTGCCCGCCGCACCGTTGTGGCGCCAAGTTTTGCTACTGCACGAGGTTCTCCCACTGTCTCTAGAACCCACCCACTGGCTCTGTGCATTCCGTTATATAGACGAGGCTCACGTGACCTACTACGTCACGCCACCCCCACCGCTGTTCTAACAATTAAGGGTTTCTAAAGACCGGAAGACCCCAAAGCTTTGTGTCTCCCGTTTCCGCGTTCTTGCTTAACGGAAAAAACCTTCTATCCTTCCTGTGGCGAGGAGTTTCCTCTTACTAATCCCTTACCAAGCGTCCCCAAATAAATGCCACGAGGCACGCTGGCTAATACGTTACAATATGCAGCGAAGTCGCGCTTAATATTTGATGGGGGGGGCGGGTTGAGTGGAGCTTCTGTTCAGGGGCGCTTGAATCTGCATAAACGTATAAAATCATCATCAACGCACGTCGATGTGCGACAGGCATACGCACATTTTCATTATACTATACCTACATTCTTCGCACAATTGCAAGCAGAAAGCTTCATCACAATCGGATGAACGGTAGGGGAGCACATAAAATACGAACAAATATTGACTTTTATACATCACATTATTAAATATAATTACTACTTGCAGAGTTTTGCAATTAACTCGTGAGATTACACTGGCTAATTCTGGTTTAATAGCGATTCTATCCATCGCAGAAGCTCAAATGTGAATTACTAGCGCTGGGGTTCTCAATTCGATAATACGCGAAAGGGAGTAATTGTTGTCGAAGGTTCGGTTTGAAGTTCAGAGCCTGCGAAAAAACGTCTATTGACTGATCAGATCATATACACGAAGTTGAATAAATCAGTTCAACTGTTTTAAAAACTGCCAAAAGTCTTATCTAGGCTATCCAGGCCGAGCCGCGTCACTGTTTCGGCCAGCGTATTGCTCAAAAGGCAGTACTCTCTGAGGAAGGCCGCAATACGCTGGCCGAAACGTTAGCCACCATGTCAGTGGCGCGGCTCGTCCCGGATAGCCTAGACAACACAAACTCCGGCCGCGGAAACCTACGCAACCACTGCCAACAGTCGTTTATTGGCTGAACAGACTATATTCACGAAGTTGAGTTCAAGATTTTTCAAACCCGCCAAAAGCCGCCCACTGACTGAACAGATCATACACACGAAGCTGAATAAAGGCAGTCGGTTTCTTACCAGTAACACCTTAAAAATTGGGATGTCAGCGGCCATGCTGTTCACTCTCTGCAACACCTTCTCGACAATCGGCTTGGCCTGCAGTTGGATCTGGTTCCTCAGCTCCCGTTGCACGCGCGGCAGCACGAACCAGCTGGCGATCCTCCAGAGGAAGTCCCAGTCGCCCAGGCCTGTCAGATCCACCTCCAGCGGCCCCATCTCGCTCACTTCCAGACGGCGCAGCCTCACTCTGAACGGGGACTCCAGGACTAGTACCAGCCGCAGAATAACCGGCGACGCTGTAATCTGCGTACAGGGTTTGCATTGATTGAACGATGGAACGCCCACTGCTACGGTCACTTGTTGCAGTGAATGTTGTACAACCGAAGTAAATAAATAAATGATTGGCGGCGAGGCGCAGGCTATTTAGCCTGTCTTCCACCTGACTACTTTGAAAACAAGTTTTAATACAATAGTTAATGAAAAGAAGGTCATTCAAAGATAAATACGTACGCAATTTGGATAAGGTTTTTTTTCACATTGAAAAGAGGAATGTAAGCGAGGGAGAGATAGAAAAGGGAATACTCTCACAGTATTCGTAAGATTAAATTTATTTATTTATTTCAAGTTAGGGATGCATTAAAGTTAATTATAAATATATTAGAACAAACGCTAAGAGAATTTACTCAAATTTAGAGAAATTATATTTTCTGACTCAGCAAGTTAGGTACAGAAAGGATTGGAAGGATCTTGTGTAAGTCAGTGAAAGGTTAATAAGTACTACTAAACACATCACACAGAGGTTTCGAGGGAGCTAAGATTGCGTACGTATTATTGAATTACCCCTAAAGAAGACTAGAAATGGAGGGAATATCGTCAGCATATGAGCGAAAACACATCGAAAGAAGAGTTCAAGCCTTGAGAGAAATGGAAAACATTGGAAGATGATGTATCGTAATGTAACTTGTATTTCATAATAATAATAACAGTAATATTAACAATATTAATAATATGAGAATATATGATAAAACTACTCGGTTTTAAATTAAGAAAAAGGGGATTAAAAACGAGGTTACGATCAATGCAATTTTAGGAAAAGTTTTCAATTTAAACCTTGTAATAGAAAAGTAGAAATTATGAAAATTTAGGAACTGTTTACCAATTAGAATATTCCCAAGGCTTGAAAACACGACCCAACAACTCCCACCCGTAAGCCAACGATATATATTATATTTATTCCTGGGACTGCACATGCCAGGGTTACTCGCCAGCTGGATGGTGGGGTCCGGGGCAGACCACGTCGGCATGTGCGAAATTTCCCTCTCCCGGTATCTCCCTCAGCGACACCGCCCCGGCCGGGACAAGGTCTGAGCACCTCACTTGTCACCTGATATGTGCAATAGTGTAGTGGTTGTTAATGTAAGAGCAAGGGGAAAGAATGGGACAAGAAAGAGGAAAGAAAGATCGCGCGCGCGATCCGTGGCCAGTTTGATAGGGTATTGATTCTCCGACATTAAGGATCCGATTTTAATGACCTCAAACGTGGCCAGAAATTATCAATAAAATGCTCTTAAAATGCCCTAAAGACAAACAAAATTACGTAAAAAATGTATCAAAACACCTTCCGATGAACAACTGTTGGATATGTTACTGATGTAATCAAGGCTTCTTCCTTTTATTCATTACATAGAACTCACGACGGCTGACACTACAATATATAAGCGAAAATATCGAATAGTCAAGTCAGAAATTCTGTGGTGAACATTTGTTGCTGCTCGTAAATATTGTTAGAAACGAGTACCGTTAAAATGATATTAAAATCAATGAAATCAGTGAAAATGCATTAAAAATGACGTAAAAACTTAAAAAAAGACTTATTAACTGAAATCGACGAAAAAGTCATAAAAACGGATCATTTCGTTTTGTCATAACATAAAAGAATTTCTATACTAAACGGCATTGTTCTAAAGAGAAAAGAAAAAAATTACATTTCATTAAACTCCGCCCCTATTAATTACACTAGGTCGAATCATCTGGAGAGACAAATCGGTAATTTATGTGATTAGATTAGTAAGTATTAGTGTAGCGTAGTAAGATAATTTATTTTCAAAGCATGGTAAAGCAGTGATTTGTCAACCACGCTCCAAATACGAAGGAAAATAATAATTTTATTATGTTACAGCAATGTTTAGTATTAAAAAGCTGTGAATTGCATCTCTTTTACAAATTATATTATTCTATACGCATCTCATTGCTTCCATGTTTCGTGTGACAAAATATTCCGTTTAAAGAATAATGTCAACAAATACCGCCACAGCCGTGCTTCGTTGGGAGATACCTCGCTGAGGAAACCCCTTCCGTGCCGACGTTCAAGTAAGCGCTATATCTCACCATCCAGCGGGGAAATATCACGTAATAAAGCATGCACTACACTTATGGGACTGACACCTTAGCGGTTGGCACTCCACACTGCCCACGAAATAATCAATTAACTGACGAACGCAGTTTGCCAGTGAATTCATGCCTTATCGTCCTTAACTCTCGAACCCAATACATTTATCAATTTTTAGAAATCATTCATAATCGGACAAACACCAAAAAAGCCAATCGTAGGGTTACCATACGTCCTGTTTTCCCCCGACATGACCCCTTTTTGTAGTAAGATAAACTGTCCAAGAGGATTTTACAAGAAAGTACGAAATGTCCTCTTTTTTATGGAAAGGGGGCACTACTTTTAAATACAACCTATATACAGTCGTGTGACGTACAAAGGATGCTGCGCTTTTTTTCAACTTTTTCGAGTCTCCGACATCATAGTATTTCACTGTTGTATAAATAAATGACATTGAACTTAAACTATCTCGCCTGACAACTGTCAAAATCCATATATCAAATATTCCTATATCTACATTCACGTCATTTTCTCCATAAAATGTGAAACCAGCTCGTACACCGTAGTGCGTGATGGTGGTGGTTACAGATTCTGTGCGCTGTGGAGCTAATTCTGTTCTGTGGTGTTTATATTCCGAGCAGGATGCCAAAAAGAAAATCCTTGTTTAATGACCGTTTAAAGAGTTCGTTGCAAGGAGCAAAGTAAAGCAAAGTTTCAGTTGCTGAGGAAGATTTCATCATCCACCAAATACTTCTGGTGTAAAGGTGGAAAAGACAGTAATGATAACGAAGTAGGTCTTTTGTGACTGTGAAGGTGATGGCAACGATTGAAGCATTTATTTTGTCAATAGTATTTTGTCTTTAAGAAAAATTAATTATTATATTAAAACATTTTAAATTAAGTGTTCTCCGTTTTTTTAAAAAAAAATATGTCCTTTTTTCCTGAATAGAAGTATGGTAACCCTAGCCAATCCTCCAACAAAGCGTCGCTCACCGTGGCCTCTCCCGACACGTAGAATGGCGGCAGGAGGTCGAAGGGCGCGAGCGCCGTGTATCTGCGGTAGCGCACCCGCAGCTGGCGCAGCCCAGCAGCCGCTTCCAGCACCAGGTGTCTGCCATCGCGCCAAACGGTTGCCGACTCGCCCACGCGCAGCGCGTTCACGCCCTCCGCCACGCCGTCCACGGCCGTCACGCGGCACACGGTCTGCGCGGAGAGCACACACGGCGCCTTACAAACCAGTAGGCCAATGAAGGGGCACGAAGATGATCCCTTTTGTGCGAATGAATGGAATGGGTCAAGGGTTTCAGAAAAGAAAAAAAAAATTATAACTTCTAAGGTATATAGGTCGAAGATGATTACTTTGTGCCAATGAGATAGGTATCTTAGAAAAAATGCTATAAAACTTTTAGAGTATGTAGGTCGAAGATGAGTACATTGTGCCAATGTACAATGTTGTACAATGGCACATTGCACAACTTTGTACAATGCGATGGGTGAAAATAGTGTTACAAACTTCTACAACACGTAGGTCGAAGATGATGATGTTGTGCCAACGCATGTGGGGAGCTTAGAGCTCTTAGAACAACTGTTTCAAACTTCTAGAGCATGTATGTCCATGTCCAACATCGGCAAAAGGTCATGTTGACCGTTTTACACGGCCTTTTGCCGATATTTGACGAAACATTTCATTTTATGGGCTCTACTATGTTTGCTTGATGATGGGGACAACTTATCCCCGAAACGTGTTGCAAATCACGTTGAAACCCGAAAAATAAAGAAAGTTGTGAAACAAATTGTCTTTGTCTGTAAAATTATTTGGGACTCCTCACAAATAAGACTACAAATATTCATAAAAGGCTGTTTCCAATTTTTCAATATTCTAGAAACATGCCGTATAATGCAAACTCTCATCTGAAATGTCCCGGTTCGACGTAAAAATATATTAAAATGTGTAGTAATAGGTAAAATATGTAAAATAAAATGGTTCTAATTCTTTCAGAATGTCTAGTAACTATAAAAATATATTATTTCATGAAGGTATGTTGCCTCAGTAAAAAAAAATGTATTTTCATGAAGATGTGTTCTGTACGTACGAAATAATTTGATGTTGTTTAAATCGTATTTACCGAGGCAACACGCTCGCGGATAGGAAATGGCAAAAAAATATGTTTTTAAAACATCGATATTTTCTAGCAGATTCATCGACATTATAATATTTATACATATAAATTTGCTTTCGACATTTCCTTCAGATTAATATGTTTGTGCAGAAACATCGATGTTTTCAAAAATATCCTCACGAAATGGATAACATTTTCAATATGTATTTTATTTGTGGATTGCTCCCAATCAACAGCTTTTGACAACTGACATTGTCGTACACGTAGGCTTCCGCGGCTCGAGTCCATTACTTCTAGGCTGTCCGGGTTAGGGAACATATTAGTTATTATAACAAAAACCAAACCCACCGTTCGGCCATAGCACTCCACTCCGAGGTCACTGGACATGCTATTGAATTCGATAAGACCCGGCTCCTGCACAGTGAAAATCGATACTGGCCTAGACGCGTAAAAGAGGCAATTGAAATTAGTAGACGGCCGCACATCAACGCGGATGCAGGCCTTAATCTAAACCACGCCTGGAAGTATATTTTTCCACCGATCCCTGACGGCACGGGGACTGTTCTCCACCGTCCGATCTCTAGGACGGCGGGTGCGAGGCCCGGGTTGGCCCAGACCGCGAGCCAATCAGAGGGACCTGTCCGCCAATCACGGCGCACTCGCGTTACCCGACCCCTAAGCTGAAAAAGATACAACACCGGAGGAGGAACTTTATTGTGTCACTACCCAGAAGAAGCCTGCAGCGATTCTGGCCGCGACCTTCGCAGGGAGCGGACCTATCTTGGAAGAGCTCCGGCCTACATAAAGCAAACAGTCCTTTTTAGGACTTGAGCAATTTGTGTAGCCGCCCTTTTAGGGCAAACATAGACAGCAATGTCGACGCCCGCGTCATCTCCCGCGCGGCCGTTTTTCACCCCACACGGGGACGAAAGCGGCGAGCGTGGTAGGGCCGCGGGAAGAGGCAGTGCTAGGGGAGCGAAGCGACGCCTTGGCTCCCCTTCAACTGACCGTATTTGCGATAATTCTTCTCCTGCTTCCAGGAGGAGAACCGAGGGCGGAGAGATGCCGGCCACCTCGCCGCACCACACGCCGCCCGCTGCAGCCACGACGCCACCGCCAGCCAGCGCCGCCACAGCAGCAGACGCCAGCGAAGGAGAAGAAGAGGAAGAGTTCACGCTCGTCCAACGACGCCGACGCCCACCCCCCCCCCATCTTTCTGTACGGGGTGGCGGACATTTTCGGGCTCCTCGAGGGCTTGAGATCGGCCTACGGCGATGCCGAAATCACCGCGGAGGTGGCCGGCGACGCTGTAAAGGTTAGGTGCGAGTCCCTCGGGGCGCACCGTGATGTTCTCGCCGCCCTGGACGAGAGAGCCGTGGAGTACCACACGTACTCCACGGGAAATGCGAGAGTGCTGAGGTATGTCCTGAGGGGCATACCTCTGGAACTCTCGCTCCAAAGTCTGCATGATAACCTTGATTTGATCGGTTTTCAGGTGCAGAAATTAGAGCGGCTCATCAGCCAGCGGCCGGGGAGAAGGGGCAGACCGCTGCCGCTCATCATTGCCACGCTGCAGGACACGGAGCGCCACCGGGCGCTCCGCGAGGTAAAGAGCATACGTGGGCTCCGCGTGCGCGTGGAGATGTATCGCCCGCCGCGCGGGCCCACGCAGTGCCACAATTGCCTGGATTTCGGGCACGTGGCACGGAACTGCAAGCGCCGCACGCGCTGCAAGAAGTGCGGGGAACTGCACGACGCCGCGCAGTGCCCGCTGGGTGAAAACCCAGCCGTAGAAGAGCGCAAATGCGCTAATTGCAGCGGCGAACGCCACGGCGCGAAATACAAGGGATGCCCCGAGTATAAGCGCCGTTGTTTCAGGGGAAGCAAGGCTCAGCAGCAGCGGCAGGAGAGGCAGCAGCGGGACCGCCAGCGACGCGCCCGCATCCAAGAAAGAAGAGCGGCCGACACGCAGTCGGAGGCGTCGCGCTCTCCCTCGCGGGAGCGCGAACCTTCGCGCCGCCGCAGCCCTACGCCCACGCCGCCACCGCGGCCTGAGCGTTCGCCCAGACGCGAACGCAAACGCGCGCAGCAGAAGCAGCGACGCCAGGAGCGGACGTACGCGGACGCCCTGGACCAACGCCCCCGCCCCACCCGGGAGCGCCAACCGACGGCCGCCGACGCGGCGAGAGAGGAGCGCGACGCGCGCCTCGAGCGCAGCAGGCGGACGGCGGAGAGCGTCCCTGTTCCCTCCTCCCTGAGCGAGCAGAAGCGCGTGCTGCACCGGACGGTGGACGATCTCGCCCGAAACGGGATCGCCCCCGAAAAGGTAATGCAGGCGATTATGCGATCCGTCTCCGGATGCAAAACGACCGAGTGGGCGTCGATCATGCTCAAGTGTGTAATAACAATATTGCTTGAGCATGCACACGACACCGCAGAGGCGGAAGCAACGGGGGAGGAACACTCGTCCTCACCCGTACCAAATCCCTCCCATCCTTAAATAATGGCTAGCTCCATTTTTTAAAGGAATAGCGGCACCGTTGCATTTTGGAACTGCAACGGCATCTGCTCGCGAGAGAAGCAGTCAGAGCTCCACAGCTTTCTCGCTCGGCATAATATATCTGTTATGATGTTGGGGGAGACATGGCTTAACCCACATCTCTCTTTAAATATTCCAGGATTCTTCTGCTACAGAAACGACAGGGCGGCGCAAGCAGGGAATACGACAGCCGCCAACAGAGGCGGAACCGCCATCTTAATTAGACGCAGCATAAATCATTATGTTACAGCTCTTCCGCAGCTGCAGCACGCCGAGGCCACTGCTGTTGTCGTTCAGACGGAGCGAGGGCCGCTGCGTCTTGTATCTGTCTACGCGCGTCCAGATCGCTCCGCGGATACGTGCGCCCTACTACCTGCAGATATTGCAAAACTAGTAGAGGCTAACACAACACCAACGCTTGTGGCTGGCGATTTTAATGCCAAACACACGGCCTGGAGCTCCCGCATTACCTGCCCCCGCGGCCGTAAGCTGAAAGCAACTGCCGATGCAAACGGCTGCGAGATCTACGCACCCAATACGCCCACCTATTATCCCTATAAAACGAATTGCAAGCCCGATATTTTAGATATTGCGCTCTGCAAGAAACTTCACTACCCTCCCACATTAACCACTATCCAAGAACTCTCCTCTGATCATTTCCCAGTGATGGCAGATATGAGGCGCGGCGGCTTAACTCTGTCGGCTGCACCCACGACGCAGAGGAGGCGCACGGACTGGAAGAAATTCCAGACGGAGCTGCAGCAGCGCTTACCCGATGCATCTGCCCTGTCAGGACCGAAGCAGATAGAGACTGGAGCAGAAAAATTCGCCGAAGCTGTGACTGACAGCCTCAACGCAGCAGCGGAGAAGCAGCGTTCCTCAAAAAAGGAGCAAACATTAACCCCTTATCTTGTCAATTTAATTTCCAGGAAAAACAGGGCGCGCAGATTGTGGCAGAGCACGCGACACCCAGCTGATAAGCGGGAGCTAAATCGATTGAAACGCAAAGTTGAAATCGAATTGGCGGATTACCGCAATCAGAAATGGGCTAAATTGTTATCAGGTCTCAAACCTGAAGATAATTCATTGTGGCGAGTTACTCGCATGCTTTCCAGGAAGCCGATAACGGTGCCGCCGCTTCAAACCAGCACAGGAGAACTCGCGGAATCAAATAAAGAGAAAGCGGAACTCCTAGCTAATGTTTTAGAAACTCAGTTTCAGCCGGTCCAGGAGGCGCCGCCAATACCGCACGTTGTCGAAGTACAACAAACGGTGATGGCGGCCTTGCACGCGCCAGCCGACGAGCCGAGTTTCGCCACAGAGGCGGAAGTAAAGGCGGCCATCTCGGAGCTGAAGAGCAGAAAAGCACCCGGCCCCGACGGCATCACTAACGACGCCCTGAAGCAGCTACCGCAGCAAGCCATAGTGTTTTTGGTCGCACTCTTTAATGCTATATTTGTGTTTCAGCATTTCCCGAGTCAGTGGAAACATGCACATATTTTAACGTTTCACAAGCAGGGAAAAAATCCTAAAAAGCCCGAGTCTTACAGGCCCATTAGCCTATTAAACACGGTCGGGAAGCTTTGTGAAAAATTAATGCAAAACAGAATATTAAAATTTGTTTCAGAAAACGCACTATTAAATAAGGAGCAGTTCGGCTTTCGCGCAGGGCATAGCACAACGCATCAGCTTGTGCGAATCACGGACCGCATAAGACGCAACTTCAATGAGAGCCGATTTACAGGTGGAGTTTTCCTCGATGTTGCCAGCGCCTTTGATAAGGTTTGGCACGTCGGCCTCCTTTACAAACTCCACTCCATGAACTTTCCTATGTACCTTATACATCTAATCCATTCATACCTCGCGGACAGAACGTTTCAAGTGACGCTTCTGAACGCAAAATCTACCCGACGCGCCGTAAGGGGCCGGAGTGCCGCAGGGGAGCGTGATTGCTCCTACGCTCTTCAGTCTTTACGTGCGTGATATTCCCACCCACCCTCACACAGAGCTCGCCTTGTATGCAGACGATACGGCTGTAATAGCCACGTCCAAAAGTATCGAGCTTCTCCAGAAGTATTTGGATCAGCATTTGTTACAGATCCAGGAGTGGCTGAAACTGTGGCGGGTCAAAGTCAATGTGAGTAAGAGTGCAGCTGTGCTCTTCACACGGAGACTGAGATTCACGCGGCCGAGGCCACTCGCGCTATGCGGTGACACGATTAATTGGACAAAAAATGTCAAATATTTAGGAGTTACTTTAGACAGCTCTTTGACATTCAAACTGCACATAGAAAATGTGCGACAGAAAGCGCGGCAGACATGAGGCAGATTGCGAAGCTTGTTTCACAAGCGGAGCAAACTGTCAACGGCAAACTGCCTCACGCTTTATAAAGCAATAATTAGGCCACAAATAGACTACGCATGCCCGAGTTGGGCAATTGCAGCAACTTCATATTTGAACAAACTGCAAGTAGTTCAAAACGAGTGTCTCAGGGCCGCCCTCTGCGCCCCTAGATTTGCTCGTATAGAAACTTTACATCGCGAAACTTCAATGCCACTGCTAATAACTCACATTAAAAATATAGTTAAAAACTTTTTTGAGAAAGCGGCTGACTCGGAAAATGATTTGATTTCCGCGGTCGCCTTATACGAACCCGATCAAAGGGCGAAGTATAAGCGACCGAAACACTTTCTGGAGTAAGAGCAATCTGAAACAGAGAAGTGGGACTGAAGCATAAATAACACAGTATTAAAACACACGCAATGCGCGCGCCGGTAGGCTAAAGTCGTTTCTGACCTTTGTTTTTCTTTTTATGTTACAGGATAGGCCATAGATGCCCGTAAGGGTAGGAATGGTCACACCGCGGTGGCGTGAACGCGCATTGCACTTTAGTGCGTTCACAAAACTGCACAAAGTTGAGAGAGAGAAGCCTGCAACAGGACGGGCGAAACGTCGGCCTATCTGCCAACGACGCGGCGTCACCCGGACAGCCTAGAAGTAACTGACATTGTCGTCGGTCCCCAACCGCTTGCCATTCGCAACCTCTCTCCAGTGTTGTTACCTTTTTTGATTATTTTGTACACGATATCTATAAAATGCTATTCGAAACTTGGCTACTTAGAACATTGATTAGCAAATTAAGATGACAGTCAAATTTAAGGCAGAACATACAATACTTTTTATATTGACTTGTTATGTATCATATTAGAACAAGGACATTTTACTTCGAAATAATTCATCGAATTTGAGTGGGTGAAAACCAGAACGGTATAAGCGACAGTTTATAAATTCTGAGAAAAAATGTGTTCATTTTAGGCTATATTTCAGTGGCAATGTATTTTCGGGGATTTAATGACATGCCTTGGTTTGAATGATGAAACAATGCACCGTGACTTTACAGTGATATTGACTTAAATAAACAGATTTCTCAGAATTTATAAAATGTCACTTATACCGTTTTGGTTTTCACCCATTTATTAAAACATCGACGTCTTTTTCCTCATCGACATCGAAAACCTTTCGGTGATGTATCGAAGTATCGATTTATCGATGTTTTGGTAAACTTTGCCTACACTAGCCCCGCGCCACCCGCAGTAGTTTTCCGAGTACGACGCAGTTCAAGCGCGCCTGTCAGCGCCAGCTCAGATTGTGGTTGCCCACAAGAGCAGATAAGGGCCACTTGGCACTTCCGGTTGTATCGCTGCGCATGGCTGAATGCGGTTAGCGAGAACACGATAGTTCGACTCCAAGATTTGTAATAAAATTAACATGAGGTGAACAAACATCTGAGTTGTGTTTGGCGCTCTTAACATAGACTGCGGACGCCGTTAGGTCAATGTCCCCTGTTGGAGTGACATTTTATTGGCAATGTTTTGCACATTCTCCTTACGAACTGTATGTGGTTAACTCTGACAATCTATGGTTTAAAATTTAACATCTGACACAAATTGGCCATTGTATGACCACATCTGAGCCTCAATTTATTTGTTGGTCCACACCAAAAACCTGACAAAATTAATAAATAAATGAACTAATTTGTATAGTAATTCAGTCGAAATTCCATGGTGCGTCCAGAAATTTCAGATAATTTCGGTGGTTTTGATCACCCTTTGGTGATATTCACACACAATTAACGAGTGTACACTTAAATTCTGCATTAAAAGGGCGAGAAAAGCGAATGTGGGTAGATTTTAAGAAATCTCTTGTATACAATAACTCTTGTTTTGAAGCCTGCGAACACAGAATTACATTCAGATCAGAAAATGGCTGTAGATTTGTATAAACGTCAACATTATTCTTTAAATAATTCCAAATAATAATCTGAAAAAATACATGACATTTTTTAAGACCTTATTTTTTAAAATAGATTTTGTTTAAGAGAAATGTTAACTAATTGCGAATTTCGAAAATACAGAGAGTTCGCCGGAAATGTGAGTAGTAACCATTTTTACCGTCTTTTTATTTATACAGAGAGGTATTTTAATGAAAATCATTGGAGCAAATTTTGAGATAATAATTGTTTACACAAGTTTTTAAACTGCCTACATTCCACACAAAATTACACGAAAACTACTCATACTTCCAAAAATTGTAAATGACCTTATTTCAAGATGTCTTTGAAGAACAGATTTCATTCAGGAAAATATCTCTATCTTCAATATTATAGTTTTAGGGAGAACCGAGATACAGAGACAATCTGTGTTTTTACGTCCCACATTCGGCTGATTTCCAATTTTTTTGCATTTAAGAAGTTTCTCTACCTCCTTGATTAAGTTTTTATCGCAAGGCACAGCCACATAAACAAGTAGACACAATTTTTTTCTCGAAATCCCGGATAACAATATCCTGTTTGTTTGCCGCTATCGTGCGATCAGTTTGAATTTGTTGGTCTACAATATTGTACACAGTCCAACAGACGTCTCCGATTTTGGTGAGTGTTCGTACCACTTGGAGGATGTTTGGAACTTCGAGGGCAGTACAGATCTGCCAGTGAAGGAAACTACACACCCCTCCGTGTCTTTTCAATTATTTGGTCTTTGCTAGAATTGGAAAAGTTGAGACAAATTGGCCATTGTATGACCACATCTGAGCTTCAATTTATTTGTTGGTCCACACCCAAAACCTGACAGAATTAATAAATAAATTTGGTTTCTACATGCTCCTGGCAGAAGCGGCAATCGTCTTGAGAAATTTCGAGAACCGCTTTATCATAATGTCGTGTTCTCAACACCTGATGTTGGGCAGCTATTACAACTGCTTCTGATTATGTTGTTATTATTATTATTATTATTATTATTATTATTATTATTATTATTATTAAATTAACATTAGTTAGCTTTATATTGGGTATTTTACATAAAATTGCGGGAGGAAGTGTTAGAATGTACTTGGAATCTATCTTGACCTAACTTACACACTATTTACTATTACTATAATAAATAATGATTTAAATATCTATTTTCAATATCTACTATTTACTGTTAATATTAGTCTATTGTTGTTGTGTTCGCGAATAGGTCAACTTGGACCACACGTGCATCCACCCGGCATTATCCGGGGCTCAGAAACATTATCTCCGGGGCAGGTGAATGAGGGATCAGCATATAGCTGGATCTGATTTTTATCCTCCAGGGTTGTTAGGGAAGATGAAATGATGATAGTGAGGGGTGAAAGGATGGCACAAACACAAATACACCCATGCCCAAGCCTGGACTCGAACCCCTCGATTTTCAGGTCCGAAGCCGCTACGACACTACTGCCTGAGCGATTTCGGCCACCTGATTGGCTATTATTATTGTTATTATAATTTTTCTATGATCAGCTTTTCAGCTGCATCCCTCAGTACGACAGGTTACTTACTGTACTTGTTATTATTATTATTATTATTATTGTTATTATTATTATTATTATTATTATTTTTCGTTAATCGGCCGACTAGGACCACGCATGCAAGCATCCTGCATTTACCGTGGCTCAGTTTTTATTTATTATCACGGTGGCAGGTGCTTGCGACAATTCTTTGGGGGGACCAGCATTTTAGCTGGATCCGAGTTTTTATCCCCCACGGTTGTTAGCCCTGGGGGTATGGAAGATGAAATGATGATATGATGATGATGGGGGTGAAAGGACAACACATACAGACATACACAAATACATCCATGACCGAGGCGGGACTCCAACCCGCGATCTTCTGGTCCGAAACCACTCCAGCACTACTGCCTTAGCGATCTCGGCCATCTGATCGGCATTATTATTATTATTATTATTATTATTATTATTATTATTATTATTATTACCAGAGGCAGGTTGACTGACGTCTCCACGTCAGGGAGGGGTTGCTCTTCCTCTATATGAAGAGCGGCTTCCTCAAGCACAAATTCCAGAAGTCTGGTTATGTTGTGCGAAGATTCAAACCGTTTCCGACTTTCTTCAAGGCGACAGCAGAACTTTCTTTTCACATTCTCGAGTTTCTTGCGTGACGTGAAGGGCTGTTTGACAAAAAAGAATTAAAATTACATTTTAGCCATAATATATTTGCGGTTTATAAGGTCATTGCATTTTTTAGGGCAATTTAAAAATGTGTTTTAGAGACGAAGCCCCAAGAATGGAAAATATAACTTCTTGTTCCATACGAGAAACGTCAGTTGATGGCGGGGCGCAGAAGTAAATATTGAGCCTCTTGAAACTTTGACTTTACCCTATCCCTAAGAGACACCTTTTTGTTTTACTTTCTTGATTATATTATCTTCAAACATTTGTGTAGATAAAGAGTAAGAAGTTAGCAGTATTATTTTCTAGCCTTCTTCCCAAACAACAATGACTCTAAATCAAGAAAAAAAAACGAATGGTGCTACAGAATGGCACAGACTTTCTCGTACTAGTTCGCTTTCTAATTTCTTTGGTCTGGGCTAGATATTCGGTCTTGCCCCATCCTCTTGCCAGCTGCCTTCTATCGCCACCCAAATCATATTTTTTTGAAACTTGCTCAATTGTTCGGTTTACTAGTGGCAGAACCGAAATATTACCTTACGAATTTTATAGAAGAGTAAAACCTCGTCCTATATGGATATTTTCGTTGAAAAATTAGAAACCGTTTTTAATAAAAGTTTCAGCGTAACGCTGAAAACGAATTTTAAGCTCTCTTTAGAGTTTTCGGAAAACTTTACTGGAAGCTATTTGAATCACTTCTATTCACAAATGCAATAATGCATAAAAATGGCTGGACATATTAACAGCGTGAAAGATATTTCAAAAAAATTACATTTTTGTAATTTTTGAAAAAACAATTCAATACATCAAGGTGGCGTGGAGGTCATGTTGCTAATCCATTTAGCACTAACCGTTCAAAAAGTTGAAAGAAAAAAATTGGACGCATTTTCGAGAAAATAGCGTTTGAGCTCATTTTCACTGAAAACTGATTTTTCAAGAATCACCCATCAGTTGCATCTGTTGACATCATTTGAAGCACGTGTACTCATAAATTCAACACTATATACGAATTGCCATTCATGTAAATATTACGTACGCAAGAGAGATATCAAAACAATTACATGTGTTATTTAAAAAGAAGGAATAGAGCAAAATGGCATTTGCCATCTTATTCAGAACATTTAGCACTATTCCTCCAAAAGGTTAAAGAAAAAATTGGAGCCGTTTTTCAGATTTTTTTGTATTTTTTAATATTGCGCATATTTCATACGAAATTATGAGAAAACTATGCAATTTTCCAAAAATTGTAGTAGATGACGATAATGAAAGAATTATTATGACGATTTTTTTTTAATTTAGAAAACTAAATATATATGTATGTAAGAAATAAATATATAAAATATACATATTTTCCCAAATTTAATGCATTATTTTTGGAACGAATATATTGCCAGTAAAGAATATTGTATTGCCAAGAAAGAATAATTATATTTGGAAAGAAAATATTAATATTGATAGTTGTGGAGGGCTATCGAATGAAACTCGCACTTCTAAATAACACAATAAGGTCTTTTATTGACCGATAAGAAAAAATACAATGAAACGATCAGTGCTTAACGACGCGTAAAAAAACAAGTACGGTCGCGGTGGTGATATTAATGTATATAAACAGGAAGAAGTGGCGGAGCCACTATCGCTATCTTCGTACGATACAGGTCGCACCATCTAGTGGTATCTTCGCTAACACTTCCCCTCGAACTGCAATGTAAGATCCGTTCCCAGAACGTGAAAATGTTCCAAACCAAGCATCTTCATACATTTCTTATGGTTTATGCCAGAGAGACCCTTTGTCAATATGTCTGCGGTCATCCTTTCGGACGGAACGTGCTGAACTTGAACCAATTTCCTTCCAACAGCATCTCGAACAAAATGGTGTCTCAGCTCTACATGCTTTGTACGAGCATGGAACACCGGATTCTCAGCCAACAGCTTTGCACCATTGTTGTCGTTCTTTATGATTACTTTAGTCAGATCTACTCCAAAATCCTCCATCAGCTTCTTCATATACAAGGCCTCTTTCGTAGCGTCTGAGAGTGCCATGTATTCGGCCTCGGTAGACGATAAGGCCACTGTTTGCTGCTTCTTGGACTCCCAACTTACGGCCCCCCCACCGACCATAAAAACGTAGCCTGTGTATGATTTACGGTCGACAACGCAGTTGCCCCAATCAGCATCAGTGTACATTTCCGGAGGTCCTCTTGATCGATGATAAACGAGTCCAATATCTCTAGTCCCTTTCAAATAACGAAGCATCCTTTAGGCGGCCTTCCAATGCGAATCCCCGTGGCACTCGTTGAACTGACTCAAGTGACTCACAGCGTGCGCTATGTCCGGCCTCGTCCCTACAGACAAGTACATCAAAGCCCCTACTAAACTTCTATAAGGAGCATCCGACTGACAATGACTCTCTTCTCTCACGAGTTTGACGGCAGGATCCAAGGGAGTAGAAACAGGGTTGCAATCGATCATATTAAACCTTTCAAGTAGGTCATCGATATATTTTGTCTGACAAACTGCCATGTGGTTCTTGCCTCTGGAGAATTGCAGCCCCAAACAATATCTGAGGTCACCCAGGTCCTTAACATCGAATTTCGTCCCAAGTCGTTTGATGATTTGATCGATTTCGGTATCACTCGAAGACATCACCAAGATATCGACGTATACGATCACGTAGCATGTACGATCATCCTGTCCGACGCGATAAACACAAGGATCTGCCTCCGAAGGCGTCGCCCCAAGTGCACGAAGTTCCTCATTTAGCCGTTTATGCCACGCTCGCCCAGCTTGACGTAATCCGTAGATGGCTTTGTTGACATGGCATACTGCATCGAACTTACGAAGACGACTCTCGCCTTCTCTCTCTTCTCGGCTTCTCTTCTCACGAATTGATTTTCCTTCTCAGTCTCGACGATGAGCTCCAAGATCTCTTTCAAATGGTCAGGCATCTCCATATAGATGTCCTCTTCGACGTTCCCGTTCAGATATGCTGTTGTGATGTCAAGCTGCCTGATCTTCAAGTCCTTCTCGACAGCTACAGCTACGGCAGCTCGTACCGAACTCAACCTTGCCACAGGGGCAAATGTGTCGTGGAAATCGATCCCAGGAACCTGTGAGAACCCACGCGCCACGACGCGTGCCTTTCGTTTTTCGATGCTCCCGTCAGGTTTATATTTGTTGCGCAGAACGAATCTGCTTCCAATGACCTTCGAATGCTTAGGTCGCCTCACCAACTCCCAAGTGTTATTCTTGATCAGCGACCTGACCTCAGACGCCATGGCTTCCTTCCAAGCCATAGAATGCGGACCTGAAACAGCTTTGGTCAAGGAAATCTCGGCCGTGCAAGCGGACTCAGCCTCTTCAATCTTGTCTTCGACGTACCCTTTTCGTGGTCTTTCGGGTTTTCCTGTCCGGATAATAGGGGGACGTCCACGTTTTCGACGCTGTACCGGTTCTACATGCTCTTCGATTTCATCTTCATCGTTTTCAGCACGTCCTGGGAATCCTCTGAATCCACCTTCATCCTCAGAATCAACAGGTGTCATGAAAGGGGATTCTGCAGGCGTCTCGAAATCGTCGTTTTCTCTGTTGGGCTGTTCCGAGATATCTTCAGTGTTGATCTCAACATCAATCCACTCCTGGCCATGATGTTCGTTCGACCGATCAAGTTCTTGGGAAGCTGTTTCCGGTGCCTTAACGCTGTCTTCCAGAAACTTCACATCTCTGGTCACTTCAACGGTTCGAGAGCTAGGCATCCATACTCTGTACGCCTTGGATTCTTCAGAGTACCCGATGAATATTCCTTCTTGACTTCGTACCTGGAACTTTCCCTTCGTCGGATTTTTGTTCAAGCAAAATACACGACATCCGAACACCTTGAAGTGCTTGACCGATGGTACCTTACCGAGCCAGGCTTCATACGGGGTTCGGCCCTTTAACTTTTTCGTTGGACATCGATTCCGTATGTGATTTGCTGTAGAAATCGCCTCAGCCCAAAACGATTGCTTCAAACCGGACTGGAACATGAGGCAACGGGCCGTTTCCACCAAGGATCTATTTTTCCTTTCCGCTATCCCGTTCTGCTCCGGTGTGTATGAAGTCGTCAATCGGCGCTGAATCCCCTCTGCCTTCAGAAAGTCATCGAATTCTTTATTGACATATTCCCGACCATTGTCGGATTGAATACTCTTAATTTTTACGCCGTGTTGCTTTTCTACGAATGTCTTGAAACGTTTAAACTCTTCGAGAGCTTGTCCCTTCGATTTCAGAAATCTCACCTCTGTCCAACGTGTGTGATCGTCGATAAACGTGATGAAATACGTAGATCCTCCGTTTGACTGGGTGCGCATCGGGCCACAAATGTCGGTGTGTATTAATTCTAATTTGGTCGTGGTTCTGGTCGATTCTTTTGGAAATGGAAGCCTGGTCATCTTCCCCTGAAGACAAACGTCGCAGTTCTTATCTTCAGGCACGTGTTCGAAGTCCATTCCTCGAACTGCTCCGTTTTTCGATGCGCTAAGAAGGTCATGGTAATTGACGTGGCCCATTCGTTGATGCCAAACCTGGGCTGAACTCGACGCCCTAGGAGCTTCTCTATCCTCACCAACAGGTTTTACGGAATTGCAGTCCTCCGATGGTTCGCCCTTCACGAAATATAGATTGTCAACTCGATTGGCGATCAGCTTCGTTGCGCCTTCTGTATCTGTTACCATAGCCTTCTCCTTCTCGAAAATTACTCTGTAACCGCTGTCCGTGATTATCGATACCGACAACAAGTTCATCCTAAGTTCTGGTACATGGAGTGCGTTATTCAGGGTCACGTTACATTTTTCATCGTCTTGCCAGGTCACGATTTCAGCAATACCTTTGCCCTTTATGTCGGTCGATGCGTTGTTGGCTAACCTCAATCCGCTAGTTTTTCGTTCCTGAATCCTTTTAAAAACATTAACGTCTTTACAAAGGTGCGAAGTGCACCCGCTGTCTAGGCACCAAACATCTCTTGCATTTCCGCTCACAGCTTGACAACTCTCGGTATCTTCTTCGACTGCTAAGAAAGAGACATTCGACTTCTTTTTACCTCCTGTCTGTTTGTCATTTGGGCAATCTGCGGCTTTGTGACCTTTCTCGTGGCACTTGTAGCATTTGTATTTAAACGACCCTTCCTTTTTATATTCTTCTTTGTCCTTCTTGTTTTCCTTCGGTTTCTTCATCTTGTTCTTGTTGACGTACATAGCCCCTTGCGATGAACTTGAAGTTGCTCCGTTTTTCCTGGCCTCGTACTCTTCGATGATTTTGGTGCGTAGATTTTCAGGCATAGGCAGTTCATCTCGACTCTCGATAGCGACTCTGAAATTTTCATAGCTAGATGGTAAACTATATAACATCATTATCGCCAATTGATCCGGATTAATATTCACGTCCATATCTGCTAACTTGTCAACTGAATCAAAGAAACCCTGAAGGTGCTCACGAACATCTGCCCCCTCACTCATTTTGTGTAAAGTGAGACTTTTGAGTAGGGTTGCCTTTCGCGCAGGCCCTTTAGATTGAAATGTATTTTCTAATTTTTGCCATAACTCACGTGATGTCGTGCAGTTCTTTACCAAATTCAGTTGACTTACGCTAATGGACAGGATCAGGTCTGATAAAGCCTTTTCATCCTTTGTTTTCCACTCTCTAATGGCGTTAGCGTTGTCGTTTCCCGGTTCTGGCTTCACTGCAACGCCACTCACATAGTCCCAAGCATCGTTCTTCACGAGTAACGCCCGCATCTGCAGCTTCCAAGTGTCATAGTTGTCGCGTCCGAGCGCCTCGATGCGAATAACACTGTTCGAACTCATCGTGTCGCACTGTCACTTTAGTGCGCGCCAAAATTGTTTACTTCAATAAAATATGGCCGCCGACGCGAAGGAATCGGGTGATTTTCGAATCACGACCGATGTCACGCTTTTGTCAACGAATGACTCAGCTTGTCTGTTCACACAAGTAATGCACCACTTTTGTTCACGCTAGTCGTGCCGTATTTTTGCAATTTGGCACTTGTTGCATACTCAATGCTTGCGACTTGGTCGTTTCTATTTGGCAATCACTATCGAACAAAGAAGTCCTTTTTGTCGTGGAATAGCCCGTTTATACGGCTGGGCCCATAACCTGATAGAGTTGTGGAGGGCTATCGAATGAAACTCGCACTTCTAAATAACACAATAAGGTCTTTTATTGACCGATAAGAAAAAATACAATGAAACGATCAGTGCTTAACGACGCGTAAAAAACAAGTACGGTCGCGGTGGTGATATTAATGTATATAAACAGGAAGAAGTGGCGGAGCCACTATCGCTATCTTCTTACGATGCAGGTCGCACCATCTAGTGGTATCTTCGCTAACAAATATTAATGTATCAATTTATTTGTTATTAATTATAAGTATCACTTGCTCACAGGAATGTAATTATAGTAACATAGAAGGGAAATACAGATTTATCACTGCCAAGAAAAGTTTGTTGGCATTGACAAAACTTATGTATAATTTGTCTACAAAGCCAATGACATTTCCAACAACTCATCAATATTAAAGTAACATTACCAAACAGTCATTAGACATAAGACAACGTAAACATTCACAATTCAATAAACTGAATTAATTTGACTGAATGTGTTGGCAATTACAATTAACAGGCTATAATTCGTTTTTAAACAATTCTCACCATACAAAACCATGAAAATGCATTTATATATGGTTCAATTTCAGAAAATAATGATTGGATAATTTTCACCTTATTCATGAATTTGATCTGTTTTTGCGACAATAATATATCCTAATTTTCATTTGACATTTTGCGATGCATTGTCAAATGCAACCAGAATGCTATGATTATAAGCTGGTCTGGATTAATATACAAATTCCTTTTCCAGCAGCACTTGGAAACCTTTACAGACAAAAGCTCAGAAACCTTACTAAGTAAACCTTCCTTGGCATTCATTGCGAAGCTAGTGGGGCTAAAACAGCAAATACTTTCTCACCCATACTTTCACGTAAAATTACGCAAAAAGTTATCAGATTTTCGAAATATTGTACATGACTTTATTGCAAAATCTATCTGTAAAGAACAGATCTAAGGGGGGAAATCTCTATCTTCATAACTGTAGTTGTAAGAAAACGCCGAAAAAAAATCAATTTTTGGAATTTTCGAAAAATCAGAGTTTTTAACGAAAATGAGACCTGCGGTATTCTCTTAAACGTCCTTCACACTATCCAAAAACAAAATTTAATCAAAAACGATTATGCTTTTTTTAATAATGATAAAAAGGTTCTAGGAGCTTTATGTTAAGTATACCCAAAGATTAAAATATCAAATTCAAGGGATCACAACATCAGCCAGATCGATACGGAAATATCAGTTATGAAGAAAATCAAGAAAATTGAGATTTTGAAAAACTTTCTTTAAAATTTGGGGGTACTTTACTTGAAGCCCCCCGTACATTTTCAAAATTTTCTCAAAGACAACTACAAAATTGTTCTTTAAATTTCTCGTAAGAAGAGAATAAAATACACTTAGAAAGGTGGCATAGGTCTGATTTTCAGGGTTAACCCTGAAGTTTCGAAAATATTAAGTTTGAATTTTTTCCAGCGTCTTCCTATAACTACAAAATTGAGATTTTTCTTTCAAGTAAAATTTGTTCTCCATATTTGGTTCTTTCATTAATGTCATGTAATTTTCTTTTAAATTTAGTAGTTTTCGCGCAATATTGGGTGCAATATTAAAAAGTAACAAAAACTAGATTTTCTCAAAAACGGCTCCAATCAATTTTTTTCTTTCAACTTTTGGAAGGAATAGTGCTAAAAGTGCACTAAAAGAATTCATAAATTGCTCTATTCCTTGTTGTTTTTTTCAAAAACTTTACAATATGAAGTTTTAAACTTGTTTCTCGTGTCGTTAATATTTACTTACATTAGCGGCGATTTGTCACATTATATTTATAAGTACATGTGCATTAAATAATGTCCTATCAAGTTTCTCGAAAACTGTGAAACTTTGTGATAACGAGCTCGAAATTCCGCATTTTCAGAAACGTTCAAATACCATTTTCTCCAGAACGGCTGTAATTTTTGTTTTTTTCCAAACTTTTCGTACGGATAGTGCTAAGTTTTGTGCACTGCTTAAGAAGACAAAATTAGTTTGCTGATATTTTTTTTTCTTCAAAAGGTGCTCTAATGTATTTTCTTAAATATCTCTCACGCCGTTAATATGCACAATTCCAGCGATTTTTAAACATTGTTCCGTATGAGAGATAAAGTGCTTCAATTGACTTTTTATCATGGTTTTCAAAAACTCAAAAGTTTTCTGAGCTTCAAATTTCGCTTTTACATTATCCCTTAAACGCCATTTTCTTAAAAAAGTATAAATGTTTTAATGAAAATCGCCATTTAGGACGTGGTTTTCCCTTCTTTAATATTCTTAAAGTAATATTTTTCTTCTACCTGTAGGAAACCGAAAAATTTAGAAAATTAAAAAAAAGAATGTACTTTGGGCGCCGATAGATGGCAGCTGGCAAGAGTATATGGCAAGTCCAAATAGCTAGCCCAGACAAAAGAAAATAGAAAACTAATACGAGAAAAATCGTGCCATTCTGGAGAACTACAAGTTTAAAATTATTCAGTATTAATGTTAAATTCATTAAATGTCATTGTAAAAATAAATATTATTTTCCTTTGTGATGGCCAGTATAGTCACTAATTGTGCAGAAACGGGTATGCAGCAGAAAATATTTTACTTGGCACTTCAACCTCTGTATTAATTTTAATTGTTTATAAATGATACCTGGCTGTAAAGAAACATGGATATGATTCCTATGTTGTATGTGGTGATTATACAGTATGTTTCATTGGTATTCATATATATTCAGTATGAAAAAAAATAATTTTGTCTTCTTTTTTATTACTGTAATGGAATGATGGATTTCTTCTAGCCTATTGAAGAAAAACCTATTTATAATAAAATTTGTACTCTGTATTTCGAAAAAGAATGCAGGAATTAAAATCTCTACAGCTTGGATAAATTTAATACCTCCCTTTTTCGTACACGTGAATCATGTATTGTGAATTTTGGAATAATTTGGACCCACAACTCGTACAACTACTTTTATTAGTACAGCTATGATGTATACTTAGGGGGTAATAGTTATAATTGGTGTGACAATGGAGCCAATAAAGATGAAAATGTCTAAGTTGAAGGAACTTACTGAGGATATCAAGAACTTTATTGTGAATTTAATCCTTAGAGGACACTCTTTCAGAAAAATAGAAGTATTGGTGAACAAATCGCATTCCACTGTTCAGTATATAGTAAACAAATTTAAGTACAAAGGAGAAACCAAACATTCCAAGAAAAACAGTAAGAAAAAGAAGCCCAATGAAAGAGAAGAGTGATTAATTGCAAAAGGAATTGAAAGAAAATCCACTCTGAGCGTGCCACATCTACAATTTGTGGTTGAGAAGGTGAGTGGAAATACCATAAGTGCTTCTAGTATTCGAAAGATATTATACAGACATGTGTGTCAGGGAAGCATTCCCCCAGAAAAGCCTTATGTTAGCAAGAAGAACAGGGCTGAGAGATTCTGGTCACAAAAGAACACTTTAACAAAAATGAAGAATTCTGGGACAATGTCATCTAGTTGGATGAAACTAAGCAATGTATTTATGAATGCCAAGGAAGGTTTACTTAGTAAGTTTCTGAGAGTTTGTCTGTAAATGTTTCCAAGTGCTGCTAAAAAAGGAATGCAATTGTTTAACATTTTTTGTTTGTTTGTATATTAGTCCAGTTCAGCTTATAATCTTGGCATTCTGGTTGCATTTGACGTATCGCAAAATGTCAAATGAAAATAGGATATACAATTGTTGCAAAAACAGACCAAATTCATGAATAAGCTGAAAATTATCCTAACATTTTTTTCTGACACTGAGCTCTCATATATAAATGCATTCACATGATTTTGTATAGTAAGAATTTTTTTAAAAACTAATTATAGCCTGTTAATTGTAATTGCCAACACATTGGGTCAAATTAATTCAGTTTATTGAATTTTGAGTGTTAAAGTTGTCTTGTCTAATGGATCTTTGGTAATGTTACTACAATATTGATAAACTGATGAAATGTCATTGGCTTTGTAGACAAATGATACAGAAGTTTTGTCAATGTCGACAATCTTTTCTTCGTAGTGATAAAATCTGCATTTCCCTTCTAAGTTACTATAATTACATTCCTGTCAGCAAGTGATTCTTATAATTAATAACAAATAAATTGATACCTTAATATTAATGCATTCTTTCCAAATAGAAAATGACATATGCAGGTGACCAGCAGCAGCAAGAGGGAGTGGAAATTGCACTATGAATTCAACTAAGAAACACTAAAAAAAGGAAACCAATTGCATTGGATAATTTAAGATATTTTTGTTTTCAAGATGTTGACAATCTAACCATTTTGCCAATAAACATAGAAATTCGAATATTAGTAACCGCCAATGATGTTAGTCAATCAAGAATAGAATATATTCTCAGAGTAAAAACATATGCGACTCCAAGTCAACTAAATTAAATCAAATCGACCTGGATTGCATTGCAAACAACGTTCAAGAATCTGCAAAGACAACTACAAATTATTATCATTCGTAATCAAAAGAGTAATTATTTTTTAAACTTTATTAATTGATTAAAAATTATTCATCAATTGAAAAAGTAAGAAAGGGTCCCTTAAATTATATCACAGTAATTAACAACTATTTCTGAAGAAGATATAATAACATTAATAAGTTGTATTAAACTTTTTACAAGTAATATTCCTAAATTCCACAAACAGCCCCTATAATACAATTATCTTCAATAGCATTTTTCATCATCACATTATTATATCTTTAAATTACTTTTTGATTCAACCAACATTATCCCAAAAACAATTGAAATTTAAAATTAAATCAACTACAATCAATTAAATCAACAACAATAAATTGAAAATGATAGCAAACATACATCAATTTTTTTATATTTCTATAAACTGATTAATAAACTTAACTAGAAATATTAATTTTCCCATCAACTTATCGATTAATTCCTAATTGAAGCCTACTAATATAAAATTCATCAAATAATAAATTACATCACAAATTTAAACCTTATTAATTGGAAATAAAAAAGATAGGATGATCATTTATTTTTATTTCTTTATTTTCAATCATTTTATCTAACAATTTCCTAGGATTATTCCCTTACATTTTCACCAGATCAAGCCATTTAAGATTTACATTATTATTATATAAGATTAGCATTCCGATTATAATTTATATTACATGAATGGAATCAATAATACACAACATATCTGCCCGTTTTGTTCCCCAAAGAATTCCCCAATCCTTATATCATTTATAGTTTATATTGAAACTATTAGAAATATTATCATATATCAGTATTTTCTTTCCAAATAGGAAATGACAAATGTAGGTGACCAGGAGCAGCAAGAGACAGAGCAGAAATTCCACTATAAATTCTAGTATGAAACACTAAAAAGAGGAAACTAAATGCTTCAGTTCAAGCTTTCAAATCTCTAACAGAAGTGAAAGATAGTAGTTGAGCAAGAAACCATTCAGTTAAGAAGAATAAGGGGGAAGAACATGAGCTGTGGGAGAAGGAACATAAGTTCAAGAAGAAGAAAAATATGAGCTGAAATTGCAGGTTCAGTTTATGAAGCTCAAGGCACAGAATTTAAAAAATTGAATATTATGAAATCAAGAAAGATAACTGAATTCATAATGAAAATTAAATCACTGATGCATTCAAACAAGAGTTTCTGGCTTTTTTTATTTAGAATAATTATTTGTAAGTTTTTATAGTTTTTCTTCTTCTACTGATAGCAAAGCATTTAATAGCTTCTTTTCATTTCTTCAACCAAAAATTAATATGTTTGAGTACAAAACAGGAAGAAAATAAATTTAAATATTTATTAAATTCATTAATTTTTTGTGAATTTTATTTTGAATCTAACATTACATCTTAATTTAATTAAGGATTTATTTTTCTTTCCTGCCCAATATTATTGATTTTTTCTTTGTATTCTGCTCATTGAAATTTCACAATGTGTCTTTTCATTTGTTGACATGATAAGTATGTTACTAACACTATCAAACATTTGTTTTCAATATAAAGAATAGAAGAATAAATGTTTGATGTTCTCTTAAGATATGTATAATTAAATGAAGATAGATGTATAAGAACATGATAGTACTATGAATTGTGTACATACCTTCCGTCAAAAGCAATAAAACTGACATAATTAAAAAACATGCATATTTAGATTTATAAGGCAAAATTATACAATTTTTATAAAGAAGCTAATAGTTATACAATACTGGAACAAACATGTTTATTCAAAATTAATATCAATAGTAATAATAATAATAATAATAATAATAATAATAATAATAATAATAATAATAATAATAATAATAATATTTATTGAGTCACATATACAATTACAATCGTGTATGACGAGTCAATATGATGTCTTGGGTGGAGAGAGCGAAGTTATATTACTGTTCAGGAGCAAACAAGGGGCCACCTCAGCATTTGCTCAAAGGACCAGGGAAACTGAACAAAACCTGATCGAGATGGGGTCATTGGCATAGAAATACAATACTTGTTACAGTTAGATTAAGATATTATACAGTAGAAAAATTATCTGCTAATAATTAACATTAATAATAATAATAATAATAATAATAATAATAATTACATTAATAATAATAATTACATTAATAATAATAATAATTACATATCACATATGTTATTACATATCATATAATACATATCAGTTATGTTTGCAATTACATCAAATTTAACAATAGTAGTACATTCTATATTTATAACTTGAAATGGTGAGGAGGCAAGTTTTGACCAGTTTTTTTTCTTCTTCTATTCTCCTTCTATTTCACAGGATGTGATATGCAGTTCTTTTTTCTTTGCTTCAGCTTGAAACAGAAAGTCTAATGGAATAAGAAATTCTTATTTATTTATATTTTTTAAGGGAAATGTTGTAATTTGAATATTCCTTTACACTGTAGAACATGTTGTTAAGCAGGAAAGCTTTCAATTTACTTTTAAATGTATGAATTGTGTTTATGTCTTTGATATCATTGCCTAGTTTGTTGTAAAGTGTAATGCCCGCTATTAGGGTACTTTTTTGATAAAGTGTAGTTTCAGAGTGGGGAACGTGTAGGTTATCCTTTTGATGGGTGTTGTAGTTATGTACATCAGAATTTAAAGTAAAAGTGTCTTTGTTTTCCATGAGAATTTTCTTTGTGAAGACCACTATTTCAAATATGTACATGCATGGTAGAGGAAGAATCCTTAGTTTATTAAACAAGGGTTTGCAAGACTCCAGCTTTTGAGTGCTGGTCATTGTTCGCAGTATTCCTTTTTTGGATAATAAATGTGCGAGTGCTTTCAGGGGCATTTCCCCAGAATATTATTCCATATTTTAGGTGTGAGCAGGGGCGGATTAATATTTTTGCCGCCTGTAGGCACATCAAATTTGCCGCCCCCTGTTTAAAATTAATGTTACATTTCTAATTGTAGCGTTTCAGTAACAATTCCTCATTAATTTAAACGTTTTAACTTTAAAAGTAACATTATATTTTGCACATTGTTTTAATAAATTAAATAATTTTTTTGGGATTAGCTAATTTTGGATATAAACTGTATCTTCATAGCAAGTAACGTTCAACATTATTAACGTTTCAACACTGAAACGTTAACATTAAAAGGAAACTAAAACATGACAACTAGAATTGCAACATGTGTTCTTTCGTCAACGGGCCTTAGTTTCAGATTCATATACTTCTGAAATCATAAGGTATACTCTAATGAAGTAGACAAATAAATAGCTTGTATTAAATATTAATATGATATTTTTAAAATAAAAAATATGATTTATGCTGTTATAGTTTTTAGAGAACCTAAATTTGTTTTAGAAAATATCAAGAAAATTTTGCGCCTTTGAAAACTTGCCGCCCTTGAAAATTTGCCGCCGTAGGCACGTGCCTACTGTGCCTATGCGTAAATCCACCTCTGGGTGTGAGTGCACATTTGCAAAATACATTGTTCGAAGTGTCTCAATGTTGGATCTTGACCTGAGGGTGTATAGGGCATAGCAAGATTTGCTGAGCTTCTTGTTAAGATTTGAGATGTGAGTGTTCCATTTTAGGTTTTCTTGAATTGTTAATCCGAGGAAGGTAGTTTCATGAGATATTGTTACAGGGTTATTGTTTATGAGCAAATGCTGTGAGAGTTTTTCTTTAGATCGAGGATTCATGAATTTTAGAGAGACTGTCTTGCTGGTGTAATAATAGAAAATTAAGCATTTCACGAAAAAGAAATATTTGGATCACACAAGGAATTAGAACATCGTATAAAAACAAACGTACGCTTTATTTTATATTTAAACATCATAACGTATCACCCCGTTTTCATATCTACTTTTGAAAATACAAAAGAATTTCAAGGAAAGTAATTTTTCACGATAAAAACAAAAATAATGAAAAATTATCAGGATATTTTGAACAATGGTAACAAATCTAAAGCAATGTGGAATATAGTAAAAAATACGACTACATCATCTCGATAGTTCGTAGAGAACGTTTAGGGAGAAATTATAAGGTAAAACTGAGAAGCAAGTAATCGGAAAAAGTTGCATATCTCTTTTAACACTCATTATGGATGAATGGGTGTGCGATTCAATGATTCAATGCCTTCGTATTGCTGCATGTGAGGTTGGTACACCTCTCTTTGCCAAGCATACCAATATCAGGCGACATTCGCTACTTTCATTGCATAGGGGATTGAGGTTGGTACCAAATGCATTGAACTTAAACTGTAACGAAAATACCATGGCATGTAATTTACAAGAAATTGGTATAAACAGTGACTTCTTACGTGACATAAATCTTACATACCTGCAGTAGTAAAAGAGCCACAAGAAGTAACACCAGACAGAAGGTAGGCCGAAGATTCTGCAGGAAATCCAACCACGAATCCGAGTCAATGTTTTCGTACGTGAAGAGAACGTTGAATGTGGTAAGAGCTGTGAAGTACACTACAGTAGTAACTGCACTAAATAAAACGCCACACACGTTGCTAATCAGATGGAACAAAAGCACGAATGGAGTTGATATAATGTTGATCACCCAACAAATAACACCGAAAATGCAATTAAAAACAATCACGAAGGCACCAACAATCTTAACGCATAGTAGACATGCCAAATTGAATACATAAATAAAGGGTTTGCTTATTACAGCAACCGCACTGTGTAAGCTGTCAACATTAAACTGAAACATTGAAGTGGCTAAAATGCTAACAAGCCAACACCGGGGACGATGAGGGTTAGGATATGGTGAAACAGCTCGTACATGTAAACGGAGACCGTACTAAAAGTACTTCTGAAGCACAACACAATCGATAGACGTAACAGTTTTTAACTGCTGTGCAGCCAGTTTCTCTCACAACTTCGAAATCAGAAGCACCAAAAACAAAACGTTTGCTTTCGTTGCACACTGTCCGCGCTCCGGCGTCCGGGCTCCAGCGGAGCAGCTGAGTACCCCCACCACTAGTCTCGAATGTGCCCCACCCACTGACTGCCTGGAGCAGGGATGTCACGCACAGCACGATCGTGCACTCAACTCGTGCAGCGGGGGGAGTAGAATGGAAATAGTGGTTTATTCAATTAGTTTATAATGTTAACATTTATTGCACGAGTTCGTGTTTTGAAAACGAGTGACGTTAGGAGCGAGTTTTCAAATGTGTACGAATGCAAGAAAGCAACATTATAAACCAGTTGCATACGCTATTTTTTTATAACAGCATTATAAATTTATAAGAGAATCGAACTTAATTTTGTGAAATAACTTTTTTGTGACGGCTCGGGTATTTGATGTGTCAGAAAAGTGGTCGGCTGTTCCGTTTGCAACTACCTCCCCACGATTATCTCGCGATGATTGGTTGAATGTGTGATGACGCATAAATGCCCTTTTATTAACGATTTCTTACAGCAGAAAAGGTCGTTTATAATGCTGATATACACAAAAGTTATTTACCCAGCTGTCACCTTGGGTCGAATTGACATACTGTGGGGCCCTTAAGCACAAAATTGTATTAGGACCACTTCTCCGAAAAAAATCCCTCTAGATTCACAATAATTCCTTAAAAAAATAATAGAACAACTTAAGTAGAAGCAGCAATGAAAATTATCAAATTGCTTGACAAATTCATTAGTATACTACCTTATTAATAATTATTTTTTAGAAGAAATTTTTTTTCAATACTTAATCATTTTGCATTTATGCTTGAAATGTTGATATTTAAATACATTACTTTTTCCTAAAAACAGGAAAGCATGACACTCCAAAGCTAAAAAAAGTTGCAGTATTTTCAAGTTCAAACAATTTCCCAATGTAATTCCATGCCCGCTAAGGTTTTTTGAGTTTAATGCTACGTTTCGAACGCCTTTTCTGAAACTTCTTTTTACGAAAGCAAATTATGTTTTGTCATTGTAGCGAATTTTCTTATTTCTTATGCGCGCCTTTCAGCATATTTCAGCCCTCAGTACAACGGCGGATATTGTACTCGCTGTTGCACAGCAACACTGAAATGCACCAGAAAGTAAGATTCAGTCCGAATCCATAGATATTACATTAACAATTTTTTTTAAATATACTTTCCCAAAAATTAAATTTGGAATAAAATATTTTAAACAAATATTATGTGTGATTTTTATTTTAAAAAAAGATGACGTAAAAATTCGTTAAAAAATATAGAAACACTTTTTTTTCCTTTTGATACATTATTTTAAATTCAAATCATTGTTCAGATGTTTTGTTTTATTCTTCTCCTTTTTTTTCAATATCGTACTTGAGAAGACCTCTTTCTCAGAAAAGGAATGCTTGAAAAACTAATGGAATTTACATTTTTGTCTAAAAGTAATTTGATATTAATACGTTCATTTAATTTAATGCATGTATTCTTATAATATATCCATGCGTTTATTGCGACCTAATCGTAGTTTTAAAATTAAATTTGCCATCCTTTTACCTTTCCTCGGAACTTGTAATTGGTTCGAAATGCGAGACGCGAGCGCGAAACCATATCAAGGTCATCTGCGCGCCGCTTCCTTGGACAGCCCTGGGCTCGGGCGTTGACCGATCGATGTCGACGGGGACTCCCCGCATTTTCTTCCTTGTGCCATTCCGAGTAATCGCAGTTCGGTACTGCCAACATCACTCATGCTGGTATTTCTTATGTAGAGCTCGCTGGTGGTAACACAAGTTTCATAGCAATATACTCTCAGAGTTAAAGATTGAAAATACATGTAAACACTTGTTATCTTGAAACAAGAGGCATATCTGGGCATAAAACAGAGAAATATTAAGATTCATACACACAATTTCAGCAAAGAATAATATGCGCGAT